>CM065666.1:13193650-13508650 GCA_033220385.1 Triplophysa yarkandensis
AGATGAAACACAGAACTGTTTCATCCTGACATTGACAATTACCTGTTAAAGCCTGTTAATTCTTTCCAGCATAGAGAGCTCCATTTGGATGTCAACAATTGAACTTCTCCTTGGGGGACGGTGGGAGGTATACCAAAAGGGATTTGTTTGTTTTGAGTAGTGAGGCCGATCTGGAGGCAGGAAAAAGCGAGCCTTACTCGATTTTGATGGCGTTAAAGTGTCGGGAATTACAGAGCTTTTTTTGGAAATGTTACATGAGCAAAACATTTTTCTGGCATCACTTTCAGAGCTGTTTTTTTCAGCTGATGAATGATGAAAGTAACAGCCAGCAAAGTCCAATTAAAAACCGATTGGGTTCAAACTTTTTGTTTTGGACACCAATGTTGTCTTAATGAACACGTGTTGGTGTGAACAGGCCTAAATGTTTTGCTTTTTTAAGCCTTCTCCATCTAGTGCATCTCAGATCCTCAGACAGTCTGCACGCCGTCAACAGTCTGCTAGCTGGACTTTAAGTCGCCTCGGCTGTTGGTTGATCCTCTGTTGTTTTCTGCAAGGTGAAACCTGAGCGTCCCGCCTGTCTTACATTATGCAGTGCTCCAGTTCTTTAAGCAGGCAGGCTCGCAGCGATCCTCATGCGGAATTCGCCTGGATCTTTGGGTCGTCATGGAGATGAATGTGGAACTGCTGGATCTTTTCTTATAATGTGTGTGTTTCCATTTATTTCTGTTTTTTATAGGTGTTATTGGAGTTTCATAGGAGTTAAAAATAACTTTTAGTAAGAGGAGTATGATCATTGTATGCCTCGAGGACTTATTCTTTTAATAGGTGGACAAAAGTTCTCAATGAAGAAGGGCTGCCAAATTAATCAAAAAAATAATCGAGATTACAAATATGGATAAAACAATGATATAATCGCCAAAATCCTCAATTGCAGTTGTATATTCGTGCTCATTTTTGGTAATTTTGGCAGTATTTTTTGGTACTAACTACAGTAGAGAATCAGAGATTGTGAAATATATAAAAAAATGTATAAGTTCGTTTTGGATTTTTACTAAAAACAAAATTTTTCGTGATTTACATTGCATTATTTAGTTTTGGATGTTGAGAATTTATCGTGCAAGTGCTATACAGAAAGTTAAAACTTTAAAAAACGATTTTTGTCAAAATCATGCAGCCCTACAATGAAGTCTCCCATACCTGACTGTTTTAACAATTCTCTTCCCAAATGCCTTTGATGTTAGTAGTTGCATTGTCAGCCTACTGAGAAATCAAGATGGCTGGAAGGTACATTTTCAAGGGCATATCAGGCAACACAAAACGGGTCATTGTTCATGTGAAATGTGTGGAAGACAGTTTTTAAATGCTCTGAGGCGAATGAAGAAGGGAAAGCGGTACAGATATGTTTCAGCAGAATCAGCATGCTTTGTCATGCGTGTCATTCAGCGTTGGGTGACACCAGCACGCATGTAGGTTACACATACAGCTGGATGCCTGAAAGTTAAAACACAGGCGCTATCAAAACAATCTTTTGTTTCTAAATGTTCCAGCATGCATGTGAATTTGATTAAAATGTCTTGATCGAGTCCTCTGATATAATAGCATTTGTTTATTGAAAAGGCCATTATAAGCATCGCAGTAAGTGATAAAACATGAAACCGACTTATAGCCTTTGCTGTTTGACTATGTACGTTTGACGATTCAATAAAGAAAAGACCATTATATGTTCTGCAGAACACTAATGAAGGTATTTTGAAGATAGTTGGCAACCAAGCAACATTAGACCCCATTGACTTTGATTGTAGTGAAAACATCTCTCTAAATATCTCTTTTTGTATTTTACAGAGGAGTCATATTCAGGGTTTTAATGAGCTATGGGTAAAAAGATAGGCCTAATTTCAGATTTCTGAATGAGCTTTCTCTTTAAAACTCAATGCCTTTAAAGAATATCTGACATTATGAAATCTAGGTGACAGTGTATAACCGAAAGGGCCAAAATGTTGTAAAGAGCTGATAAGATTCTAGCTCCTGTTACACTATATTTCATTAGTATGTATCTAACCTACCACTCAAAAAAGTTGTTAATGGACTGAAATGAACTTTACATATAATTTAATTTCACCTGTGATGTGGTTATATGATGACATAAAAGCTGTGTTTAAAAGCCAGTGTTCTTCTGTGGATCGCAATAAAATGAAGTATATTTAACAAGCATGTAATGATTCAATAGACAGTGCTTATTAAGTTGTCAGCATCTTCTCATATTGTTCAGAAACCTGCATAGAAGCTAAAGACACTGCAGACAAAGGCACTATAGATTATGCAGAACTAGTATAATGCTGATGAGGATTTCTACCAACTAAAATAATGTTTCTATTATTATGGTTCTCCAATATAACGAAAGATATCAAAAGCAATCCAAGATATTTAAATGCAGTGAATTTGTTATTAATCTGAAAAACAAGGGTAGCCAGATCCTCTTCAAAAAGTTTTTTTTCTTCAGGTCAAAGGTGGATAGATTTTGATGCATCTGTCATTTTTATATTATCGTTATTTAAACTTGGGTATGTTTATGATTATGATCAGAAGAAGTCTTATGTTATGCTTGACTGTAAAACGCAGATCTGGCAACTCTGAAAATGACAGGCCCTTTAGTACAACCAATAACAAGTGTTTGTTTGTTTGTTTGTTTGGCTGAGGGACTGTTGAGAAAGTACCTCCTTGAATTATCCCTTAAGAAGACACTTGGAACCCGAGATGAAGATGGGTGTATTTGTCTCCGGAGACTCCGGGATATCTTAGATGCCTCCGCCAGTATGACCAGAGGTTATGCGACCTGACCCTTCTGACATGCGATAGGCTACTTGAACTTGGCCTTTGAAAGAAGAACCGTTCCTACACTGTTTTCTTTCCAATGCCATCTTCATACTCGGCAGCCACGACACAATCTAAAGAGAATCCAAATGATAGACTATTGCCTCTATGAGACACAAAACTCCTGCCAGTCACTATTGAATTATTGACACCATGTACGAAGTCCTGGCTGGACCTTGACAGCCTGAGCTTTTTGTCCAGTCGATGTCGCAGACCTTATTCTACAGAGTTTGTCTTTTCCCTTTCGCTCTCTCTCCTTGGGCTTGTGTACAAGAGACTCGTGTGGAGGTCTGGCACGGCCGATAGTTCCCAGATGTCAGCACGCCCTCAAAAATACTTCTGTCAGAGCTTTGCAGTTAACAAGGCAGATTGGAAGTGCATACATTATGAAATACCTCACAAATGAAGTGGCATTCTGGGTGTTTTTCATGGGGGTGTGGTGGCTAAGGATCTCTCTAATGGGCATTTGATGCTTGCTTTGAGTCGAAGGAGGAAATAAGGAAATGATGAAAGGAGTACGAAATGTCCAATCGGACGCATGGTGAGCAGAGCAAAACTATGCGGCACTTGCACACGAAATGCTGTTAGTTTGTCCTGCATTTCACAAAATATTCTCCTTTAGAGCTTAATCCAGATGATCCTCATTCGGGATTCACGTGAAATGAAATTCACACAGCCTAATCCGGATGAAAAACTGGGATGAATCTGTGGGCTCTGGTGCTGTGCTGTCAGTTTCCACTATAAAAACAGAAAGCGGTTTTCTAATGCCTCGCAGGTGTTTTAATTCTCGTAAATGCCTTGTTTGGTTATGTTTACTGTTCAGGCATTCTTAAGCCTATTTTAAGGCACAATAATGTGGACTATTGTTGCAATCTCAAGGAATCTTGCTGCACTGTTCCATTATTTTCGTTTCTTTTAAAGGTATTCTTGGAAATAAATAGCTGTACTTGCAGAAGTCAATCATCAATGGACGTTTTGCGTTTCAGTGGTGGGAACCATATCATTTTGACCTTTATAGTCCATACTTGGATACTCTGCCAGTCCCACAGCATACGAAATGATACAACAACATCATAAACATGAATTTGCATTTTAAGCATTAAAATAAATCCAAATAAAACTACAGAACTTATTGTTTTGTTTCTCCGCAGTAGGTTTCTGAGTTTACTTATTGCCATTATACATCAAACTTCAGCTTTTTTTGTAGAATCCTGTGTTTTTGCATGTAAATCAATGAACTGGCTATGCAAAACCCCACGTTTGAGATTTGTCAGGTTTCTCGCAGGCTTTCCCCCACGATCAATTATGAAATCAACTTCAAATGTTGAAAACTCTTTTTTAAATTAAGTCATTTGTCATAGACCACTTCGCAGTACGTAAACAATGCTAGTCCAGAAGAACTTCACATAAGACAAATGTTTGCACAATATAAAACCAAATATACATGAATGACCTGTATTGTAACTAACATGTTGCTGATATATTTTTAAGTCTGTAATAGAATCTTATATAACACAACATAACACATTGTCAGCATACATTAAGTAAGACATGCAATAAGTGGAGTGTTATTTTTGCACTTTTGAAAGTGGTAAAGAGGGGCATACATTTCAGGTTTATTGTTATGTATTGATTTGTTATATCGACAAAATTAGTTTGGTGTCTGGCCCGTGTTAACTTTTTACAATCAGAAATTCACTCCTCACTTCTGGCCCGAAGTAACGTCAGTCCTTTTATATGCCACGGTGCCTCTTTAACACATTGGATTAATGTGGTCACCCGTCCATTAACTGCATGCCCAGTGCATCACTTACTAAACAGGAAATGGAACCGTGAAGTTAATCAGGCTATAGATTTTCTGTCCGTGGCATGGAGATGCACGCGCCCTAAGGGACGTTCACACTCTTAATAGCCCTACGACAGACAATGACCGTTCTTTCTTTGTATAGAGCATTGTTGTTGTGATACTTTGTGTGTTTACACTGCAATATGTTTGTATTGAGACAATGCGTTTTGTTGCTTGCATCACTACAAACTCATTGTTTTGTGTGAATGTACGGCCATGGAGAGGGTCAATAGCAATATCATTTGCCAGCTGTCACAACTCCTTTAGTTTTCTTTTTTTACATAGGCATTCAAGACACACTTTGACTCAAAAATAAGTTATTTTGTATCCAATTCGGGTATGATCTGATACTTTGTTACTGATCTGTGCACATAACACCTTCTGTCTAACAGAGAAACATGGCTTTGCTTAAAAATGCTTCTCATTTTGAAAGAAACCACAGGTTTCAATAAATGAGAATTGAGCCACAATTCGCAAAGACATCCTGTTTAAGAAACTTTAACCAGTTTTTTGTTACTGGTGTGTTTTTTGAGTCTGCTGTTGGCTCTTCAACAACAGGAAGAGGTCATCAGCGAGTTATTGTGTCACTGAGGGCCAGCTGTGGGTTCAGATGCAGACAAACAGGAAGTGGGCGCTCTGAACTGTAATATCGATGACATCTTTCCTCTTGCATCAGGAAGAAACTATATGATGACACAGGTTAATTTCAGGGTTGTGGAAATATTGTTTTTATTTACGTTCGTTTCAGCTGGGATTTCAGAGTCATAAAAACACTTTTTTGCTTTATGGCAACTTTATCAGGATTTTTACATGATGTCATTTGCAGTTGTATGAATTCGTTAAGGTATAGTTGACCTAAAATTTACATTTTGTGTCACTACTTATTTACCATCACGCAATTTAAAATCTGAGAAATGTCTCAATGGTTTTATGTTCATACGGGGCAAGTCAGTGGGGGTCAGTGGTGTTGGCATTCTTCAAAGTTTTGTTTTTTTGCGATGGACAGAACAACCCTTTTTAAATAATACACTTGCACAATTTTAGTATATATTTCATTGGGCTTCTCAATCATGATAGAAATTATAATCATGATTATTTAACACGATTACACAACTGACTTTGGACAAATAAATTAAAATAAATTAATTAATAAAACACTAAAAACAATGATTTAACCCTAGACATAACAACAAATCTGATTAAAACAATCTTTTTGAAGTAAAAATCATTAGAAATATTTTTATATATATAAAATAAGTAAAATAAAACATAAAATTAATTAATAAAATAAATGTAAAAAGATAAATGAGATAATCATTGAAAAACAGAATGTGGCACAATTCATTTTAATTTAATTGCTTATTTTGTTTTCATAATTATGGGAAACCAAAACTAAAATTCAAAAACAATTAAATATTGTTTAGAAGACTGATTACCTGATATTTGGTTACCAAAATATAAAAAAAGATTTTTTTTTAAATATTTGCAGTGATAATTGTCCACTGCATAATACTTGTACGTCGCTGGGTATTATCCCGGGTTGTTCCCTTTCCTGCCTTCCAGACTGAAAGGTTGAATATAATAGCAGCCAGATGTTTTACCCAATAAATCTTTTTTCTCAGGCCCTCTGACGTAGCTGCTTGGATTTCAGCTTTTGGTAATTCTGCCAGTGGTATTCAATAAGAGCCTGTGTGTCTGCAGTGTGTATTGGTTTAATGAGAGCTCAAAACATCTCAGACACTCCGGTTTTGTTTTCGACGAATACCAAAAATGTGATGTATGTATATTCTCGAGTGGGTTGAGTAGAAGCAGACCGGAGACAGTTTAGCATGGATTGCTGTAACTTCCATTCGTAAGGAGTCTTTCAAGTCCAACAGTAACAGCCTTTCTCATTGACAGCAGGTTTATCGCCAGAGGACACGGATCACGGGGCTTATTCGCTAACACGCGCCCATGACTCCATTGTTAGGCTGGGCAACTGAGCGTGGCTCCTGCAAAAGTGTGAAAGGATAAAATTTATCTTTTGGCATGGCCTTGACAGTCTTAAGACTCTTGTGGTGGGGTCAGCATACATATGTCAGGCCAGGAACAATCTAAACTACTGGTCCAATCAGACATAAAATAAATGTTTTTATTTACAATGTAACTACATTTCCAAATTCGTTCGGTTGCAGTTTCTTCAGCGGCCCTGGAGGTGTGAGACAAAGCGAGCCCGTTGAATCTCTTTTGCTGTTATCTCACCCGGTGCTTCCAGACGTCATTATTTGAACCCACCGTGACAGTCCAAAGCAGGCAGGCAGTCTCAGATCTGGCTCGCATCCCAGAAACTCAGCCGGTTGTGCTGTTTAAGACTTCTGACCTGAGTGTGGTTTTGTTGCGGTTTTTACGTTGCATTTCTAAAAAGTGGGATATAGTGTGTTATTCACAGCATCACTTGAGAACCTTTTAAGCCCTGCCCTGTTTTGCTTGTTTCTTAATATATCTCTTGTGTGACGCCTTCCTCTCATATTAAAGCTGTCTGTTATTATTGTGGTGCAATGTGATATGCAATGCAAGTGTATTTTTGTTCTTAATACGCAACATTCATCCAGGATAATACCCTGCGTTATATTGAAAGGACCAATCTGATGGTTCCGGTAGGCTTCTTTAACAAGATTATCTCCATAATTGTTCTTTACTGGCATTAACACAGTAAAAATGTTGTTTTATTAATGCATTTCAGTTTCTAGCATTTATTTATCACCTTGAACAGTTCTAGCTTTGAAATCCGACCAGGTGAGCCTATTCAAAGCCGTTGTAAAGTAGCTCATATACACGTTTGATTGTTTCTTTATTTATGCAAATTCACCTCTCTCGCCAAACGTTGGTTTAGACTGAATGAAAGAGGAAGGCCATGATACACGTGTGAAGTGGTGTGTAGGATTTGCGGTCAAGTTTCCACGCAAAAGATCCGCAGACGACAAATTTACATGACCAATGAAACCAACCATCAGTATCTGAAGTTTTTGCTAAAACTAAATAGTACAAGCGTGACAGCGAAAGATGGAAGCAGTGTACTACCAGTGCTCCATTTGAATGTGCGATCAGCACAGAGTAATGTTGTTACTCAACATCACAGCTTAGTAAGTGGTTTTTTTTTTGCAAGCAGGCTGCTGCTTCCGCGAACGCAGGGCGGAGGATCGCGATGTCGGCTCAGCTTTGTGATGTCTATCGGCCTTTCTGCCCAACCCTAATATGCCCTTGACTTTTTGTTTTTTTGGCCTACCTAGAACTGAAATTTACTATATTACCTCTCAACCAATGATTAACTGTAGCATAGAAAAACCATTGACAGCAAAACGTATGGTATGTGTAAGGAAATCAGATATAAATATATTTCTTTAAATTGAAATAAAAAATGCAGTATATATTTATAATGCGGAAATTAATTTTAAGAATTAGTTGTGAAATAATAAAATATGACGTTAAGCACTGAATTGAAGCCATTATTAAGTAGTTATAAGGAAAAGTATGACAATTTCTTTTTTAATTATTAATTTAATAATCATTAAAATTTATAAAAAATATAATTTTTTATGTTTTTTAAAATTATTAATTCTTTATCATTTTTGTTTCGGGTCCTCCATACGATTCTGCCAATTCATCAAAGCATTGAAAAAAAAGAAACACGTGTGTGCGTGTGTATGTGTAAATATACATGAATTAGTTAAATATTATTTTATTCATAATTTTATTAAATCTCCAAAACCAGGGCAATGCTGAAACTGTAAAGACTATTGTGCAATTCCGCTTACATTTCACCATTTAGGAATAGTAAATCCCAAAAAGCTTAAGGGAGTCAGAAATGATGCTTTGTCTGCGGGTGTCACTCTTGGATAGTGTTTCTTTATGAAAATAAGTCTGGTTGACCCTAGTTATCCTGTATGATCTCATATTTTATGTCCTCATGGCTCACATTTATTATTGATTTGCGTTTCAGTTGCACTGGGGCGTAACCAGCCCTTGAAGAGAGAAAAGCCCAAATGGAAAAGCGACTACCCCATGACCGACGGGCAGTTACGCAGCAAGCGCGATGAGTTCTGGGATACAGCACCGGCTTTTGAAGGCCGGAAGGAAATCTGGGATGCACTCAAGGCGGCTGCGCAGGCCTTTGAGAGCAACGATCACGAACTCGCACAAGCCATTATCGACGGTGCCAGCATCACTTTACCGCACGGTAAGAGGCCATCGACACAGATTCTTATAAGTCTGTGTGCTTTGATTGAAACCAGCTGTTTCAGCTGAACAGATCTGTTTCACCTGGTAAAGTTTGTGTCTTTGACATTGTGAATATTATTTACTTTATGTTCATGCATTTGCCAGGAACTTATATCTACAGTAAATTAAAATAGAGTCATAGTATTCATTTTATTAACGTTTAATTGGAGTTGTCAGTTATTTGCTCATTTGTTTTAACTGTTGTTGTTTTAAGTCCAAAAATTATGTTTTCTTTATATTTTCTAAAGTAAGACTTTATTCTAACAGGTCACAAGATTTCTAGAAGTGCTTGAATGTCTTTTAACCTCTTAATGTCTTTTATATCTTAATGTATCACTGCCTTGTAAAAGAAAAAATGCTTGCTGTAAAACACTTTAAAACATTTGCTGTACACATTAGTCAACAGCTGTACCAAAAAAAAGTTTTAGATCAATTCCTAGCTACTTGTATGTGTATACATTACCGGTCAAAAGTTTGGATAACTTTTTTGAAAATTCTATCAAACCTATTGGAATAACATAATTGTAGTTTTGTTTAGTTTGTTCAGTCATGATAACTTAATTGGTAAGTCAGTTATTGTAATATTGATAAGTGGACCTGTGCTTTAGATAATCCTATAATTGTTTATTATTATGTAATATTATTTTGTTTTAGATATTTAGAATTGATCATGCAGCTGCTTCCCAAAAAGCATAAATCATTTCAAAACAAAATTTTGAAATAATTGAATTGACTGTTATGATCACAAATACATTATCAAGATGAATAATTGACGATTAAGTCAAATTGTTAGTTTTGTCATAATCATACAGGCGTACTTAATTTGCATATAAACATAAAAAGTTATTCAATCAAATATTGTTTTTGATCTTTCTCCAAATACATACATTGGTCTTGTAATTATTCTAAACGTCTTTGAATTTCTTTTGCAAAACAAAAACATTCAAGCATCGGGCCCCTTTCACTTCTAATGTATAGCTGATAACTACATTCTTCAAAATATTTTTTGCATTCCGCAGAGTATGAAAGTTCTAAATGTTTGAAATAATATGAAGGTGAATAAATCATGACAGAGTTTTTACTTTGGGGTGCACGGCGCTTTAATGTCACAATGATCAGTAAAAATGGTTAAGACCAGGGAAGTATTAAAATCCACATTATATTTATATGTATTTTTTAACTAGTAAGTTCTCTTTAAAAAGTAAGTTGCCTAGGATCTCTTGTACTTCTGGCTAATTGTAATGACATAGTCCCATCACTAGAAGGCCTGTAACCTAGAGTTGGATGTAAGTGAAAGTGTCAGTGCATCTCCCTCTGGTTCTCGTTGTCTGGTTCACATCTGCCTGGATGCAGCTGGAGATTCTTGAAGGCAGTTGTCAGGGTCTCCTGAGAGCTGGGCTGCCTGGTGACGGCGTGGAAAACTTTGCTGTTACTAGGCAGTGGTCTTGCTCCACAATCGACATGGAGATTGAATCAGCCTGCGACTCAAAACATACTTTTCCCCTCTTGTCATGCCCTCTTTTATTTCACCCTAGAGCTGTAGTGCACTAAATGTGAAGCAAGGATCTCGATATGTTTTTTTTAAAGCATTCTTGATCAGCATTTACTTGTATGTTGCATGCTCGGCAGACACTTTTATACAAAGTATCTGGTGAATAATGTATTAACCGCTTTTCAGTGTTTATGGTGTTTTACGCTTTGCATGTTGAGCTACAGGGAGGATGTTAACCACCTAAATGCTGTTTAAATCTTTCATGGGTTTGCACACCATAAACACTGCTTTTTTTCCAGTAACTGTTGTCAGGATCGTTGCTAAAAGGTTTGCTCATATTGATATGGTTTTATTCTGTAATAGGATTTCTTTGCAAATCAAAATAGTGCTTTGCTGTTACAGTAAATACAACGTAGGACAGTTACGAGCAACGATGCTGCAAAAGTAAATCTCCATTCCAAAAGTCACATCACCCTGGTCTTTCCAAACCTTAAAACCCCCGCCACTCCGGACAACCTGATGATGTCAAACAGTACATTGTAATGAGAGTTCTTCAGAGATCTTGTCAGAAGGAGCTTTGGCAGATGTACACAGGTTAAATTCCCTCTCGCGCAGAGGTTTGTTAGAGGTTTCAGAGCTTCGTGACTCTTGGTGTCACCGAAGACCCTGTGATCACTCACACACGCTGAACTCTGGAGTGCAGCACGCATGTATTTTTAACTAAGTGAAAAGGTCAGAAGACATCAAGTAATCATCCTCCACTTTCTTTTAACCTTCACCCTGCGTAGTTCTGCTCACTTATTTGTGGTCAAGTTTATGTGAAGAGCAGACGCTAGATGCAGCCCTGACGCATCATCGCAATGCTTTTGTTTTGTGTATCTTAACCTACCTGGATTTTTAAAAATATTTTTTGCTTAAGACGCGTAGTGAACCGAATAGTAAAAAACTATGATGTAGTTGTACATATATTGATACTTTGAGAAAGGTCTCAGTGGTTTTGTGTCCATACAATGGGGGTCACTGGGGATCAGGGATGGAAAGAATCTGCGCAATACTGCAGAAAATAAAACACATTTTATATACTCATTTCAAATAGTTATTGTAGAAAAAACACGCAAAAGCAATCAATACCTTCAGTCACGATGATGCCCAAGATCCATGTGCAATGCAGTCAGACCGCATGACATCATGTATCTGCGGGATAAGACACTCGTGATATTATCACATCATGATGTCATCCGTTTGCCTCACGCCACATAATTTGAAATACAACTAACAGAGCTAAATCCGTTCTGCGGAAATTTGCCTGCCCAGATTCTGTTTGGCCCTGCTGGGCATCAAAATATCTTGCTTTGTGTGGTAATGGTATGAAAAATTTTAAGACAAGAAATTTAAGTTATACACTCTTAAAAAAAAGAAGATTCATCACAGTGATGCCAAAGATTAAACATTTTACAGTCTGAAACAATTTCCTGCATTTTTATAATCTGTATTATAATTATTTAAAAACTGTTTAAACAGATGGAAATATTCACACAGAATTTGTGTTGGCATGTTTAAAAGGAAGACACAGCCTTAAGAAATGGTTTTAAAATGTGAAGAACAGACTTTTGTCTGCTTTGGGGTTCATCTAATTTATAAATTGTTTTCGTTAAAGAATTCTGCTGCACGATAGGTTCACATTATTTTAGCTTGACACAGCATCAGAAAAGAGGGCAATCATGCATGGGTGTAATGGTCAAACGTTATGGTCTAGCGTCAGCTTACATTGGGAACAATGAAAGACTAGCCACAGTGGGAAAAATACCCCCTGTGTAAAAAGCAATGTTCAGTTTATGAATGAATACTTGGGGCTTTGAACCTACAATCCTTGAATCTTTTGTTTAGACGCCCACTTGTTCAATCACTAGACTCACTTTACAGATCTCAAATATCTCCAAGCAACACATAGTCCTTGTGTGGGGGTTCAGTAGGTCTGCTAAAGATAACTCTAGTTTCCAGTAAAATCAAGAGTCTTACAGTGCCCAACTGTAATGTATCCGTGGTCATTTTGCCAACAGGATGTTGATCAATTACTACTTTATTATTTAACATTTCCATCAGCAGATTTGCTAAGTAACTTATGTGGTGAACAGTATCTGAAAATACAGTACATAAAGATTGTTTGGAGCCATCGTGCTGTCATGTGTACTACACTAAAGTCATGTGACAGTTTACATTCAACCAGATGTAATGATTGCCGAGTTAGTTTTATTAAACATTGTTTCACTATTAACTGCCTGGATTACTTGCTCAATGTTTGGAAATGTTGGCACTGTTCAATGGCATAACAGAGCCAGGATTATATTTCATGTAACTCTTTATTGTGTTTAGCGAAAAAATCATAGAAATGTGTCTTGTTGCCAATATAAGATAATGTTTCTGTTCTTTTTTTCTTGGAAACATGACAAAAATGAGGTTGTCTCATATTCAAGGTCTTCGCTTTAATTTTAAGTGATGTATAAATGTTTGAGGTTTTTGTAGATGGTTTTCTTCAACATGTCTTGTAAAATAAAAAGCTGAATTGTATTGTTAGACAAAAATGCAGGACAACCAGACGAGCGACTACAGATGTTGTTGCCTTGCTATCTCAATTCTCCAAGCGTATTTGTCCTATCTAAACAGATTTCCTATTGTAACCAGAGTGACATTACAGCTGTTATCAAGTACAAACTGTTCGGTCTCAGTCTCTCTTCAGACTCTTGACGCAGGAACAGTTCTTTGACTTGGTGCCAAAAAATCACACTAACGCAGCTCTCCAGCATTTTATTGACTCCACACCTGTCTCATATACACATTAACATGATGAGAGATGTACTTAAGACTGTACTTAAGAAACAGAAGTGGTTCACAGAGAGCGAATTGTGTGTCATCCTATCTCCTTACGTTCTCGGTTTGTTTCACCTTTGAGTGACACAAGTAGGACACGGAGAATCTTGGTTTTTCATCCATCTGGGTGGAAGCAGTTTTACGGTCAAGCACAATTGTCAAAACATCTTTAAAATCATTACTGTGCTCAAAATGAATTTGCATTATTGCATCATAACCGCTTGTTGTGGATGCCAACATTTTATTGTTTTAAAATGGTATCGGGTTTTGTTGTGATCCTTACTCTGGTTTCTTCAGATAATGCATCTTGCTCCTAAAAGTTTCACCCGAGAGTATCAAGAGTAACAAATCTTTGTTATAGTGATTGAGACATAAATGAAACTGTCCCTATCTTGGTGGAGTAAACATTACAAAGTCATTTCTCACTTACTTCCAGAGAGAGATGGCTCACCGTGATATAATGACATAGTTCCTCTTTGGGAGAAGCCAGTGATGTAAAGTCATTGTTCCTGTCCCATTGTCTTTGATCATTGTGCTTACTTCCTCTGTTCCTCTTTGGTTGAAAGGGTAACAGATTCCACTATGTGTGTCATAGGTATGCTCATCATGTGACGTGTCTGTGTCTACTCTGCTCCACTGTACACACACATATCAATATTTAGGTTGTGTTTTTTCTTCAAGTTCTTAAAGCACTTTTAGGATTATCACATCTATAATGATCTATACTTTAATACTTATGTGTAGAGTGATATTTTTCTGCTCTTCAGGCAGATATAGAAAGACTTTCAATATACTGAAGTGCATTTCACTTAGAGGTGTTGATCTCGCATGAGAACAAGGCAGTACTGTCTACTGTGTAGAATAAATTATGAGTTTATTTTCAAAACAATTAAACACAATCATAACATGAAAAAAGTATAGCATAATTGTTTTGGAAATACACTTTAAATATACTAAATGGTTTAATAATATGTAATGATATTTTATTAGGGTTTTAACAATACATTAGAATTGTCAATAATTGCAATCGTGATAATTTGGTTAAATCATGCTGTTAAGACAAACATTATAAAATAGATGATAATAATACAACTGTATTTAAGTATGATGCATTGACAAGAGAACATTAAAAATGTAAACATTTCAACATTTGTTTTTGATATGGAAATTAAATTTAAAAATAAATTTACTTGGGCTGCAGTATTCCAATAGTGGGAATTCAATGATGTCACATCCCTATATCCAGTAAGATTAAATGGTGTTGTTACTACTACTTTTATTAATCATTCTATTACTAATAACAGTATGATATAAAATTAAAAGTAAACTGACTAAATTAATCTTTAGTAATATAGTTTATATTTTAGTAATATAATTTAAGTATCATAGTATTAAACCCAACCCATTGGTTGCTCACCCGAACGATTACTTAAATTTATAAGTATTTCACATTTTCAGGGTTTTATTTATCACGATGTAGTTTTAAACAAATGATTTAGCACAAAATATTTTGAATAAAATCCAGCATTTACATTTGGATCATATACTACTATACACTGTAAGACCAAATTCCCATGTGCTTAAATTGTACACAAACCATCAAAAAAAGCCAACAATAGAAAACATTGCTTACTACATAAAGGTTTCCGAAAGCCTGACTGATGGGAAAAGATTCCATGTATAAATATATAGAAGTACACTCATAAGTGATTGGTAAAGGCATAGTTAACCCCAAAATGAATTTTCTCTCTACTATTTTTTAATACTCCAAAAAAGTGACTGAGCCCTTCCTCTTGTGTTTCCTCCAGGCGCTCTGACGGAATGCTACGATGAGCTGGGGAACCGCTATCAGCTGCCCGTGTACTGCCTCTCCCCTCCAGTCAACATGATTGAAGAGAAGAGCGAGTCAGAGACCATCGAGGTTCCAGAAGCTCCAGCCAGCGAGGGCCAGGAGTGCCAGCTGCGTCTGCGTCTCTCCACAGGCCGCGATCTACGCCTTGCGGTCCTCACCAGCGACAGCGTCCAGCAGATGAAACGCCGGCTGCAGTCCCAGGAGGGAGTGGCGACCGGCAGTCAGCGCTGGTTCTTCTCAGGACGACCGCTCACTGACAAAATGAAGCTGGAAGACCTGAAGATCTCAAGAGACTATGTGGTCCAGGTGATCGTCAGTCAGCCTCCGTCGACCCCACCGCTGTCGCAGAACCCCACGCCTGTGGAAAACTGATGCGTGGCCGGGGACTTTTTGGATTTCAACCTTAGGGTTTGGCACATTCGGGAATAGCCGTTTCAGAGTCTAGAGAGCAGATCTCTAGAGGCCTTTCCCTTCACTCACTGCCTTTGACTTGACAAGCTTCAGCTCTTCTCAAAGCATTGAGATTTAATCGGCTTAGAAGCCTCAGGGTAGAAAACTGGAGCCAAGACTTGGCAACAAGAGGTCCAAAATGGCAAACGAAGACTCAATAGTGATGGTTGTTATTTTGAAGTTTATGGAGATGAACACTTCATATACTTTTCTTATTTCTTACGATGGGAGAATATGTCTGCAAGGCAGACCAGATGTGTGGATCTTAAATCGGAGACACTTGGGGCCAACAGGACTGCGGTTGGCTTTCGAACGAAAGAGGATAGATTGTTTGCTTAATGTTCGTTTTAAATAGAAAACTTCATAACCAAAAATAAATGAAGAATTGTAATAATCAGGGGGCCTGTTACATGTTGCAAAATCATTTTTTTTCTCAGTTTTTCCCCTGTTTTGATTCCAGTTCTTGTTCTGATAACCTTTTAAATACTTGCGGTCTGTAAACAACTTTTCTTTAGTTTTCCAGTTCAAATAAAGGGGAAGTTTGGTCATAAAAGCTGATAGATCAGCTGTTTGACCTTTTGTCTCATTTTGGAAAGTATGTTTTTAGTAGAGAAGGCGGTTAGCATTCTTGGGTATCCTCCACGGATGACTATTGATTTTTTCTTACAGTCAAACTCTTCGAGCAGGTGTGAAATGGGTAAAGAGGACAGATGTTATTCATCATCACATGTGAACAGATACCATGGCTGGATTTCTTTAGCTTGGTGTCTCACGCATCCCTGATCCATATGACAGGAATACCATCAGAATAAAGTCAGGATTTATTAATGTGTATTAAATGTGTAAAGCCTTAAATTGAATGGAAAGAAAAAGGTTTTACAATTTGGACGTGCAAGGAGGTTCAATGTTTTCTGATGCTCCCCCTCATATGGAATGTGTAGATGTCATCCATGAATGTATCTGTTTATATGAAATGAGCACTGTCAGTTTACTTTGTGTTGTGTATGTTTAAATTTGGCCTTTAAAGTAAGCATGATGAGAACGAGAGGAAGTGATGGGGAGCAATCGATATCCGTCTTTAACTTTGTGTTTTTAAAAAGTTTAAAGACTTTTTCCAGTTGGAATACAGTTTAAAAATCAGTTGCATATTTTAATGATACAGAATGCGTTTTTAATTAAATTGATGAACATTTGTACACTTCGGTATTGTAGTGTCTGATTTTGTGTTTCAGTGTTGTCATTTATTATCACAGATTTGTCGTTTGAGATGTGCTGGTGCTTTTCTTTTGCAGAACACAACAGAAGATATTTTGAAGTTGTTAACTGAACAGCAGTGATACCCTTTGCATGTACATAGTGGTTGCTCGCTTTTCGGTCCCCAACATTCTTTTAAATATCCTCTTTTGTGTTCTGATTGATAAATATACACATTTAGGTTTATATTACAAGAGGGTGAGTTAATTTAGTGGTGAACAATCACTTAAATGCAGGATATATTTACAGTCTGTTAATTGTTCACACCATATTTCTGAGCAAGTCCCAGTTCAGGTTAAATTTAATGGGAAGTGGTTTAGACGCATGCATATGACAGTGTGTTTTCTGTGGTTGAAGCCTTTCCAACCTAAGGAAAATCCCACAAACTTCTACCTTTTTTTAATTTATTGTCGATAATATTTTGAATTCGGATATACAACGACCATAGTTGTGAATTTCAAAACCATTTTTAAAATCAATTAAATATTTTAATATTCAGTTAAATTTTAAATACTGTCCAGATAGTTTAAAAGATATGAACTATTGGTTTGTTGTTATGAGACCAGTGTTTATTATGGACAGATTTATGATATTCACTTCCTCTTCATTATTAATCGCATGAATATATATTGATTTACAGACACGGTTGTGATTGAGGTCTTGATCATTGGGACCAATCTAGAGTTAGAATTTCTCCCTTGGGAATTACCTGCGTTATTATTAACAAATTTAAGCAGGAAAACAACATATTTATGTATATATATATATATATACATACACACACAGATTATATATTATACAGTGTTTGTGGTTTTTGTTTTAAAGGAGTTTCAAAGTTAAGTGTCATATGCATTGTCACATGCTCATTATTGTATTGTCATGCTTCACTCAAAAATCCCTTTTATTTTAGGTGAGAGGTTGTGGTCGAGCGTGTGAAGGTGAACACTTTCTCCTTTGGTCATACTGTGAAACATAACTAGATGATGGTTAACCTCACTAAGAAACAGCAAAAGTACACTTAGATGTGACACCTTAGGAATGTTTTATACACGTGTGTTTTATATACGTATTGATTGACATGCTCTGCTTTTCCTGTTTGCATTGAAAGCTGAAGTACTTTTGAGTTAAGTCTTGGCACACAATTCTCATAAAGCCATCAAAGTGTAAGTATACATAATGCAATGACTTGGTATTCAATGCTTTCAACGATAGTTGGACTGCAAATTAGTGACCAAACAGAGAACCTACCCCAAAGTATAAAAATCTAAGGTTGTTCCAAACAAGGAAAAATATTTTGAAGAATGTTAGCAACTGAGATTTTGAGGGCACAGTGTACTACCATAGCAGAAAAAAATACAGAATCATTTTTTTTCAAACACAAAAGAAGATCATTTGATGAATTTTTTCTAACCATTTGTGGGCATCTTTTTAACTTTTTCTATGATGGTTGTCAATGTTGCTTCAGAAGATCATCTGTGAGTTGCCAACATTCTTCCAAATATCTTTATGTGTGTCCAAAACAACTGGAGAGTGAGTTATTTGTGACATATGCCTTTACATTTTTCCTTTAATAAAATTCTGTAGTATTTCCGTGTGTTATCTCATGCGACAACCTATGATGTAAAATTTGACATTAAAATGTTGTCTTTAGAGGTCTTCCACATACAGTAGTTTAATGTTTTAAACAATAGTCAGTTAATTGTCACTTAAGGTAAACAAATTCATAAAAATAAAATCCCTTTGTATTTTAGAACTTGTCACTAATGTATAAAATAGAATGTAACATAAACATAAAAACAAAAGTGAAAACGTACCAGCATCAAATTACAGCAGTAAAAACAGGAATCACAAAAATGTACCATACGATTTTTATCTGAAATATGATTGAATTCTCAGGGATGATCTGTGAGTTATTGAATAATTCTTCTGTGACATTTAAAGCCCCCAGCACATAATAAACACTGTTATGTGCTCATGGAAATCCCATATTAAGCTGTAAGGCATTGGTTTCCATCTGCCTTTGTTTGAAGCTTGAGCTTCTTCTTGTTTGGAAATTCACACTTCTGTATTACATAAACCTATAAATGCCATGCAGGTCCAAAACATCTTCAGTAAAAGGAAAGAGAGTCAACAGAGTTCTCAAGGTAAGACTTGTGACAGGTCATTCAAATCCGGACAAATTTATTATATTTATAATACGTTTTCATTTCTTAGTTTTTTCATTAATAAAGGAAATTAACAAACTCGTATATTTATATATCTGAAAAAAATAAATGTTTTATTTTAATTTATATTTTTAAATAACCCCGGGCAGTAAATTTTGTATAATTCCTAAAAAAATATTGATTAATTGAAATATTTATCATACAACCAATGTGTTAAGACCCCTTATAACTAATTATGTTTTCTTGGATGTATTGATGAATTAATATGGTAATATTTTTTGTTTTTCTGTTTTCCTTTAGATGAACAAGATTGTGTTTCTCATAGTCCAATGTGTTCTTCACCTGGCATGCAGCACTTCATTGAGGGTCATCAAGCCAAATGGTGATTGGTTAAAATACATTTATCAGCAATAATTAATAAAAGCTGTAAAGGAATAACAAGTGTTTATGACAATAGAATGGAAAGAAATGATTGTAATGTGACATGTCTTATAGTTTTGGCTCTGGAGGTAACGGATCTGTCCAGCTCGGAGGTTTCACTGCAGTGTGGAGAACAGATTGGGTCCGAGGACATCCACTGGGAGTGCAATGGAGGAAGCATTCCTGAGAAAGGAAATCACATCACTGTCATCATAGATGGGCTGCGTGGAGGAAACTTCACATGCCACAAACCCAACGGTGATCTCCTGAATTACACACTGCTGCTGGTGCATCCAGTCCTGTTTCCCAGAGGTGGAGTTCTCACAAGGTCGGGTGACAGAGGTACACATGATGAACTTTACTATGTTCATGTTAAAGTTTGATTACATATATAAATGTGTTATTTGAATAATTAAAATTGTGTCAATTTACTTTTAAAACTAAAAAATGAAATTATTTGCCACTCTTTGTGAAACCTTAAACATATTGAAAACAGTCAAACTCATCAGAACATCATTGTAAATAAAACAGCTTGTAAATAGATCTTACTATAAATAGATTCTAGATCTTATTGGACTACATCCATTTGATTTATTGTGACCATTTAAAAATAAGAATAAATTAATAAACAAGTAACATATTTTTTAAAATAAGGATCTTATGTTGATGTCTTCTACTAATTGGATTAAAAAACATTTTAAATTCTAGATCTTATTGGACTACATCCATTTGATTTATTGTGACCATTTAAAAATAAGAAAAAATTTAATAAACAAGTAACATATTTTTTTTAAATAAGGATCTTATGTTGATGTCTTCTACTAATTGGATTAAAAAACATTTTAACTTTTCATTTCCAACTAGAATTTATAACTTGTACTGCCAAGAACTACAGTGGGCACTTTCATTGCTCTTGGAAATGGCATCAGGAACGTAAACAGAGAGCCGTGGTATATTTCTCAGCAATCCGGTAAAGATTATTAATGATTATGTTTATTCTGGATTTATCCATTAATTGATGGTTTGAATAAGCTTGTGACATGTTGTCTTTATGCAGAAACTCCAGTTTACTGAACTGCACTCTTGATGCTGATATCTCTGGGATGACTTGTATTGACATGAATTACTGTCCATACTCTGAGGAGTCCAGGAACATCAATCTTACTCTGCTGGTCAGAAGTCTGTACAGATTAGAGGATCATCAAAGGAGTTTTCTCATCAGAGATATCGGTAAGGGCTCATAGCATCACCTGCTGGTCCAAACCGCACTACTGAATAGAGACTGCTTTTTACCCAATGTAAAGATAACATTTGTTGGCAAAAGTATGCATACATAAAATTAATTTTATTTAATTTTATTATTTGATAACATCTGCTAACACAAATCAGTACGTCATCACATCTTGATCACATCACAAGTTCCTTTAATGTTCAGGAATGGTAAACTGTTAAAATTCTTTCATGTGGTTCAGTAAATACCACTGAAATTAAGAGTTATGTAAAATATATAATCATGTAAAAAATTTAATTTGTTAACATATGTTATTTCTAACACAATATATATGTGTTTCTAATATAAACCAATCATTTTTGTGAATTCTTCTAGAAAATCTCAGTTAATGAGATTTACTTAATACAAACAGTATATTTACTTAATTTTCAAAGCTTTAAACTGCCCATTTTTTAATGTAGATTTTTTTACGTTATAAATAAACTTCTATATAATGTCCATAAGATATTAACTGCAAATAAATTAAAACTAAAACTAAAACTATATTATACAGTATCATGAAAGATTTACAGTTCATAAAGCTCATATAAAAAAACCTAAATATTAGAAACTAAAAAAGTTATTTATATACTATTAGATTACTATTTGAAAATGACCAAATAATGCTAATAATAATATAAAAAATATAAAAAGCAAATTTATAAATACTGTGCAGAAGTACAATATGTGCATATTCATGTACACTAAAGCAATGCAAATACTCGGCACTCATAACTTTCTTAATTGAAAGAAACAAAAGTATCTTTGTTTACTTTTACAGAACAATTAACAAGAACACCAGCACAGTTTTAATATATAGAAGCTAACACACTTCATTTTGTGTAATTTTGTGCCAGCAGCAAAAGTTTGTCAGTATCAGCAGAAACAAAGCATGATATGAACACTCACAACTCTATGATTTCAAACCTACAGTTAAACCAGATAAAGTGACTATCAACAAAATGAAAGATGGTGTGTTTGAGTGGCATCCTCCTGAGACGTGGAGTTTTCCCTGCAGTTTTTTCCCTCTCACCTATGAGGTGAAAGTGATTCCTAACTCCCACAGCTGTGACTTCACTGGAAACCGTGTCGAAGTGAGCCAATTTGCACAATTTATTTCACATTTTTAAGCTCCATGTTAAGTGTCAATTTCTTATCATTCACAAATATGAAGTATTTATAAAGTCTCTATAAATTCACAGGAACATAAAACCAATAAGACGCAGTACACGGTGAACATAAGGAAAGCATACACATTTTGTGTCCGGGCTGAGGATCCATACACTAAAAGAGCCTGGAGTGACTGGAGTCATTACCATCAGTGAGTAGAATTTATATGTTCTTTTTTTAAAAAGATTGAATTTATTATAGAAAATAAGGATCATTGTATTCATACTGCTTTCTTTCTATTTTGTGTCCCAGGAAAAAACACAGACACAGCTCAGATCATTAAGAGTGAATTATTTATATGGTTTTAATAACCATAATGACCCTTTTAGATTAGAATTCTTCTTATGATAAATGCAGGTTTGGTCAGGGGAACACAATTACATTATTTATATTATTTGTATCATTTTCTGGATCAGTAAAAATATTTACTTTGGCTTTGATATTGACAGTTTTTGTGTGCCATGTGGACTTTTAATATATGTTTTGAGAGTTGTTGGGAAATTGTAATGGAAAGGCTATGAAAAGTGTATGAAGAGTTTATTTATAAAGAGTTTTTCAGTTTCCTTCAAAAATCATGTTTTATTCGTTTTATTTAAGTTATTTTGTTTTGGAAATAAGCTCTTCGTATATTAAAGTACATGCTCTTTAAACAAAATAAATGTAGACTTTGTTCCATCATCGTGTTTTTTCACAATTTTTTACAAGAATACTATTTTATTGTTATTACCTTTATATAACTTGTGAATAATGCATGATCCTTTCATAGACCCACACAATTAACTATATGTAAAGCAGCTTCTTATTAATCCACAAAGGCCAGATTTGTTTTAAAATATAAAATTCTAGATTCTGTCTGCGATTTCTTTAAACTGAAAACAAACAAACTATTGTAAAAGCAATTCAGTTTATTTTAGGTTTACATTACATACATAAATCCAGTTTGCACACATGAACACTGGATGAAATGTTTTATACAAAATGTAATACTGATCACATGACTGAATACAGAGTTTGATATAACAACTAAACACATTCTTCCAAAACAAGAGGGAAAATGAAGTAACTAACACTTAAACAATGAGGATTGCTGTTCTCTTAAATCTTTGTTCACATCGAGTCATTTAATATTAGCAAATTCACAAGGGACGCACTATACCGTAACATAAACGTGCATGTAAACATGACAACTGTCCATCGTTATTCATTTACGGCATGTTTTGATCTAATAACCAAGCTGTGATATCATTTCCAAACCTCTTTTGCTGTTTGCATGAACTGAAGCTCTTTGGAAACTCCATTCAGATAATGCAGTAAGTCCTGAAATAATGCTTCTAACAGGGATTCTAACAATTTCCTCTTTTTCTTAGCAGTACCATTTATCTAAACAGAAATATATAAATTAACTTCCACATATCTACTGCAAACTTAGAAATACAACCCATTTTCAAACGTTGAAACTTAAATATTTGACATAATACATCTTTTCGAGATATATATGTGCATCATATTCTTTGTCAATCAGATTTAAACAAGCTGATAGCTCATCTTGTTACATTAACATCTAAACAAAGGAAATAAATCAAGGAAAAAATGAGTATTTCAGGCAGGAATCGAGGTATTGAGGATCATCATGCTTGCTGTAAATGCTGTTGATGCAGTTGTTTCTTGAATGCCTTTGACTGTAGAGGTAAACCCTTTTTTTTTAGGAATAAAAGTGCCAAAATGTCCAGATAAAGAGCAACTAGTATATAAAGAGAGGTGTGATGGGCAATACAAGATACAGAGAACTATAAGCAGATTGGTCTGTCGATGCCTCTCGATGAATGATGAAGGCTTCTCAATGTAGATGATGTCATTGATTCTGTTTCTTTGTCAGGTACCTGTTTATAAAACACAATCATTCAACTAACATCTCACTCTCTAAGCATCCTTCATTTCAGACATTCCGTCTGTGAATTACCTAGAATAAGTTGTTTTTAACCTTACCTTTCCCAATGTTTGTGGTTGAGACCTGAGAAGTCATCCAGTTTAGCGATTTCCTTCAGGTACAGTGAAAGCTTATAGAGTTCTTTGTCTTTCTCACGGTTCAGGTGAGCCTTCATGAACGGTCTAATCTAAAAAAAAGATGTGGGGATGGACAAACGTTTCAAACCGTTTATAACGATGTTCCTAATGGTGCACACATGTATTAGTTAGTTCAATTATGAATGATAGATTTCATTAGCAGCACTTAAAAGAATATTTTTTAGAATGTTGAAAATTGGCTTTGCAACTTGCATTGGTTTGGAGTCAATACAAAAGAATTGAAAAGGTGCCACTGATCTGTTTTCAACTTTCTTCAAAATATCTTCTTTTAAGTGAGCGGACCTCTTTAAAGAATAATTCAGTTCCCTGGTTTCCTGTGGTCAAATCAGGCTTAATCCACTTAAATTGAACATTGAGGCGAATAAATTTCGGGATAATTTTCATTTTTCTTTCAGCGGACACAGGATATTGTTAACATAGCTTTAGTTACAATACATAAGACACCTTAAATCTATAATTCAAGCCACTTCTAAGGAGTTCAGAATACCTTCAGTCCATTCTGTGGATTCATAAGGAAGTTTCTGCCAATATCATCAAACATGATTGTATTCTTCCTGTTGTAGAACTCGCCATATTTACCCCATATTACTCCCAAAGGCTTGACCTGAAATAAGACAAGCATGCATTACACACTGAAGCTGGACAGAGAGAAAAGTTTGGTGATTTGAACACAGGGTGACCTCTACGACTCCTCTTTTGGGCGTGTGCACAGTGATCATGGCTGAACTGTCCAGCATGAAGGTAATCTTGTAGTTTGGATTGTCGGTAACCCCAAGTTCCTAAAACAGCCCAGATATCTACTTTACAACGTTATAACATATATAATGGTATGATATATGAACTAAGTGCAAAACACAATATAATTCTAAGTCATAATTAAAAAGAAGTCTAAATGTAAAGATACCTACTTTCATTTTAGCATCGATCCACTTCATACTTGTTGCAGCTAAAACAAGAATAGAATGAGAAGATCTTTGACAACATTCAAATGAGTCTTATGAATGCTTGAATGCATAGATACTTACACCAGATAACAATATCAAAGTCTTCATATGCTGATGTAAGAAACTCATGCAAGTACGGTCTCATCAGCTCTTGGCCTGTCTCCGCACATGACTTGTGATCTAAATGAGAAAGTTTTATGGCATATTACAAACTCACTTTACAAAAGGACTTTAAAGGGATGGTTTACCCAAAAATGAAAATTCAACCGGTATAAACTTATTTGTTTGGTTAAGCACAGAGAAAGATATTTGGAAGAATGCTTGTAACCAAACAGTTCTTGGACCCCACTGAATACCATAGTAGGAAAATCACAGTGGTAGTGCCCTGGAAGTGTTTGCTGTCCTATTTTCTTCAAAATACCCAATTTATTTTCTTTTCAACAGAATAACAATATATAAAGTACCTTTTCCTACTATGGTAGCCAATCAGGCCCAATAACTCTTTAGTTATAAACATTCTTCAAAATATCTTTCTCTGTGTTCATCAGAACAACCCAAGTAAATGAGTAAATTATGACAAAAATTTTTTTATGGGTGTCTTTCCTTTTAAAGAATGAAAGAAACAGATCACACCAAAATTATATGTCATTATGTTTGAACGACTTACCAAAGAGCGTATAGTCAACATCTAACACAAGCAATCTTTTTCCTGATCTTGGAGGATTTAACTCCTCAACTTTGTAATCTTTCACTCGACGAGCTATCTTGGCCAAATTCTCCTCTCTGTTTAAAGTACAAACAAAATTCATGGTTTAATAATTCTTTTCACATACAAGTGAATGGTAATGACTGAAAATGCAATACAAATTGGTTTTCACTGGCCTGTTTTCAACCTCGGTTACTTCCTCTTCTATGTCAAAGTCATTGACCACGTCATCATTTTCTGGAGGAGGGGCCAAGACATCTTCCTACACATAGGTTGTGGATTGTAAAAACAATCAAATATGTTAACAGGCGAATCTAGAGAATCTGAGAACAACTTAAAGACTACATTTTGTCATATGCGATTTGTTTTTTGAGCGAAAACAACACAGAAAGTGACCTAATCTTGTATAATTTCATCCATATTGCATTTATGCAATGTGACCAGCAATTGATTTTACCAGGAATCCTACTTAATGTTACAAAATTTATTAAATTAGCCAGTAGTGGGTGTTGGACTTAAAAAACATTCAAACCAGTGATATGGGATACATTTTAAAAATAAAGTGAACAACCTTTACTAAACAACCAACCAATATCTGTAGGGATGTGAATGTACACTTTTATATCTACTGTGGTATGCAGCACTGTGCACGTCTTAGGCACATCACCGTTTCCATCTCAATCAATGTTTGCAAGTAATTTATTTATTTCATTTAGAGTAGTGTTTCATTAGAAAATGATTTCTTAAACATTTCTTAACATTCATATTACCATTATTTATGAAAATCCAGGGAGATTTATGTACGCACAGTGCTCCACACAGAGTTCTTGTGTCATCATTTATTTGATCTATTATTACATGATAAAAAGAGTAAAAATGTAAACAAAAAATCCAGGAGATCTGTATTCATGTCTTCAAGATGCTTCAAGACACAAACCTGCAAAGCTACAGCACTGTGAAAAGTGTCTTCACTTTCAATGCATAGTTAAATTCTCACTGGATCGTCACAAATAATGACAAAATAAATGTTTAGAAATCTATTTTCTAATAACACACAACTGTACACAATGTAAATACTGACTCATGGTGGTCTTGTAAGCAGAAGATTGTGGGTTCGAATACAGGGCCAGCGGACATTAAATGAAGTGTCCCTGTTCAAGACATCTTACCAACATTTGCTCTGCAGCGATGATTGATTACTGCATAATACTTGTAAGTCGCTTTACATAAAAGCGTCTTCCAAATAATAAAAATGTAAACTAATGAAAGTACCGACGGGCCCAAGCCTTCTGCACAGGACTGTACATCATCAATGCTATATCAAATTAGCACACAGAATTAAGTTATCGCATTAAATCCACAAAACAAATATAGCCAAGCTAAATGAAATCATATAATATACATGTATATTTTTTAATATAACCTTTCTTAAAACCTACCAGACTTTCCTCTCTAGTGCCCATCATCATGATCTTGGTATTGGGCTTTAACTTCAAATCACCCAGCTTGACATCATCGTCTGCGGGTTTACCTGGCGAGTGACAAAATATGCGTCAATGATAAATAACTGAACTTAAACAAAGGCCAAATCTGCTTGTGTGCAGATACATGCTGGACACATGAAACTTTGTTAGACGATCTGTTTTCAAGGCTTAGCGTGTTGTTCTTTAACCTGCACCTTTCACTTTCAATCCCAAGAGCTTCTGTCTTTCCGGGAGAACTCCTGTGAGAGATTTAATGGACTGTTTCAGGTCCAACACGGTGTCTTCTTCAGACAGGGTGTTAATGGAGTACTCCTGACCGCCCCACTTGATGATCACGGACACAGACATGCTAGAGGAGAGACAGGACACATCTGAGATCACGAAACAATGATAGAAAGGCGCTTTGTCCATAACACTGGTGTGTCACAGAGCCATTTTGGAATATGATGCTCATGTGTTACCTTGGCAACGCTACACCAGCATCAATGACAGCAGCCGGAGGAGATCAGTCCACTGTCAATACACAAAACACTGAATCAGGAGGCAACATCTCTGCAACAGAAACAAAACAACCTCAACTGAGTTACATGTGATGAATAAGATCACTCTTACATCTGTTCTTCATTTCACTCTTTATATGGATCTTTATCCACAAATGCATATATATGAAGGCATACTGCACTACAAAAGGTTTAGCTTCTGTGCTATACATTCATCTGATGCTGCATCCCATCAACTCAGATGTGATGTAATTACAGCACATAAACTAAACCACAGGTTTACATTAGCTTCAGATTATTCTTGAACATACACACTTGACAGATATAAGGATTAGAGCCCACATGTGCATGTTTGTGTTTGTCACTTACATAAGATCCAGTTCATTCAAAGCTCACTGACTCCACTGCTCTTCTTCTGCGGGTTCACAGCGGACTGGCGCCGCCCTCTACTGACACCTGCCGGTGGAGGACAATATCGCGCTGCACTTAAATATTTACACGTATATTTTTTATTTTACATTTTCATGTGTTTACGCAATAATACACCGTGTTTAATACGTAAGATCAAATAAATAATTTTTTAGCGACGAGGTTGTGGCGCAAGGCCGATAGCGGAAGTGACGTGCGGGACCGGTGAAAGTTTTGTCACGTGTCAGAAGTGCAGGACCTGTGATCATCTGTGAGATCTCTATTGATCAGGAAAGCATGAGTGACCACGTGTCCCAATACACG
Source organism: Triplophysa yarkandensis (assembly GCA_033220385.1). Classification (NCBI taxonomy): domain Eukaryota; kingdom Metazoa; phylum Chordata; class Actinopteri; order Cypriniformes; family Nemacheilidae; genus Triplophysa; species Triplophysa yarkandensis. The sequence goes on from CM065666.1 coordinate 13,222,017, forward strand.
AGTCGAGTCCAGCGACAGGTCAGCTTTGGGTTTAACACTTTACATTATCTGATAGAGAGGAAACACTACACACATGTGCTTCATTCTGTCTCTGTCACACTGCAGATCAGAGCAAAACCACATGTGTAATAAAAGAGTTTATTGTGTGTGTGTGTGTGTGTGTGTGTGTGTGTGTGTGTGTGTGTGTGTGTGTGTGTGTGTGTGTGTGTGTGTGTGTGTGTGTGTGTGTCTGTGTCTGTGTGTGTCTGTGTGTGTCTGTGTGTGTGTCTGTGTGTGTCTGTGTGTGTCTCTGTGTCTCTGTGTCTGTGTCTGTGTGTGTGTGTGTGTGTGTGTGTGTGTGTGTGTGTGTGTGTGTGTGTGTGTGTGTCTGTGTGTGTGTGTGTCTGTGTCTGTGTCTGTGTCTGTGTCTGTGTCTGTGTGTGTGTGTGTGTGTGTGTGTGTGTGTGTGTGTGTGTCTGTGTCTGTGTCTGTGTCTCTGTGTCTCTGTGTGTGTGTCTGTGTGTGTCTGTGTCTGTGTGTGTGTGTGTCTGTGTCTGTGTCTGTGTGTGTGTGTGTGTCTGTGTGTGTGTGTGTGTGTGTGTGTGTGTGTGTGTCTGTGTGTGTGTGTGTGTCTGTGTGTGTGTGTGTGTGTGTGTGTGTGTCTGTGTCTGTGTGTGTGTCTGTGTGTGTGTCTGTGTGTGTGTCTGTGTGTGTCTGTCTGTCTGTCTGTCTGTCTGTCTGTCTGTCTGTCTGTCTGTCTGTCTGTCTGTCTGTCTGTGTGTCTGTGTATATTTATGTATATGTGTATGTATATATGTGTATGTGTATATATGTATATATATGTCTATATGTATATGTGTGTATGTGTATATATATGTGTATGTGTATGTGTGTATATGTGTATGTGTATGTGTATGTGTATATATGTATATATGTGTATGTGTATATATGTATATGTGTATATGTATGTGTATATGTGTATGTATATGTGTATATATCTATATCTATATGTGTATGTGTATGCGTATGTGTATGTGTATGTATATCTATATGTATATGTGTATGTGTATGTATATCTATATGTGTATATGTCTATATATGTCTATATGTATATGTGTATGTCTATCTATATATATATGTATGTGTGTATATGTCTATATATGTATATGTGTATATGTGTATATGTGTATATGTGTATATGTGTATGTATATGTACATGTGTATGTGTATAGGTCAGTAGAGACAGCTCCTTTCAGTTTTTAGTTAAATTTAAAATAAAGAACAATTTGAATGAAAGTGAAAGTAAACCTTTGCCTGATGCAATACAAATGCCACTGTAAGTGACTTGGTTCATGCTAACTTGGACTTTGTCTTTTTTGGGTTTCATTTTGTTTATACAGGAAAAGGACATAAAACTGCTTCAAGATGAAATAGAGAGACTGAAGAATCCGCAGGAGCTGAACTTCTCTTCTTCAAACTTGGAGGAGTTAAAAGAGGAGAATTCCCGTCTAAAGTACCGCCTTAACATCCTTAAAAAAGTATGTATACTTGTTACACAACATCCATAAACTTTATGCAATGCTTGCTTTTATAATTTTGTGGTGTAAGACGTAATGTGCAGGGAAATTCAAATGTTACTATTTGAGTAACTAAATATATCATGAATCTTTATTAAAGCATTTATCTTTGTACTAAAACACTCATTTTAGTATTTCTAATTACATTTCTTGCTTTTCTTCCTTAATGGATACATATCACACAAAATAAATCTTCTTTAGTATTCAGTGGAAAAAAACTACATCTTTGAGAAAGAGTGTAGATGATGTCAAAATTATAATCACTATAATAATGAAAATATTAATGTAATAATAATTCAGACGTTCTTTACATTTCTTGAGTACAAATCAATTATTCACCAATATATTATTGAGCATTTTGTTTAAACTGATTGGTTATGCTTCCTCCCAGAGTTTACAGGAAGAGATGGGCCAAAACGGCAAGACAATGATGAACATCAACCAGCGTTTGCAGCAGATCTTTGGGGAAGCCATCAGTGCCGCCTATCCTGACCTTGAGAACCCTCCATTGGCAGTCACCCCTAACCAGCAGTCCAAGTTTGGGGATTACCAGTGTAATAGTGCCATGGCAATGGCTCAGGTCAGCATTTAAATTGTTTAAATATAACACCATCATTGCTTTAACAAAATCTGGAATCATTTACTGAACATATGTGGCTTTCATTTCCCAGTGTAACACAAATGGAAAAGTTTTGGACAATAATAACACTTTTTATTTTAAGAAACCCTCATTGACCTTATGATGTTAAACTCAATTAAAGACATTGAACTACCAACACAATCGGTCCAAAAGACCCAATAGATTTGGGATTTGATGATGTTAAATGTGTTTGGATCTTGACTTGCCTGTATTATCTTTCAAGTGATTTATTAGTTTATGAGGAATGGGCAACTGGGCTAAAAACATTATTAACAATAAGTAATGACATTTTTGTCATTTTTCTCTTTCTTCATGAACAAGTAATAATAATTTTATGAAATAATTTTTCTTGAAGATGATGAAAGCCAGGGGTCAGAAGGTCAGCCCCAGGGAGATTGCAGAGAGGATTGTGCAAAACATTCCCCACAATGAGTTGATTGAGAAAACCGAAATCGCAGGACCAGGTTTGTTCATAAAGTTTTTTTAAATATATCATTTTTTCCCATTTAAAAGATTTGTTATTAAGCAAGCAAACGTTTGATTCCAGGTTTCATCAACGTTCACCTCAAGAGGATATACGTCTCTAAACTTCTCTCAAACCTGCTAGTGAATGGCGTTCAGCCGCCGCCGCTGGCGAAGAAAAAGAAGGTTAAATTTAGTTTATTCTAACATTAAAACACAGACACAGAACTTTAAATGTTTTACATTTACATTTTATTCATTTGGCAGACACTTTTATCCAAAGCAACTTACAAGTATTATGCAGTAGTCAATCATCACTGTAGAGCAAACAGGCGTTAGGTGTCTTGCTCAAGAACACTTCAGTCATTGTCTGCTGGCACTGAGATTTGAACTTTGAGAGAAAGCTGTACATATATGCATATTTACTTTTGTTGATGTTTTCAGGTGATTGTGGACTTCTCATCACCCAACATCGCCAAAGAGATGCATGTTGGTCATCTGCGGTCCACCATTATTGGAGACAGCATGTGTCGACTCTTTGAGTTCTTGGGTTATGAAGTGCTAAGGTTCGTGTGATACCTATGACATCAGCTACAGTATTATAAAAAAAGTTTATTTAAAGTTCCTGCTCAAGTATGACTCAAACACAGCGAGTCACAAGATGGTCACGTCTTTCTTCTCTTTACACTTGTAACTGTAAGGTTGAACCATGTTGGAGATTGGGGAACACAGTTCGGGATGCTCATTGCTCATCTGCAAGACAAATTCCCAAATTATCTTACTGTTTCCCCTCCTATTGGTGACCTTCAGGCCTTCTACAAAGTGAGTATGTGTGGCCATATTGTGAATGTTTATTTTGGCCGAACGCCCATCTTTATCATGCGGCAGGTCATATTAAAGGATGCATGGTGTGTCCATTCCTTCTCTCTCCCACAAACTCCTGTTCCCTTCTTTACTGTCTTTGTCAACAAAAGCCAAACAAACTGCAAGAATCAGCTTTTTTTATTGCAGATCCGTTCAAAAACTTTGCGAACAATTTATTTGAAGCGATGCATTTGACGCCTGTTTTATTGCTTGCAAAGCCATTTCACCTACACAGCAGTTTTTTCGCTGCTTAGCTGCTGTTTCACAATAAATAAAAAGCGGTTTGAAAACTTTAACCATTGCTTTTTGCACAGTGTCCTTTATTGTGATGTAAACTATTGTGATGTAAATCTGCATGATAAGACCTTCTTGTAAGGTCTATTGTTCTGGTTTTATTAGGGCTTGGAGCTTTGTTTTAAGCCATTCTCTTTATCATTAGGAATCTAAGAAGAGGTTTGATGAGGATGAGGAGTTTAAGAAGAAAGCGTATCAATGTGTAGTCAAACTCCAAAGTAAGGAGCCAGACTTCATCAAGGGCTGGAAACTCATCTGTGACGTTTCCCGAAAAGGTATGCATGTCAAACTGAGAGTGTCATTCTCTGTCAGATGCCTTGTTTGCTTTTGACATATATACTCTGCCATGATCTGCCTCCGATGGTACACATGCCCTGTGGCACTACATAGACATTTATGACGGTTAACAGATGCTATCCTCTCACGTACCAGTCAACAGTGCGGAGAAAACAGCAAATAAAAACGCACAGCAGTAATTTACTGAACTTTGAACTTTTCTTATCAAGGTGTAATATTTGTATTATAGAAGTTGCTTATTGTTAATGATATCTATATTTTGTCCAATTTCGTATTATGAAATGAAACACATTATGACAAAATCATATATTATTTAACATGTTTAAAAATCATAATTCATCCAAAAAGGAACATTCTGTCATTAAACCTTTGGGAGTTTCTTTCTTCTGCAGAATACAAAATAAGATATTTTGAAGAAAGTTGGTAACTGAACAGCAGTGGCACCCATTAATGCTATCGTATGGACATAAAACAAATACAAAGTGATTGGTTGACAGTTACCAACATTCTTCAAAATATCTTCTTTTATGTTCCGCTGAAAAAGGAAAGTCATAGAGATTTGAAATGAGTAAAAAATGAGTTTTTTCATTTTAATGGTAAATTATCACTTTGAGGGCTTAAGTTAAGTCATCAAGTTCAGTGTAATGTCTGGATGAAGTGTAATATTTATGCACACCATGAAAACAAGGGGGTCAACTTTTTATTTTTTTTAATTCAAAATGGAAGCGTTGAGAGCAGTCAGTGAAGCCGACCAGAACATAAAAACAAATTCTTTATTTTTTATTATAAAAGCATTCAGGGAATTTTAGACATGTATATGTCACAACAAATAATATTGTTCTTATATATATCTCTTATAATTTTATATAGTAAACTAAAAATGATATCAGTCAAATTCTGATATTATCTCTTTTGGCCAATGAAATAACATTCCAAATATAAGCGTAGGGAGGCAGATATAGGTTTTGCACGTATATTGGCTCTTAATGTCACAGTTCACCCAATAATTGAAAGGTCTTTTATCAATTATGTGCCCTTTGCTCATTTCAAACCTGTATGAGTCTCTTTCTTTCACCGGACACATTCAGGACCCATTCACTTCAATTGTTTGGACACCAAACCAATGCAGCTAAAGGGATTCTTAGTTGTTTGGCTGCATTCTTCAAAATATCTTTTGTGTTTTGAGGAAGAAAGAAAGTCATCTAGGTTTGAAATCAAGTTGAGTAAATGATGACAGAACTCAAAACTATCAATAAGGTGTCAAATCAACTTCACACAAACATAAATTTAATATCCTACGTTGAAGTACCAGACAGACATTGGTGCCTAATTTTTATGATGCGTGTAGTAGTAATATTATTGCAATTATTTTATTCATTTTTTAATCTATATCACCAGTGTGGCAAATATTGACATATTGACAGTCTTTTATGTTGATAAAATAATGAAAAACAATAAATTGACTTGTAGGCCATTCTTTGAAAGTCTTATAAGGCTGCAACAACACTTTAATATCTCTAGGGGCCAGTATATCACTATACTTAAACCAACATACAGCAACAATAGACATCAATTTAAGGCTGGTAGACACAGATAAACCAAACACAAGTGAAAAGCTGACACATCTTGTATTCGTTTGCTCTCCTCATCCATGCATTTCCGCGCCATTAAGCTTCATTCCTGTTGGATAAAGATGGAATTAACTCTGCAGGACACTGCTCCTCCAGGACTGAAGTTGGGGGGAGAATAACTTGCAATTCGTTTCAGCATTTCAGCTCTGAAGGACACAGACGCCCCCCGGCCCCTCTCATTGATGCGTCTGTTTATCACAACACCTCAGGTGCTGTTCAGTGCTAGACCCTAATGTTACAGTATCTACCCCCCAGCCCTTCATCAGAGGCGTGTTTCTCTTGTGTGGATCATGTAATGAAGGTCAATTAGCGTGTTAAGTTTGTCTTTTCTGCTGATGTCGACCAATCAGAGTCTGCTAAATCAGGAAAGCACCGTTTTGCTTTGATTTCCCTGCGGTACGCCTCTTGTAATTAAACAGTTTTGTCCCTTCTGCTTGTGTCCGCCTTGCTGATGCAGAGTTCCAGAGGGTCTACGACTGCCTGGATATCCGTATAGAAGAAAGAGGAGAGTCCTTTTACCAGGACATGATGACAGCCGTGGTGAAAGAGTTCGAACAAAGAGGTGCGTTTTGTGTTAAAGAACTCTTTTGCTGTATCATTCACTTTCTTTGAGTAAACTTTGATGTGTCGTGTTGTTTTTTTATCCCATTCATGCACAGAAGTAATTGACATCTTAAAGTTCCTTAGAATTTATGTAATACATGAATATACATATAAATCCTGTATACATAAATAAATTCCGTAATGATTTTAATTCTCAAACAGTAAGTAAAACGCATACACAAAAATCTTCATTAAAATAATGTAAAATTCTTTCATAAGTCTTTTATTCTCGCTCATGTCATTCAAATTTGTATGGGACTGTGTTTGAGAAAGTCATACTAGATTAATTCAAAACAAGGTAAACTTATTAAATTTAATCTCTAAGTCCTTGCTAGTTTTTAAGGAACACTTTATTAAGAAGGTCCAAATCGAATTCAATTCGTCCAGCAGGGGACAGTGTTGATTTTTCATTGATCTTCTATCTCTAATGTTCATGTCTCCTGCCCCATCCATCCTCCTGTCTCTCCTCAGGCCTGGTGCAGGTGGATGAGGGCAGAAAGATAGTGTTTGCTCCAGGCCAGTCCGTTCCCCTGACGATTGTCAAATCGGATGGAGGTTACACCTACGATACATCTGATCTGGCTGCCATTCGCCAGCGACTCTTTGATGAGAACGCTGACATTATCATCTATGTGACTGACAGCGGCCAGGTGTGTATTCTGGTATAACAAAGGGTGAAGGTCACCGAGACGAGTTTTCAGACACAACCTTGAATTTAAATGTCTGCATGTTCACATTTTGTACACACTTATAACGTCTTTAAATAGTAATATGGTCGAGGTCAGGACACGGTATACTCGTGGATTTATAAACGCATGTTTTGGGGATGATAAATATTTCCTTGATTTTCAACAAATTCTCCAAATTGTGAAATACCAGTAATTACAACACATTTTTAAATAAATTAAGATTTAAATAAAAGTTTAAAGAGACCTGAACTTTTCTTTGGGCCAAATGTCATACAACTTTTGTGAACCAAATATTGCTCTGTTAAATGTTGCATACTACTTATCTATATCAGAGGCTTTTAAATACAAGCAAATATTAAATGTGTGACCCTGTCTCTTGCATCTAGGCTAAAAAAGGAAAAGCATCAGTGTAGTCGAACCCATAATGGCGAAAATATGTAATATTTCTTAATGCTCTCATTTATATGCTTTTATTCAAGATAATATTCACTTTCAATTGATGTTTTTAATATATAAGGAATTAATTGATTTTCTTGATAATATGTTTATATTTGGTTTCCTAATTCATAATTTCACTGTATGTAGAGAACCTTAAATCATAAAGTCAAATTGTTTATTTTCTGTCCACTTCAATAAAACATAAATATATGTATGTGTATGCTTGAACATATTTTAAAATATACCATGTATATGTAATTTTGCGTATATATTTATTGTTATTATATACATCCTGCTCCGGCAGTCAACACACTTCCAGATAGTCTTCGCTGCCGCTCAGATGATTGGCTGGTACGACCCTCAGGTCACACGGGTGGAACACGCAGGCTTTGGCGTTGTGCTGGGGGAGGACAAGTAAGAGTGTCAATTATTATTCGTTTCACGTTTCATCATGTTTCCATGAGAAATATACAGCACTAAATCCATTCGAGTCACCAGGGAGTTAAGAGTGTGCTTTCCTCATTTCAGAAAAAAATTTAAGACTCGTTCAGGAGACACGGTTCGGCTAATGGATCTTCTAGAGGAGGGTCTAAAGAGGTCTATGGACAAGCTGAAGGATAAGGAGAGAGATAAGGTACCTTTGACCTTAAAGTAACCATCAAACTGACTTAAGTAAAAGTTGAGTCTAGACAAAGAGATCTCACATGAGATCTTGGCGCTCCGAAATCATCTTTTTTGCATGATTTCTGTCTCACAAACAGCACGTAGAGTTCTTACATAAATAGAGTTTGAGGAAGACAGGTAACATGTCTCTGTACTCAAGCAGGATGTGTTTAGACATTAAGATGTCCAGGCAAGTCACTTACTTTAAAACTTTAATGGCCCACGTGCAATATGAGTATTACAGAGATATGATTTTTTGATGGAGGTTGCAAATAAGTGATGCTGACTTGGATGTTTTGCTAAGCGCCTTGTTTGAAAGTTACATACAGTATGTTGCTTCAAATTAGGCAGAAAAGTTGGCAGGGGCTGTAATCGCGTAATGCTTCATCAAGCGTGATCCGTTCCAACCAGAGATGTAGGACAGATCCAACACTAATATGCAATGGAAACAACTCACACATGTGAACTTAACTGGATTCTCTTTTATTTTATTTTTAGGTTGTCTTTAAAACCAAAAGGCTATAAGATCATTGGGTTTTGTCTACGTGTGTGTTGCAGGTGCTGACCCCGGAAGAGCTGGTCAAGGCTCAACGTGCCGTGGCGTTCGGTTGCATCAAGTACGCGGACCTCTCACACAACCGCATCAACGATTACGTCTTTTCTTTTGACAAGATGTTGGATGACAGGGGCAACACTGCAGCCTACCTCCTGTACGCCTTCACACGCATCAGGTGAGCCCTCAGGGGATTGAAAGCTTCACCCATGTCAGTTAAACCCTGCTAGATGTTGACTTGAATCAGGTAAGCTCCATAAGGGGCGATATCTAAAACTCCTTCGGACAGACCTCTTCTGGGGATTGAGATCTTCGGCTTCATTTAATGAGCTGTTTAGGGATTGACATCAGATAAAGGAGCTTTGATATTTTCGGATGTTCAAGGACCCTAAACATGAGACATTGTCAGAACTTTGGCACCCAAAGTTCTTTTATAGTTATCAAAATCATTCTGGCAGTAATGTGCATTGTAAAGTGAATTGTTTGATAATTGAAACAATAATAAACATGTTTGAATATAACATTTCTACATCGTAAGTTTAACTAGTTGAAATCTTACAATTTACATAGAACAAGTTAAATTAGTTGAATTCATTTGGAATTAAAATGTTCATTATGTAATGAGAATGTTTTTATGTTTTTCTCTGTGGGTTACTCTATTTAAGGCCTCTTACCAGCTAACATGAAACATTTGATTACTTAAGGTTATCGAAGTCGTTCCGAAAGTTATTTTACAATGGCATCTTGTGTTACTGCTAAATGTTTTAATACGTAAAAAAAATGTTTGCATAAAAACATTCTCACATGTGAGTTGAATGTTAGCAACTTTCGGTAGTAAAATTTTCAGAACGTTAGTGTAAGCTTAATATTTTAAGATTTAAATGTTTACTTTCTTTCATTTTGTTAACACTTTATCATTGCTAAAAACATAACACACATATTTGTAGAAAGGTTTGCTAGGTTGATTTTTTATTTAGGTACTGAAGTTGGATATCTTTAACCATTTCAGCTCAAGGCTGAAATTCAACATTACAATAACTTTGGTTAACATTATTAAAAACGCTCTTGCAGCAATGTTTAAAAAAACATTTAAGAATGTGTTTGTGAAATCATTAAAAATGCTCCTTTAAAAGTTTTTTCATCACAATTTTGTCATTGTAAAGTCGTAATAAAAACATTCTTGCACCGTTTCTTCCACTGTTTGAAACCTTTGGTGCGTTTTGATAACGTAATGGAAATATTTATAAAGAGGTTTGGTTCCGTGATGTTGCAAATGAAGCCCGCCGGGTGTTTGGTGTCTGTTGATATTTGATGTCTTCACCCGTTTCAGATGAACCCCCGCTGAGGGTTTGATATGGGGTTTCCTCCTCTGGGTAATGATATGTTTGAGTGGATGCTGTGTTGGAAAGGGAGGCACGATTGATTTCGACATGGGTGGCGAAACGGCTCACCAACACTGCTGAATGGCCTCGGTCCAGTTGATCGCTCTCACGGGCTGTTGATCTTTTGTTCTTTTGGCAGTCTGCGTGTGTGCTGCTGGGTGGATTTTGTATGTGTGAGCGGGACTCTGGGGTTCGTGGGTTTGCGTGATCATGAATGAATACGAGCATCTATTGTGCAGACAGCCTGAATTTTTCCGGACAGAACGTACGTGTTGTGCTTGTATTTGAGAGATACACCTCAACCCCGGCTAGAATGGATGCTCGGCACAAGTGGTCAGGTATACTTACTCTTTATCACCTTGTGTTTTGTCAATGTTTGCTCTTGTGCTTTAGTAGTGCTGTTGAGCCTATGTCAGGAGCTCAGGGTATCGCGGTCCCTCCGGCTTCACAGCTCTTGTGCTTTGGAGAGCCTGTTTCTGTCTTTTAATGGGTTGTTCAGAACAATTGGTAACAGAATATCATATTTAGAGGGAAGTGATTGTGAAGCCAGTGAGAGGAGCAGTAGCCAAAAAAGTTAATTGGCCATGGCAACAGTTGGTGGGGATTTCAGCTTTTAATTTCATAGAATGCATCCAATCCCATCCTCAAATTCCTTTGGCAGAAAGAACGAATTAGATCTTTTTTGAAACATGTTGTTCTTATTCGATTGTTTGGACAGCTTGCATAAATGCAACTTCTCAGTTTTTTTTGTGCACTTACAGTTTTTGTTTCACCATCTCGATAGTGTTTCGATAATGTTTCGATAGTGTCTCTGTACTGAATCATTTAAAAGAGGAAGTTGATTATGAGAAAAGTTCTCTAGATATTTATTTATTCAGTTACAAACATCAACATTTATATTTATATCACATAAATATATACATATAAACAACTGGGGCTGTCAAAACACATCCACAGAAAATCTTTGTGTGTTTATATAATGTTTGTCTGTGTATTGTGCATGTATGTGTGTATGTATGCGTGTATGTATGTATGTATGTATGTATTTATACATGTATGTATGTATGTATGTATGTATGCATGTTTGTATGTATGTATGACTGTGTGTATGTATGCATGTATGCATGTATGCATGTATGTATGTATGTATGTATGCATGTTTGTATGTATGCATGTTTGTATGTATGCATGTTTGTATGTATGCATGTTTGTATGTATTTGTGTGTGCATGTATGTGTGCATGGTTGTGTGTATGTGGGTATGTATGTATGCGTTGTAAATAAAAAGTTAAAATACACACAACACTTCTATAATGGGTAAACACAAACTTTAATCTGAATGCAATTAAAAGGGATTAATGACAGCCCTAACATTATCAAAATCGTAATCTTCAACAGACAATGTCCAAATGCTTGGTGTCTTTGTGGATTTAAGTTTATGGATATTTATAGAATGTATTATTATCCTATTTCTTTTACACTAAGTATAGTTTAATGTATTAACATTTACTGACACAACTTACTGATATAAAATTATAATTGAACTATATTTGAAGCACTACTTGTACACCATGCCCATTTGCTGATGTTAAGCCTAAAATAGGTTTGAATTGGAAATCTGCCTTCAGCATGCATTGTTTTTGCAACTTTCATTACCAAAAAACACATCTTCTCTTTTCACTTCCAGATCTATAGCCAGACTGGCTAACATCCAGGAAGATGCCCTACGCAAAGCAGCCGAGACCACAGAGGTCTTGCTGGATCACGAGAAGGAATGGAAGCTGGGTAAATGCATCCTGCGCTTTCCAGAGATCCTGCAAAAGATCACAGATGACCTGCTGCTTCACACCCTATGTGACTACCTTTACGAGCTGGCCACCACCTTCACAGAGTTCTATGACAGCTGCTACTGCGTGGAGAAAGATCGGCAGACAGGTGAGTGCCCCATCACACTGCCCAAACTCCATGAACTCGGCATCAGTCACAGTGAAAATAAGTGCAGCTGACTGAGGAATTTCACCTTAATACCACGAAAGGAAAACATGGCGCATTGCCTGAAACCTTTAATGATCATGAGGTTCTCGTGGTTAAATTCAGAGTATGTGGTTTTTGCTCAATACCAGATGTGGCATGAGCAGAATTGGTCCAAAACTGCATTTAAAATGGTATTTGTTATGCAAGAGTTATCATTTGGATGCATATTCGCTTTATTTTTATGCTTGTTTTTGCAATGTATATTAGCCAGGAACAATGGTGTATTTGAGCAAAGAAAGCTAATCTAGGAGGATATTTGATAGAAAATCCCTTAGCTGTTTTTCCTCATTTGATTCCCTATATTAAGAACTAGTTACAGAGACAGTGATGAACAGAGCGTCTCTTTTAAGTATGCAGCTCCTTTAGTCTTTTTGATGTGGAATAATGAAATTGAGTTTTACATTTTTTTCTAAAAGGACTCATGTGGATTTGAGTTTTTTGTGAAGAAATACATGTGTATACTGTGTGTTATTCAGAGCCTTTAGTTTGCGTGATAGTTTTCAAATCATACGGTCGGCCATTGTTTGGACAAACATGTCCCAAACCAAAGATCTCTGCACATTGAACTATTTATCATGACTAACAATTTGCTTCCATTTTTATGAATGTGACAAAAGACAAACTGCATCTTTAATGGATGACATTTAACCAAGACGTGATAATATATCACATCCTTGATATGATTTACATGAACCTGTTACATGAAGGCTTGCCTTGACCCCCATTCATATTTCTTCTCAGGGGAGGTGGTGAAAGTCAACATGTGGCGGATGCTCCTCTGTGAAGCCACAGCAGCTGTGATGGCTAAAGGCTTCGACATTATGGGTATCAATCCAGTTCAGAGGATGTAAACCGCTCGTCGCTTTCTTCCCCTAAACATAAGGCCTTTTTCCAAAACATCAATGTCCTAATGGATTTTTATGGTATACCAAATAAAACTCACGTGACCGTAAACGTTTTGGCTTTGTGTTCATTTTTTCGTCAAATAAATGACTGGTTATCCATCTGGACAGCCAGAAAGTTAAATCTACTGGACTGTAGTTTCCATTAGTCTTTTATTATTTTTATTATAGACCTGAATAAAGATTTAATTTCTATGAGACGATAGGCTTCAGCTCACTTATCTTTGCTTCACCTTAAGCTTTACAGCACTAACTTATTTGACTTTTGGTTGTTTGATTTTCCAATATGCATAAAGTATTGTTCTCCCTTGAATTGTAATGCAATAAATCAATTTCCTAATATGTTTTCTATTCACTGGGGTATTTTTGAACCTGGTTCTCATTTAGCTAGAGGCTGTCAGTGAATTATTTAGAGATAGGAACTTTTTTCATTTAGGGTTTTTAATAGAGTTCAGTGTTTGTCTTGCTCTCGCCAACAGGATTAAATGAATCGGGTTTGATAAATGCAGCATCCACGTCTGATAATCTGTATGAAGATTAAGTAGAATGATTTAATTCACTCACTGGGTCACTACTTATTTAGTCATAGCATGCTGGGCAACTGGGATTTCTCTGATAATTTTAGGTCTGGGATCTAAATTATATATCTGGACACATAATTACTTGCCTGAGTCCAGGTACATCCATTAGTTTGTTATAACCTATTTAAGGCAAAGTGCTGTTTGCTTTTAAAACATGCTATTTGCTGTACGATCACTTATACCAGCCGAATCCTTTAAGCTGCTAATTATTATATTTGCACCTCTTTTGCCATATCTGTCAGTTACTTGATGCAGTTATTTTATCTCGGTTGAGGTCAAATGAATCTATGTTGATCGTAAAGATGTTAACTACTCGCTCTAACTCAACATTTTTACTGTGAGCCCCCTTTTGTAAGCCCCCCCAAATTAGGAGTAAAGCTTTATTTTAATTAAAACAAATAAAACCCAAAGGTATAATATACATAATCCAATAATGTTGTTGTACATTTTATAAAATGCCATGAACTCACAATGTTCTGTCTTAGGGACGCCCCCAGTTTCAGAACAACTTGTCTTGCCGGTTATTTTGACAATGTGAATAACCGAGCACCACAAAAATCACATCAAGTCATTGCTTCAAACATATATTTAAATACAATCTGTAATGCATCAATAAACCATCACGACAATTTAAGTTATATTAAAACTTGCTATATTCATTATGCCTTTATAATATTTTATATAAACTTTCTTGGGATATAAAACAAAACGTCGCTTTTCGATCATGTAGACTGAAACTTTGTATTAACACAATGCAATATAATTAGATATTACAGTGGTAACATTTGAGTCTGACAGGGTAATGCACTGTAATGTGCCAGGTCACACATCAACACAAGTGCAGGCGTTCGGCCCGATCTGACAGTCTTTCCTGCGCTCCTTAATAAATAAAAACATGCCCGCCAAAATCAATGTCACAGTTGCTGCTGTTCTCCAGAAGTCAAAGAAGTGCATTCGAAATTATACATCTTGAAGAAGGTTGCTGGATTTTTCAAATCGCATCAGCCAGTCCTTCCTTTACTCCTTAAAAACAGAGCCGAGTGTCGACGTCGACCACTGCGAAGCATTAGTCCGTGGAATAGTCCTTTAAATCGGATGAGACATTTCATTACTGTGACACTCTCTCTTGTCAGTCTTGATAACGGCAAGCGGACCGGCTTTCGTGGAACAACTCATCACACAGTTGTTGTTCCTAGTCTGCAGGCCGAATAGTCTTTGCATTTAAGCGCTCTCGTAAACCTCCAGGATTCTGGACAGACGTAGATTTTACTTCATCATCTTGGAGCTTTGGAGCTCACACTTTCTCTATTTTCTCTCTGTGTGGGGTTATAAAGCTGTCCAGGCCTTAACAAATGACTCTTCGGAGCCTTTACTGTGCTTTTGAATCTTTTGTTTTGAGTCTGAAGGAGTCCCTCACGGCCATCAATGCAGACGAAACCAGGTGTCCTCCTACTTTATGGTCCCATTCTGGAGATCGGCCTCTGATAAGAGAGAAGAGGAGGGATGAGTTACTTTTTCACATAGGGAGAATGTTGTGTCGTAAATATACACGCAGGTGTCAAGGATTTCAAATGAAAGTTGTTTTCGTGATTCAGAAATAAGTTGAACAAAGATAATGGGACAGTTAACATAAAAATAAAGATTGATGAAATATTGATATGCTTTTAATTCAATTACAGAATATAGAACTGATCAGTAATACATATACATGTATGCGTAAAACATTGATTGTGTTTATTTAATAACATTTGATGTTAATGTTAATATTTAATGTTAATTCATTCATATAAATATAAACAAATACATTGATATATTTCCCAAACTGGGGTGTTTATGTGTGTTTTTCTACATTTTAAATGTAAGCTTGCAATACACAATGTGTATTACGTACATAAAGTATATAACGTTAACAAAATGTTCTGGATGTAATTAATAATCAATGCTATTTCGAGAAAATGTTGGAGATCAAACTTTTACCCTGAAAGGTCTGACTTTTTTTACCGAAAATCAAAGCCACAAAGACATTTCTCGAAATATATTTTTTTTAAGAAAAAAGTCACATTCAAGATGTAAACCTAAGTAAGAGAAAAGGTTACAGAACTGTCTGTTTAATAAATAATAAAATTAAACTAAGCAAACAACCACTAGCTCACATGTCACAATTGAACTAGAAATGGGACTGTTATGTTGTAGGTGATTACGCTGCCTAAAAATAACTCTTATGAACCAATTAAAGTTTTACTTTTAAGTTTATTAACATAACCGTTAACTGGTTGCAATCTAAAACTAACAAATGGTCAATACATGTGCCTTCTTTAGAAAAGAAACCGGTTTGCTTCTCTAATTGAAATGATAGATTCATGTTCCCTCTAATCAATATGCAACACATAGATGGAACGAATACACAACGCAGTCAGAAAAATACATAATCCTTCACGAGCACTTTCAAATGTGCCAGATAGACAAGTTCTAGACGGCTTAGGTAATATAACGGGACGTCTCGGTGATTGTGTAGCATGTTCGCACCGTCACAACACATCCCCAGGAATGCATCTCAATTTCCAGTGACAACTGTTTTCTGCATTACAGTCTTGTGTTTTATTGATTCAGCACTACTGTATGAATCTATAGAGGCTCAAGTGGCCCAACAGAGACTTGCAGGGTACAAATTGATTATTTCAAAAGCTACAAATCCTTGAGCCTGAGCAAAAATATTTGAGCCCCAAGCTATTTCCCCTCCGTGTTCCTCATGAAGGGTACACACCTCGTGTCTGTCCTGCACAGGTGCGTGACTCGTGACTTCTTTGACCCTAGCGGCTCGATCAAGAACAAGCAGCAGAGAACTTTGGCCCGCACTCCACGAACGGCCACGGCGACGTGTTCGACAGAAACGGACGACACGTACAAGGATCCTGACGAAGCATCCGACTGCCAAGTCCTGCAGAAAAAGAATGAAGATGAAGTTTTGGGTGTAATTGAAAGGGAACAAGTCAACAGCACGACAGCGTGCTGGTTGATTTGGAATGTATCTCGATTACAAGCGTAAACTGGATTACGCAGTCAATGCCGTGCATTTCATGATAGGCCGTTGTCGGGGGATTTGCAGTTTACTGCGGTAATTTGTCGATGAATGCGCGCTGAAATCCGGCACGGGGCATGATTTTCTGCTCAAACCCTATTATCTTCCTACAAGCTAATTAAAGGGATAGTTCACCTTAAATACACTTCTGTCATTTATTCATACCTGTGTGGTTCAAAACATGTTTCTTTGGTGAAACACAATAGAAGTCCACAAAAAAGGTTCTTCATTCTTCAAAATATCTTTTTTGTTTTGTTCTTCATTCTTCAAAATATCTTTTTTTGTGTGCTGCGAGAAAGTAAGGTTTAGAATCCAATCTCTGGATATTTAACCCAAATATAAAGTGTTGGTAATCATCTCGTCCCTCTAATGCGATGTCAAACCTGTATGGCTGTCTTGTACAGCACACAAATATATTTTGATAAATATCGGTAAACAAAAACCTTGGTCCCCATTCACTTCTATTGTTCGTACAATCCAGTGCAAATCAATTGGGACCAACGGATTTGCTGCCAACATCCTTCAAAATATCTTTCTTTCAAAATGAAAACTTTTATAACCGGATTGTAAGAATCTTCATCATTTTGTCAT
Organism: Triplophysa yarkandensis; assembly: GCA_033220385.1. Classification (NCBI taxonomy): domain Eukaryota; kingdom Metazoa; phylum Chordata; class Actinopteri; order Cypriniformes; family Nemacheilidae; genus Triplophysa; species Triplophysa yarkandensis. The sequence goes on from CM065666.1 coordinate 13,239,275, forward strand.
GTCTTAATATTTAAAAACCCAAACGACATCCTTTAACAGAACAAATATTTTGAATGAAGTTGGTAACTGAGCAGTTGCACTCATTCACTTCTATCTCAAAACCAAGTTACCAACATCCTTCAAAATATCTTCTTTTTTGTTCGGTCCAAGAGAGAAAGCCGCACCAGTTTGAAATGCCAAGAGGGTCAAATAATATCAGCATTTAAATTTTGGGTGAACTATCCCTTTAAGACCTAATTGACGTAGTTGTCCCAGATGCTAATACGACAATATATGCAAAGGCTCAACACCTTTGAATACGAGGCATAAAAGCTCTCGCTCCCAATCCGTTATGCGAGCGTCATCTCATTTCACGGCCTCAATATACTTTGTTGCTGTGTCATGATCCCCAGAGATCCCGGGCTTTCAAGCATCAGGAAATGAAGACCTGACGCAACCTGACCTTGATTTTTCCAACAGTTGCTTGCTCTTCAACTTTTCAGCAAAGTTTAAATCGGTTAATTCAAATAAAGCGTTGAAGATCATTACCGTAACAGAACGTGTTGCAGGGGTGGCCTGGCTCCGGCGGCGGGTTGTATGTAATGGTAGATTTCTGCGTCCTTGTCCAGATTTTCAACCACTTCACTGTGCAGAAGATCTCTCTGCCAGTAACGGTGTTCTCTTAACACACGCTGGAAAACGTCCTGCTGAGGAGCATCCACTTCTGTCGTAGCTCGCCACAGCCGCAGAGGGTAACCGTCCTCCACCTTTAATAGTCAAAGAACACCTGCGATCACCTTTTTACCGCATGTTGACTTGAACAAAGATGCAAACGAATAGTCGTTCTTGTTGAAATTCTATACCAAGCCATCTATATTATGCAACTCTTATCCCAAGAGTCGGAAATCTTTCGGCCTGCAAATTCTTCCGGTCTTTGATGTTTTACTGTTGGAAGAATAAGAACAAACCTTTTTAGCTGCTACGTCCACATGATCAGAGCTCGAGCAGGATACCCATCCTTTAGATTTCTCTCTGGCCTCCCGCAGGAGTTTTTGCGTGAGCAGGGACAGTCTGCCGCGGTCTGTCATTTCGTCTTCCCCACAGTGAGGAAAACAGCTTGTACGTGCGTGGTCATCAGTAAAGCCGCCTGCTCTCTGGGCTTCCCAGTATTTTGGTATCTGTGTTGAAAACACACACACATTCGTGTAGGTGTTTAATATATATCGTGGTGGGAATATTTCTTGCCAGCAGTGAAACTGTATTTTGCATTATTTTTTATTTCACACACAGATTTTCCATCCCTACGGACTATGGATTTATTATCAGCAGCATATGTGGGATGAGTCATTCTCTTTCTCACGGTGTCTCTGTGAAACTTTACCTGTCATGAAAACCCTTCCAAAGGAGTTTATAGTATTATACTTTCACTTTACTTTTTATGTCTCGGAGAAAGGTCCTTAAAAATAAAGTATACTTGACCTAGACTCACAAAGAGTATTGACTTCCATTGTAAAGACACAGGTAAGTTTGATCTAACCTTGACCTCAATGTTTTAAAAAATATTCTTTTAGGCCTAATGAAGTATTTTAAGCAGATTTGTTGTGTTAACTCTTGATTTTGACCAATGGCTTTGTACACGTTTTAATACCCTTTATTTAAAGGAGGTTATGTTAGTATCTGTTGTGTTGTTCATACGTTGTTCATACATCCGAAAGCCGAGCTAACAGTCATCGGCCAGGATTTATTCACCATCTTATTATTTCAAACCTGTAGGACTTTCTTTCTACTAGAGAACACAAAAGAAGATATTTTGAAGAATGTGCTTTGGTTTTTTTGTCCATATAATAGAAGTAAATGAGTGTCACTGCTGTTCGGCTACCAACTTTCTTCAAAACATTCTCTTTTTTTGTTCATTGGAGGAAAGTTTTATGAACAAAAAATATATTTCTGAAAAACGTTCAGATGAAATAAAAATGAAACACCTTCCGTTGTGAATAGGTCATTTATATGTATATAAATTGAATGCTCAGTTTTTTTACAACTGTGTGGTTCAACACATCATTTTTTCAATTTGATCTGAATCTCGTATTACGTCGTATCGTTGCGCTTCATAACAAAGAGACCTGCCAACTCTATATTTATTGACCAGCCAGTTGTTCTCACATTTGGCGCTCGTAGCATGTTCATATTGGACCCTGGTTGTAAGGATGTAAAATTACACCCAGCCTTACATAATAACGCTTGTCATCACAGACAGCTTCCAGCGACTTGGCACGATTTGGTAGTGTTTTTTTTTTTGTGTGAAATACAACACACGGAATGAAAAAGCTTTTGCAAGCGAGGACGTTCGGATTGCACGCAGATGGGATGCTGACAGTCATTAGCGTTAACTCACTGAACGGTCTGCGTTGTACCTGGAAAAGGCGAGAGCATTCCGTAACCATATGTGACAGTCCCTGTGTCGCTGCCAGGTTCTCACTCAAATCCCTCTGGTCCGGCCTTCCCAAGCTGTATTTCCGGTGCCTGGGCCTATTTTCAAAAGCAAAAAAGGAGATTTGTAAAATTGAGATGAATGAAAATCGCAATATGTGCAACTTGAGTTCTTATAAAGCAAGTGGATTTGAGAAATGCATTTCAACAGATTCCTACACAATATGTCATTTCACAACCCCTTTACTCAATTTGTTTATGTTCTACTGTTGTATCTTATAACATCCCGCTGAGTTACAGTAAGCAGGGAAGATATCTGCCGTGCCAACGCATAGCACTTCATCCACAGCTCAGCGGGAGAGCAGAGAGAGGTCGTCGGCTTCATGGCAGCTGGCTTGCAAATCAAGATGAGTTTCTTGAGTTGCGTTTGGTGAGCCAGTAGTGCCTTGTGACATCATCATGTCTTTTTAAAGATTATTTGAATTCAAACAAACCTGGACGCCTCAAGTCCCAGTATACAGAGGCTGCGAGCATCTTAACCTTCGTATTTTGAAATATTTCAGTATAAAATGCAGTATCAATTAAGAAAAATTGTGGTCGTGACATGTGGTTCCCTAGTGATTTGATTAGATTTGTGAATAAAGGCCATGCATTACGGAAGAGAGGAGTTAACATATGCACTGGCAGAGTCGTCGAACTGACATCCTCAGAAATGAATTGCCACTAGGGGTAATCCAAAAGATTTTAGAATTAAAATGACCTAAACTGAACAATAAACGCTGCCATATTTCGGGAAAAAAAGGACCTTTAATTGATCACGTTAACAGTTTGAATCATAAATAGCATACTAAAAAAGTTAATTGAAGTGTTTTATTAGTATATTTTAACTCGGAACAGGGGAGTATACTTTTATAGACTTGAAAGCGGGCCAATGTAGTCCCAAGCGCTGTTACTACACTTACATATGCATTACTAGTACTTACTAGTAATACTAACATAAATATAAGTAATCTTCTTTTTCTTAAGAGGGTATGAAATGATTGCTTAACTAATGTCAGCTCTCAGTTTCACTTTTTGTCCCAGTTTTTTACTGTTAAGTGTAATTAATGCATAATTGCATTTTCACGTATCTGCATATACTTAATACATCTGAGATTAAGCACTACTTTAAGCTGGGAATATAATAAAAATATGAATAAATATATCATTTCTGAGGTCTAAGTTTAGATTTGAAGGGACAAATTAATCGACCACATTGATAGCATTTATAGAAACCGTGTAACAGGTTGTGTAGAATGTTCAACTCAAAGGATGCCAAATATTAAAATGTCAGTGTATTCTTAAAACTAGTTTGGTATATTAATCCAGATTGCGCATTTTACTTTTAGCCATGTTTTCCTTTCACTTTATTCCCCAGCATTTCGGCCTGGGTTTCATTAACAAGCTGAACTGCATTACAGATACAATATCGCCCTTATCTGTGTGAAATTAAAGCCAGATGCCCGGCGTTACATAAGCCACTCTCACACCGCACTGACCCAACAATCATGCAATACAAAACAAAGGGCGAATTAGCTCTCAACCTTTCAGCCAAAATTGATGTAATCTTTATTGTGACTACCCGAAACACTGCCTGAACTGTTCAGAAAGTGTGCAGCTGGTTATAATGAACTGCTTGAGTTTGCTCATTGGACGCACATCGCAGGTATGGAGGCCAATGTAATACTTTATTAAATGTTGCATAACCAATACAATACAAGAGATCATATTTGACTTCTTAAACCGACCTTACGCTGGTCCTGTCTCTTTTGAAGGAATTGAGGTGGAAGAGGGACGGCGCCAGGCACACTGCAATGTTGGTTGGGGTCATCTGGTTCTCCTCTACGCAGGCGACTACCTCTTGGAGGAAGAGGAGGAGGCTTTGGAGAGCTTCCCTGTTCTCATCTGGCAAGAGGTAGATGGCCGCTTGAACCCCTGCAAACTGTTGATCTTTGGGAAAGTCTGAAGGGAATTTAAAGAAGATAAATATATCAATAGTGGCAACATTTGTGTGCTTATGTCTGAACAATGAAATGCAAGAACTCAACTTATTGTGTAACTGGCTGTAGGTGATTGTGAAAAATACTTGCATAATTGATTTTCAGTTTCACATGAGTTTGGCTTACATTGGTAGATGTGCAGGAAGCTTTCGCACAGTTTGCTGGAGAAGACGGGCTCGGGCAGATCTCTGAAGTATTGCTTCACCATGTCGGCCACATCAAAGGCTGATTGATTTTCAAAAGACACGCCATCAGGATCAGCCTCAACCATTTCCCTTAAATTCTGAATTCGGGATTTGACACCAGACTTTCGGAATAGCCCAACCTATGAGGTTTGATCAATGTATGTATTAGCAAAAGCATAATGGTTGTGGACTTATCTATTTTGTATAATCTCATTTAAAAAGTAAGAAAATGTGGCTACTGTAGCTATATTGCTGCAAGTAAAATACAAAGATTGCTTTCAGTTCTAGTGGACACTTTACGGGTCGACGTTTACTTCTATTACAGTACGATGAGTTGCTTCATGTTTGTATCTGCTCACTATATTTCAAACTCTTGGGCTATTTTTCATGTTCCTGGTATAATATCTACAGCTCTGTGGATGATACCCAAAGCAATATATTTGATAGGTTCTGCACAAATGTTGCACATACGTTCGGATGTTCCCCGTGCAACTTGTTTGACATTTGGCACTATGAAGAAAAATGGCCATAGGTCTTTCTTTAATTGCGGGTACATCCCATGTCCATGGAATGTATTTTTAATACCCTGACAACAATATAAATCATAAGTACTTTTTTAATGTAAAAAATATAATTTTTCCAAAACACACCACTTCATGTTGAAAAAGCAATATGTTTTGTTCCAAAAGGGGGATCATATAGCATAAAACTCTGACTAAACTAGTTCCAAACTAACATGAAATCTAATATGTTTTGCTGTACTTTAAGCTTCAGTTACAGTTGATTAAACAATACATTTGGGTTGTACCGTTTCATTGCGATATTTCTTATTTTAAACGTGTAAAAAAATGACTTTCAACTCTGTTCCCCACTAGGTAAACCTTTTCATAAAGGGATGGGTTGTCCCATTCTCACATAATGTATGATGTTGACTACAGTAGATGTCCTCTTCTTAGCCCAAATATTGGTTAAAATAGCAAACATGTGTGAAGAAAAGATGAACTGTCATTACTGTTACTCAACTGCTAATTTATGTATATACATAATCATACCATGTGCTCTACTGTAATTGGCTTCTGTGTTGAGTACTTGAGTGTAGGATTTTATGTTAGGTCATTATTGTCATAACCCAGAAGATCTGCAATTATAATAACCCATATGCCTAATTTTTTGGACAATAATTACATAAAGGATTCCATACCTAGCCAGTTAAAGGCAATTTATAAGTTGACATACCTGATCCAAACACTCAGTCCGTAGGTACTCCATCGCTCTTAAGATGCTTGGTGGCAGAGGTCTTCCAGATTGCTGGATGCTCTGAAGCAGAGGAACTCCAAACACCTTTCTGCTCTTGTGCTCTACAGGTTTCACTTTACGGTAGACTTTCGGTACCGTCCTAGAATAGCAAAAGCAAACAATTGTTAGTATTTTTAGATCGTAACATGCCTGCGTTACTCAATTCCCCCGTTTGTTTGAGATAATGATTTATTGTGCTAAATGAGGAGAAAACAAGTGTATATATTTAGCAGCTTGCATTAATGACTGCGACCATATTGGCAGCAGCGCTCGTGCGCATCAACATAAGGGATAAATCTTTGAGCGTTTTGACATTTCATTTGTTTGTTGTAATAAGCTTCGTGTTATTTTTTCAGTTTGTGCTGGGAAAGTCTCGTGGCAAAAAAATAAAGCAATTAGATGGGATGTAGTGGTTTTAATCTTTCGGTACATATTGGCTGGCTGGGAAGATGTTCATGATGAATTTCAAATGATTTCATACAGCAAGGCCTTGATATTGATTTGCATTAAGGAAGTCTTTCTTTCATTAGACGATAGACTTAACAGCATGGCGATGAGCAGATAACCTGACAGCGGTTTGAGGCTGACTTGTCATTATTTCTTTATAAATCAGGTTTAGGCATCTCTAGATTAAACTTCAGAGCAATTATATTTGGCTTTGCATCAGGCAACTAATTTGACCAAAAATGGATTTTTTACATTTCGTGCAATTTCTTTTCCTTTAATAGACCCAATTACAGTACCTATCTAGTTAACAGCGAGCCGAGATGTTCAATTATAGACAATTTAAGGTCGGTTCCATTAGCGTAATTTTGTTACTTTGTGATGGAGTGGGACTGTTTACATTCGACACATATATGCAGACACCTTCTCAGATGCTGTTTGTCCTAGAAAATTCAAAGCTTCAGGGATCGACAGGAGCGACTTATCTGAAATCAAGTGCGTGGCTTTTCACGCAGCTGAATACTAAAGCAATGGATCAATGTGAACGCGGGGGCGGACTTGAGAGGGTTATTTCTTTTCTAGTTTGCTCAATGGTTGTTAAAACAAATAGCCTAATTACTCTCCACCCAAAAAGTCAATTATGCTCTTCTCTCTGCCTAAAGCAAGTGGTTTTTAGTCCTCTTAACTACTCAAATGCATAATGTCAAACCTATTATTAATTGTTCAATGGGGAGTTCAGATCTTAGATTTGGGTAAAACGATTTTTCAAGAAAAGGACAACAGAAGGTAAAAATGCAAAGCACAACGCATGAAAAGCACCTTTGGGACAGTGCTGTCAATGTCTACCAGATAAGAGTTCCAGAAACATTAGGTTATGTCTTGTTTAGATAATTATTTCAGATAAACTAAGTCAACAATTCAAGGTAAAGTGTGTAATTTCTTTCCATTATTGTCATAAAACACAACGAATATTGAAAAATGTGAGTTTTTCGACTGACTGAACTGTTTCAAAGAAAATTTAATATAAAGAAAATTTATAATATAAAAAATTTAATATTTAAATATTAAATAACTAATATAAATTAACAAAATAAAATAAAATAAGACCAGACTAGACGAGACAAACTAAATTTAAAATGTTGCAGCTATAAATTGCTATTAATTAAGGGATAAAAATATTGGTAACATTATACAACAAGGTTTCATTTGTTAAAAATTGTAATGCATTAGCTGACATAAACAAAACTTGTATTAAAACTTGTATTATTCATTTTAATTTCAGCATTAACTGATACATGTTTAAAATCAAAGGTTGTATCTGTTAACATTAGTAATTGCACCATGAACTAACATGAATAACTGTATTGACATTTAATAAAATTAACAAAGATTAATACATGCTGAAAACACTGTTTGACATTAGTTCATGTCAGTTAATGCATTTAGTAAAGTTAGGAAATACCTTAATAAAAAGGTAATTTTAAAGGGATAACAGTTGATTATGAACTGGACATAAATGGCCACTTTCACATAGAAGGAAACTCTGATTTATGAAATCAGTGTGATTTTCTTCCACTCTTGGAAAAACTAAGGCTGTGCTTTGTCATGCAGCTTATGGCAGCATGATTCGCTCTCCTTTTTGAACTCACTACTCTTGAAACCTTGTCTGTTTTGTCTGCTGAGACATACGCCAAGGTTGCAACTCGGCATAAATATTGAATGGTTCTCTAAACAGCAGGTCTTCTGCTCTTTCTCTCACATTGTCTCCTATAACACAAGCTACTTTTATCAGATTATGTCTGTGCTTCTTTTCCCATCTCTCCAGTCTTACCAGTTCCAGCCTTGTTTGCTGAAGGGCGAATGCTTGTCCATCAGAGTCGTGAGTCTGAGAAGGCTCAGTCTTTGTAACATGGAGACATGTGGGGCTAATTTAGTCTCTAGGCCTGTGTTGGAGTTATTCAATGAAAGCATCTGTGAGCTGGACCAGTGGGGCCTTTGAACTCTGAAATATAAAAAGATCAGATTGATATAAATACCGTTTTGTCATTGTTTGATTAATGAACTAGCTTTTGATCGGACGATGGATACGAATACCAGAACACCACATGAATTACATTAGATGTTCTTTAATGTCTCTTACTGGTCAGTTTGCTCTGAGGGCTGAGAAGTATCTGCAAACGGATCCGAGTTCTTGTTGTGAGTTTCCTCCAGGGTACATTCATCTGTCTCCTCCGCATCTTTGATCTCGAGATGGATGTCCGTCAGAGAAGAGGGCGATGGAGAACTAGAATGAGAGAAATCGGAATCTCCGTCCTCGGACAGCTTGTCCGTCCAGGAGGTGACCAACTGTTGTAGGTCACAAATGCGTTCCATTACACTGTCCAATGCCGAGAATACATCGTCGTCCATGATCTGCACATCGTCAGGGACGTTGTCATAAATGCTGACGCGGTGATCGCAGGTAGCCAACGGGCTGCACGCTTGTTCATGATCTTTGGCGCTACTGCTTTTACACCGCCTACCTCGGTAACCGTGAAAGCTTCCCGTCCTCCAGTTGACCGAAGTATCATCGAGGGGTGAGAAGGCGCTGTTGTGGGTAAGCACCGTTGGGAACGTTCCAGGCTTATGTCCTTGTGGGATTTTGAAGACGGGATTTATTTCGAGGTTCAGTTGGTTGTTTAATTCCCCCTCCATTATTTGTTTCTCCTCGCCCTCTTGTTTGGGCAGGTCAGAGCGTTTGCAGTTGCTTCTTACCCTGGTGACAGGGCTTGGCGTACTGATGGCGCTGCTGGATTCCGAAGGACTGCTGCTTGAACCGGAGGTTGGCGAGCAGGATGCCGGACTGTCTGATTTGTCATGGTGTCTTGCTATGTCTAGACACTGAAAATGCTTGAGTCTTTCTTCAGCAAGGCCTTCTTGTAAAATTGGGCCACTAATGACAAGTCTGGCTTTCCCACTTTGAGCATGTTGGGTTGTTCCTCGTATACGGAGCTTCTCCATTTTCCGAAGAAGGCTTTTGCCTTTTTTAAGTGGGGGCTTATTAGGAAAGCACTCCTCCGTGTTATGTTCACTTGGGGATGGAGGCCTGCTGGAAGACGTGTCCGGTGATTGAGGCTTGTAGTTTGAGGAGCATCTGGAAGAGCTACGGCTTGTCTCGTGTTCCTCTGCAGTTTTGTTAGGAGCACATCCTTCATCGCTGTCTGTGTTGCTGCAGCTGTGGGAAGAACAAAGCTCATGGCACTCGCCGCTGTCAGACAGAGATGCCTCGCAGCTTCCTGATCTCATCAGGTATGAGATGGGGCCATTAAGCCCCCCGTCATCCGCACGGATCCAGCGCCGACTCTTTCTGTCAAATGACCATTTTGGACTGATGGCATAAGGGTCTTCTTCCTCTTCATCATCTCCCTACAACAACAGAGGATTTGTTATATACAGTAAGATTCGTTCTTCATAAAAAAAAATACCTATGAAGAACCTTTAATATTTAAAGGATGTACTTTCCAAAGTAAAAAAGAAATGGTTCTTTTGAAATTATTTATGTGAATGGTTCGTTGAGAATCTAAAATGGTTCTTTAATGGCGTTGCTGATTTAATCTTAAAGCAAAAGAAACCAGAACCTTCACAAAAAATGTTCCCAAAGATGCGTTTGTTTGTTTGTGCTGTTTATCTTCTCCAAATATCTCTCTCATACTCACCCTTCTTTTGGACCGGCTCAGCTCGAGCTTCATCTCCACACACTTGTTTAAAGTGTTTAATCTCCTAGAAGCAAAAGAAAACATGGATGTTAAACAGGAAAAGCAGCATGACGCCCTTCTCAAATTCCCCACGCTGCGATCAGCAAGAAGCACATGTGCTCCGTCGGCAGAGCACGTAGTCTCTTACCTGCAGAGAGACTCTGTGGCGTCCTTATCCAGAAATTCATGATCACTCTTTACCCAGTCTATGTCAATTGGGAAACAACAATCTGGAAGGCAAACAGAGCGAATTGAATTGCAGTATAACAATATTTGAAGCTTATTAGGATGCCCGGTTAGAGCCATGATCGCTTTCTCATGAATGCAATGAGGAATGTCAAAAATAAATATTTACCGGCAAATAACTGCGCATACTGAGGGAAGCCAGCTGCGTGGAGCCAATCGCAGGCCTCTTTGGCTTCAATCTCTGGAAAGAGAAACAATGCATACAAAGTATGTCATTTCTGGTTGTTCAGCCTTGATGGAGCAAACACCACTTAATTTAATTAACTTTTTAATTAACATTAAAAGGGGAGCGCTTTTTTCATAAAGCCACCCCAACCACCCTCTCATTTCATTAATTTCCTGTGGATTAAAGGCGGAGGCGGACTAATTTGCCGCTTATTGAATGTCTTTGGGTTTTACATGGCCGAACGAAAGCCAGCCGGCAGCAGCTATACGCACAATTCTCACTTGGTTTCTTTATTCCTCCGCCACTCATTTACTTTCACCTTTCACATTCTTTCCTAACATAACACTGCCAGGAACAGATGGTGGAAACAAATCCATTCTTCTCTCTGACTGGCCATCCATAAAACCTCGATGCCTAAGATCCCATGTTTCCCATAGGTGGCGACGGGGTCGGGGGAAGACAGCTGCAACTGCCCTACACAGACCAGATGGCTCAGATATGTAAACATAGACCAAGTTATCGCTGACGCTCCTTGCTGTGACGCAGGAACGTCCCGCTAAGGAAAGCGGTCGGCGCGATTTGCCTCGTATGGCTGATGCAGGTCAGTCTTCAATTCTGACCCGGATCACAGTGCATGGGTTTGTGCATAAACGCAAACATATTATGTCTGGTTGCTGACGCAACCACCATATCTAACCGTGTTCCTGCTGAATCTGAAAACTGGGAATTACATAAGCGTGATCCTATCACACGGCCCTCCACTGTTTAATAGAGCCAAGCAGGGAAAGGCACTTCCTTTTCCAAATACCTCGGGCGGCCCTTAAGGAAGTTGTGCTTTTAGGGTTTGGATGCTGATAACAGATGTGGCCTGCGATTGTCCTCCTCCCACCCCGGTCTTTGGAAGCCTATGAGCGTCTAAATGGTCTCGGTTGGAGTTGCTACGTGCCGTTTGGGCTGTAAGCTCTGAATGATACTCAGCGTAGTTCGATTGGTTGGAAAATACATCCCTTCCCCCTAACAGGAGCTACATAGACGCTTCACGCTGAAGCTACCTAATAAAGTGGTGCAGCGGGACCCCTGGGGCTTCAGCAACTGCCATAAACATCCACCTTCAGAGAGGCTCATAGAGAGTCGATTGACATGAGAATAGCATCTATGGAACCCTGAGGGGTGGAGAGCATCTTGTTTGGCTGACAGCTTGAACAGTTTTAACCTTGAGTGTTTTGACAGTGTTCAAGCAGAGCAACCTTGAATGTGATAAGTTTTAGATTTTCCGAAAATGCAGGAGGCAATGGGACGGTGCCCAAAATTTAGAAGAGGAAAATTGGTGTTGGAACACAAGAGATTGTCCACTTTTTTTTAGGTTTATTTCCCTTATAACTGATGCCGTATAATGGACTTTCTTATGAAAAGAACTTTCCCTCTTGTGCACAACACAAAAGAAGATAATTTGAAGAAATTTGGTAATTAAAGAGCATTTGCGCGCAGTTACTTCTATTGTTTAGACACAAACCAAAGCAACTAAATGGGAGCCAGTTTTTTCAGAAATATCTTTCTTTGTGTTTGGCAGAAAAAGTCACAAGGGTTGAAAATGAGAAAAGTGATGAGTAACTTGATGACAGAATTTTCATTTTGTGTCAACTATTTTGTATAGTTATCGGAACGCAACAATCACCCCCATATCATTTAAACCTGTATTGCATTCTTCTCTAAAACACGGAAGAAGATATTTTGAAGAATGTTAGTAACCAAACTAAATTGCGCCCTATTGACTTCCATTTTATGGAAACAAAACCACTAAGGCATTCCTCAATTTATCATCTAATTGTGTGGAAAAAAGAGGAAAGAAAGTCATGCAGATTTGGAACCACATGTGAGTGATTGGTTGAACTTTTCTTTTAGCGTGCCGTCGATTCCGCATCAGCAATACTGAACCTGTGTTTTTTGTGCTCATGCTTCAACTATAATCACATTTTTCTAGTTAATTAGCAGGAACAAAGTCACTGGATTCATCACCATCATATTCTCCATATGTGGCTCGCACATTTTTCAACCAACCACTTTTCCATAACTTTGAACCAGCACAGCTGGGTTTTTTCTTCTGGCTGACAATATGCTCTATTTCATAAGTGACAGTCTGATTTCAGCGAGAAGCTTGGCAGGTACACCAATATGAGGTCACTGGGATAAATGCTCAGATACTCTGTTGATAGACCTAGTTGCTAACAACAGGCTTTGCATAGATCAGATGTGCCAGTTTCTGGATCTCATCAGAGCTCCAGTTACCATTCTTAAGTCATCACAGCTTATGTAGCTTACATGCACAAATCTGCACTAATTGATATAATAATATTGCCTCTCTTTTAAGATGTCACTTTTAACATCCTGGTTTCTTGTAAATGTTGAAGTGAATTCAACGAATGACTGGTTTGGTTTGGTTTGATTTCTAAGTCGAGACACGTCTGTCATGATGTTCACAAAGCATTCAGATCAATAATAACCCACAGCATCCTCTAAGGCTTTGATATTTCTGCATCTTTTATCCGAGACGCATCACATGTTCAAGTCATTAGGATGGTACACCTGCTTCATTGAGAACATCTTATTAAAGTTTGTATCACAAACTGAACCTCAAACAACCCTTGAGGTCATTCAAAACATGCCTGCTTTCCATTTTTTGTTAGAATGACACACAAAGACCACCTTGAATGTACAAAAGGTCAGAAAAACATCTGAACACACATTTTAAATCAAAAGGTTTCTTTCAAGATATCAAAATAAGCGTACATAAAGCCTTTTTACTTACTTGTAATGAGCATTGCTGTTGCTTTGGTTCTTACACAGAGCTCCAAATAAAACTTAGAACCGAACCCTATTGTGTTAAAATAGAATTTTGGTCATCACCGCAAGATAACATGAAGCGAAAGCTACTTTAAAGAGAGACTTTCTCATTCTGACGGGTCACCATAATGAAATCACAGGAAAGGCATTCCCCCTTTTCATTCTGGACCTTACCAACATTGCACGACTCTTACTGAGTGGGCGGTTCCCAAAGAAAGCAAAGTAAACAATGACTCCTGTCAAGTTTATTTACACTGGGCGCTTGAAATATTTCAAGGCATTTCGAGCAACTGCCGAGAGTTATGTCTGGTCATTCACATAATCATGGCGTGGCATGTAGTGTTGGGTCAACGGGAATGATCTAAAAGACTTCCTATAAAATGACATTATTTTGAAAAACAGTAGACATTAAAACATATAAAGCCCCGGTTTTAATAAAGGATTTTAATTTGAACATGTGCTCTCTTACTGCATTTCTTAGAAGGACAGACACAGAGCTATGATGCTAATGACACCTTAAAACCCATAAGGATATCGACACAGCCCATCACTGCTAATAGTTTTTGACTCTGAGGCTTCATCAGGACTTATTCCATGGTAACCCATTAGTGCTAATGGCTCTCATTAAAAGCAGCGGTGTTTGATTACATCCTCCAAAGTGTGAAAGTTTAAAATTCCACGTCAACCATTGTCTCCAAAGTGAACATGCATGAGAAGACACGGATGAGGACAAGATGTGGTTTAGTTTACTTTGTGTCTCCAAACTTCTGCAAAAGGCTTTCCTGCTTTATGGAAGTCACATTTTGTGTTAAGGATGTAATATATGTATTCGTTCACCATAGACTGAACTGTCTGTCTATATTATACTAAACCTCTTATGATTGCGTCTACACTTAAGAAAAACATCAGTCTATGCACAAATGTTCTAAGTAAAAATGGAAATAAATGTGTTATGGACGTGAGATCCAAAGACATGTTTTTCGGAGATGATTTTTGTTAATTAATATACACAAAACAGAAGCAATAATACTTAACAAATGGCTACGGAGTAGTTCTGTTTAGAACATAAAATAAAGTTGTTTCTTTATTTTTGCTTTATGTGGCAATTTACGAAGAATATTTAGCGTTAAAAAATACAAATTTAAAAAGAAAGAGAGACAGCACATGAGTTTCTAATTGCAATTGTATTATTCCATTGTGAGTTTGACATTTGAATGGAATTACTTTATTACTTATTACATTTGTTTGTTGAATCGTAATGTAATGCCGCTTTAAATCGTATGAATTAAATTGAGTCCAACCTTAATTTTACTAACAATTCTATAACTAAACATGTAAACAATGTCACAGATTTAGTTTTGCTAAGCGTTCACTCAAAAGTAAACATCATCAAAAGTTGAACTATAAACTAATATATATTCCTTAAGTTAACGTAAGTTATATTCCTCTAATTTTGTATAAGATCAAAATAAAGTTCCACATTTTTGTATTAAAAATATCAGTGACCAGTGGAAACAGAATCACAAAGCAGGCGCGATAACACAGAGTTGGCGGAAGACATGACAGCAGTCCTGGCTCCATTCTGTCCCCAGCCTGTCCCACCCATCAGTGAGAGACATTCGGAGGAAAAACACGCAACATTGTGGAAGTACAGTTTCCTCTCTATGTTTTATGGTAGAACACTCCGCTGAGACATTTCAGAAGAATCATTTGTGAACTTACTAAATTAAGGTTCAATGCCATGTACAAGATTGATGCCTGTTTTTTTTTAGATACAATAAAGCTGCAATCTGTAACTTTTAGGTATATAACAAACAAAAGGAATTTGATTTTGTCAAACATACACATAAAGATAAGCATGCATAGTATGCGTGAATTGTATTTCTCCAACAGAGATGACATTGTAGGTATAAGTTAAAGTTCTTGTAATATCGACACAGTCTGGAAGGATGAGATGTTCTTGAAATGCTCCCCTAAACCACTTGAGCGAGAAGTCTTGCCGATATTTATTTGATAAGGTAAAGTAAACCACAGGTTGACATTTTCAAACCTCTTTAGATAAAGCCGCCTGGTTTCCATGGGATTTTTTTTATCTTAAAGAGCCAGTTCAAGTATGGCTAATGTAATTAATTCTCCAGAAACACTGCAACTGTTCCATTATTATTTACAAGCAAAAGAAACTCTCAGAAACCCAACCAGCGGCAGTAAAAGTTTACTTTTGAAACCCAGCTATTAATTCAAAAGATCAAAACTTTACAGACAGCTTAATAGAAATGTATACATAAAAGTTGTTTTTTTTCAGAAAAAGTTGCACAGTGTGCGTTTGAGAAAATCCTTGACATCAATCGCTTGACAAAGTCTTGATATAATTGTTCTTTCTCTGTACGAACTTAGTTGGCACCTGCCGATAATTACAGTTTTGTTTTCCATATCGCCTGACAATTGGACTGTCATCGCGTCTGTCAGCGCAGGTCTTTTTGCACACAGTTGGCATATACCAACCTGAATACCCCTGCAAAAAATCATTCCGACTCAGCTCACATAATTGTGGGTTTCGTACGGGCTGATCTGAACCACGACTATATGCTTCTTTCACTGCAAGCAAACGCAACACCCTACTTTTACGGCCTTCCGCATTCATTAAAAGTCCTGACATCTGTTTGATCAAACACCGCTGCGCTGTTTATCAAAAGCTCTTTTAAAAAAATCTGATTTATGTGTTTTATTGCACTAACAAAAGAGAAACGAGCAGAGACGAATGGCATTGTTTCGGGGATCTTAAAGCACTTTCGTGATTTAGTTGTGTACAAAAGGACAGATGGCTAATGACTGTCTTCCATGATCGGCCATATTTTCTCCATTGTGCCAATCTTTTCAACTTGCATGGTCGTATAGTTGCGTGGGGACCTTCTGTTGTGACCGATAAACAACACGGTGACATCACAACCTCCCTTTAGAAAGTTTATACAAGCACATGTTTCTTTTTTCACGTGGGGATTGAGAAGAGTACAGTATTATTTAAGGGTGTCTTTCGTGTATTGGTTATATTTATAGGTTGCTCGCTTTTGTAAATTTAAGTAAGAGCTTTGGGAACCAAATTTAATCCACTGCTGCCTCCGAGTCTCTCCAATGGCATTTCCCGTATTTCCGTAAGCGTGCTGCTGTAAGAACTGGCTGTCCTTCCTGTACACGCTCTGTCCTCGCCAGCACAGCAGTCAACACCAGCTCCGTTTCCATGAGGCCCGAAGCAAAGCGGCTCCAGATCTCTGCTAATAATCGTCTACACCGGCTCTGACCTTCTCACAGGGCGACAGAGATACGAAATTAAGAGTGTGACATGCATTATCGAGATTATCTAGACTGCTATTTCAGAGTGTTTCTGCTCGAAAGAAAGTAATGGCCCCGCAGAACTGAGAGAGCCGCTTAATCAATCCAGTGTCGAGGGCGAGAAGGGAAGCAGTGGGCTTGGATCCAGATGCTTTCAAATGAGATTCAATTAGAAGCGAATATGATTAGAGAATACATTAACAACCGCTCACGGCTGATCTGTGGCACTTAGTGTCCCGTGGCCTTGGAAGACCCGAAACTGGTGTTAAACTCAAAAACTTTGTCAAGGACAGCGTTTTAAGAAAATGTCATATTATTCATGTTATTTCTAGAAAAGATGACAGATTGTCTGAGATATCTGTTGTTTTCTTTCGACAAGGTAATTCCAAGAAGAGAAGCGTATTGTTGTTCTACAAAAAAAACCTATTTTGTTAAAACAACACAATCTGCTCTTAACAAACACATCTGTGTCTAGTACGTGCCTGGCTTGAGGTTCACTTACGGTCTGTGTTTATTTGTCAGTCTCTATTATATAAAAAAATTTTGAGGTCAAGCAGAAGTTACTTTAGGCCACGTAATGTTTGTTTATGCTGCTACAATTAAAACGGTTGATAGGAATATTCAATATGTATCAAATTAATTGTCTCTATTTGGCCGTATTTGTTCTTTTTCATTTATCTTTTCCTGGATGTGGGTGGTTTTTTGAAGTCCAAAATTCTGACCAATAAATATCAGAGAAATTGTGTTTCGTAAAATATAAGTGGAATACATTTAGGCCATCTGCCATGATTAATTGTCATGTTACCATATGCTCTATGATGTGTTACCGTCAACTGTAGCCATTAGAAAAAAAACACAATTTATTTACAAGGAACTCCTTTATCGGTACTTACATTTGAAAAACAGACATCCAACAAGTTTTCTGCTACTTTAGGTTGGAAATTTGTACAATTTGACCGTTGCTCAGCTCAGATGGAATTATGGGATATATTCGCTATTTTTCTCGCCTAAAATTGAGGTTTCAGAAATACTTTTACTTGCTCATGATATTTCGGTGGTTTCGGGCACAACGTTTACATTTCGTACATTACTGTGTTGCCTGGCAACCAAAAAAGACGTACAGATACTAAAATGAACCAGAGTATAGTACTAAATTGCACTTTATTTTGTTTACATTATTCTAAATGTTAAAATAAAATATATCAATAAATTATGATAAAAGTTGGTGTCTTGTATTACTTTTTTATCATGGGGAAAGGATCCTCTTAGCATCTTGGCTTATTTCTTTACATCAAACATTGACTAATAGACTTATGTGCATAATGTGTTTGCTCCTGAGGACAGTGATGTTTACTACGAAGGGTGTTAAAGGGCTTTTTGTCTACATTTTTTCCATAATCGACTCATTTAGGACTGAAGCTGTTGATCTGATCTTTAGCCGTTCTTTCTGTCCTTTGTCAATATCACTGATACTTTCTTGCTCCATTAGGTGACTGTCTGAAGTTTATGTTCAGAAAGTGAACCAGGATCTGGCAGATGGCGGTGGAGCATAGATAAATTGTTGTTGTATGATACAGCGGCTTGAACAACATATTCTGTTGTTCTTGTGAAGTGGAAAAGGACTAAGGCATGGATGCATGAAGGTCACTCTGCTCCCTCGGTAAGGGATAAACTGTTCCGTTCAGGATATCCCCATGCCCAACATGTTGTTGGTAACGGTGGCAAAAATACTGCTGATAACCCTTCTATTCTTTTGTCCATCACACCAAGGCTGTTGGGATCATCTTCTTTATATTCTTTATATTATTGCATATCATCTTGTTTTTGTGTGGTTTTGTAATATATTTGAATATTGTTGCAAGCCAGAATTAGGTGTAGGAGTGCGCTAGACTTTTTGGCTCTCATTGTTTTTACATTTGTAGGTTGTAAAAATGTTTCTCAACACCCACCACCTGTCCAAAACTGCATTTTACTGCTATATAGAAATCAAACAAATGTAATTTCCAATCTTGGACTAAATATTGCAGCCGCAAAGATGACAATTTTTGGGTTTGAAGAAACAAAATGACCCAAAGAAATGAAGGCATTCAACGACATGGCTGGTTTGAAACAGATGGGGGAGAAAGGGATGGTGTCTACCGGTAGAATCATATAAATTGAGAAGATGACTCCTAATAAAACCGTTTGCATACGCTGGAGTAGAGAGAGATTATTTGTTTCTTCTCATGAGTTGTAATGCCAGCTGCCGGGATCTCAGGGGGCTTGGATTCAGTGTTCACAGTATGAGCTCAAACTGTTTAGATACAGCTTTGCAGAATATCTTGCTGGCTTCAATCAAAAAAGATAAACATATACACATAAACACATTCCTTATCTCTCTGTTGATACTATCATAAAGAACTTTTACAATGTACTTTATGTAGTCTTTTAGTTATTGTCTTTATCCAAAGAAACTTACAGCAAGATTAGATGGGGCTGGTGAAACTTGCTCAAGGATAAGATAAGACCGCTTTAAACCTACAACCTTGAAGTCTTCAGTCCATGTCTTTATTGTAGAGTTATAGAGTGATGTGTGTAATATATGGTTGTGTAGCCTATTTTAAACATGGAAGGGAGATTTAGCACTTCCGATAGTGACGTCCGAAAGTCAGTGATTTTTTCATGGCCTTTTTTGGCTAAATGTCCATGGTAAGATCTTTGGTTAACAAAAGCTGTGTGTCCTAAAAAAGGTGCCATGTTTGGCTTCACAAATATCGCACGTAAAATTTTAAATTCTATTCTAAAATCTATTTAACGGCACAGTCTACGATTTCTGGTTCCCAGTGTTGTCCTTCAAAATCATCCAAACTTTTTTTGCTCATCATAAACAAAGGAAGGGTACATGGATTTTCGGCAATGTTGCATGTACAGTAGTACCACATGCCTCTTGCTGGTAGAAGATGTGAAATGTGAACGGCCACAGGGTTTGGTAATAAGATATTCGGGGCTTTACTGAAAAACACCTTTAGCGTATATCTATCTACCGCCTGGGGCAAAAGCATAAGGTGTCAACAAAAATACATCAAACATCAATACTCAAATAACAATATCAATCCAAAGACATTCATGCTCTGCCACATTACGCTGCTCGAGGTGATCCAAACTACTTTAATTTCTCTTATTTGATGGTTATTTTAAACATGCCACTTAAATGTATCATGTGTAATCTGTAATTTTATAAAGCGTAAGCAGGGTTGGAAAAATCCTGTCCATCTGCTGCTATTGGAAACCCCCTCTGGTGGAGCATCAATACCTTAACTTTTCTGGAATGTGGAGGACAAACATCTGTTAAATGACTCAGCAATCGACTGTTGAGAATATTGCTGTAGCTTAATTAGAAGTAATCCAAACTTGGCAGCGTTTTTTGGAATATTAAATGAATGTGCAGTCCTGCCAATGCGCAAACTCAGTACTGAACTGAAATTTTTGCACGGCTACCTCTGTGAAGGAGTCATGTTGACACAGATATGTTTTGGGGTCATATGCGGTTGCCAAATATGTGCATCGCTCACTGAACACAGAAATGTGGATTCATGAGCACAGATTAGTCATTGACACTGGGGATGCACCGCGGCAGCTTAACTTTGTGATCCTAATCGGTGATATTGCTGTTTATAGAAGTTTGTCTCCAGAGGAAATCCTTGCCTGATTAACCAAGTCCTGCCCTCAGGCCCGAGCCCAACCTTTTCCTGTTTAGTCCCAAGGTGAGAGAGGGAGAGAGAAGATAAGAAACGGATGAATTGGGAAATTTGTGAAAGGAGGGATGAATGTAAACAAACGAGCAGGATAGAAATGGGAGGTCTACTAAGAATGATGCAAAATTATCTGCACACGCTATTCTTGATCTCCAAGGTTGGTTTTGAGTTTTGGGTTGCAGCAGATCTGGCTCTGACTTGCATTAAACTATTATGATCAGAAAATGGTTATTTTTACTTTTGCTTTCCACGAGCGGTAAGAGCCTTCGTATTATGAATGAGACCTGATCTCAATTTACATTGACATGTTTACACTGAAAAGATGATACGGACCACATACAGATACACGAGACATTTGGAGCATTGAAGAATTGAAACACGGTTAAGGGAAAGATTCTGGCATCTCAAATGTGGCGCCACCTAGAACTGGAGGCGTATTAGATAAAAAGCGAGAGAGAGTGATAAATAAAGTACGAGCAAGATGTAATGCATCAGACTTTTATTGTGTCCTTGCATTTGATTTTCCCCGACCACTATGAAACTGAACTGAATTGAATCACCAGTTTCTCAACTTGTCTGAAGTTGAGTCTCTCACTAATTGTATGTGTGACAGGACCAGTGCGGCATTTCAAAATAATATTCCTGAATCCTCATGTGCGCCATAAACCTGTGACAGCAAGATGAGTGATATTTCCGAAGAATGATGACTTCTCGTAGTTATTGGTCATTCATAATCCTGTTTTGAAGTGTTAATGGAGAACATATTTAAACTGCCAAATTGAATACATGCATTCAGCAGATGTATTAAATCTTCAATACTTATTTTAGGAATGTACATGGCAAACATCCAAGGACAGCGAACTTCTAAGACTTGGAAATAAAAATGTTAAGATGATATGCAGTGACCTTTTTGGAGAAAGCAGAGGGTGAGATTAAAAGCACTAGAGTTTGGCGCTTGTTCAAGAAGCATTACATGAAAACTACCTATTCTGATCTTTGGCAACTTGGGAACGAGTACTGAAATGTGTGTTTGCTTTGGCCAGTGTATCGCCTCAAACATCAGCTTACCAAAATAAATCTCAATTTTTAGTAATAAGCAAGTGAATATGGCCAAGCTTAAGTTCTTTAAAAGTTTTGTATCGGTAATATTGAACAAGAGTTCCTTAGGGTGCAATAATTTACCCACATACTGTAGGTAATTCATTCTCGTGCCTTTTGAGTCTGCAAAGTTTCATAAGATGCATAAGGCAAACACGTGTAATAAAGGTTGTTTCCAATGCTTACAACTGGTGTCTTAAGTGGCCTTGTGCATAAAAATTGTGCAAAAAATATTAAAGATTTGTGTGCGTCTTCCAATTTGACTTGATTTATCTTAATGCACAGTTGTTTTAAATGATATCACAAGGGAGAAGTGACATACATTTTTTTTTAGTTTTTCATGTAAGACAGGGTCTGTTAAGTTTGAACCACCACCTGCTGCGCAAAATATACAAAAAAGGTTTTTCAAATAATATTTAACATTATTAACGCAAAGAAAATCCTACTTCAAATTGATTGCAGGTATGCTAGCTGAGGAACTCGATCACATGGGAGATCCGCAGACGGTTTGGGATGAAATTTAACACCTCTTCACTTTTTATTGTGACATGGTAATAACGGTGATGTTGTGTTGAATTTCATCTTGTGCCTCATTGACATGTCTTTCAAGTTGTATTTGATGTCTTAATGGAAAATTTTGAAAATTGTGGAAAGTGGAAATGGCTGTGCTACACTTTAAAAATAAAAGATTTTAAAGGTTCTTCACAGCTGGTGATGCCATAGAACAACCAAATCTGGCCCCAAAAAGAAACATTCCTCTCTTTATTTTCTTTTTATGATCTGAAGAACTCTTTTTACCTCAATAACCTTTTGTGAAACAGAAATGTTCTTTGGACATGTTCGGTTCTACATACAATCATAGAAAAAGAGTTTTAAAAACCTTTATGTTTAAAAGTGTGTCACAGCTGAATCTATTCCGTATAACATCCACATATGACATTCGTTTTTTATGGCAAAGATTTACAATGCTTATGATCAAGCAGCATTTTTTAAGATTTGTTAATTGGTAACTTGGTAACATCCTGGTAATATTCTCGTACCGGAAAATTGTCAGTGATGAATTACTGGTATAATGTTAAGACTTGATCGAAAAAATTTTCATTTTCCAGTAAAGACTGTGTGCGTTTAAATGTTTATAATATGAGACAGACTTTTGTTCATCGAACTTTGGTCATTGAACAAAGTGTTTGCTACTGTTTTTTTTTTAAAAACCCATTATTGTTATTGACAACATCCGTGTTTCTTCAAAGGGGATGGGTGCGCTGATATTTGTTTGTTGCAAATGACAACCTCACCACTAGACATAGCTGTTCTTTAATAAGTGGTCCTTTAAGAAAACCCTGAATATAATTTGATTCATGTGTAACACTTAAGTAGCATGGAGTAAAATAACATGACCACATCGATTTTCCAGTAAAACCGTTTGACATCTTTACAATTATCATTAACAGAAACCAGTGAGCAAAGGTGATGATGTCAGAATATGATAAGGGAGCAACATGCCAATACTCATCACCCTTCTCCCAAAGTGTGTGATGAGTGGGGCTTTGATGGAAATGTCACACCATCTTCTCTTATTGAAAATCATTACCTGCTAAAGATCATGCATAAAGGCATCATCCGTATACACAAACATTGTTCAAGTAAGCAAAGCTGCCCGCTGGCTAATGCGGAGTCCATGTGTGGTTGTCCCGTTGGCGCCCGGTAAAATGTCATGGGCAGAAGTCCATTCATCAACATTTTAAGACACTGTTGATATTGATGTACAGCCCTATTGACATTTGTTTTACCACTCAATCAGGAACAGTCCAACACTATGTCTAAGAACACTTTTCAGACTATTAAACAACATCAGATGTTGCAAAACTTGAAATTCAAAGGCGGATGGAGTGCTTATAACAAACACTACAGCCACAGCTTCAAAAATGTTCAATAAATTCATATGGTAACATTTAAGAAAATTATAAGGTATATTCACAGGTTTTCAATAATGTTGCTCTACTAATACTTTGCCAAAAACATAACCACTTGACCATCACAAAGTACTCTTATCAGAAGTCCCCTGTGTGTCCTGAATATTCTGCTCATATGCCTATGGAGGTGAAAGAGCTTGTGCACAAAGCTTCAACTTGACAAGACACAGGTGTTATAAAAATGGAGAACATGTAGCAACTGTTTTTAATATGACTATGCATGGTTTGGTTCTCCTATTCCTCTTTTGTATGCTTGTCCAGTGTATCCATCATCTGGCTGCAGTATGTGCATCCTCAAAGGCATTTCCAGTCAACAGCAGCCGGTAAAAGACCCAGCTTGACATCACTGGGTTTTGATTGGCACCCATTGAATCCCCTATTTGCCATGCATGGAGTGCAGAGACCCAGATGTCGACTTTGTGTAAAAGCCTCACTTAGGATTTTGGACCACGAAAGTCCAAAGATTAACCATCTCGACTCCTCATATCTGTTGGTGTCCAGAGGTGTCAGAAGAGCTCTTTGGCTTCTTTTGTGATGCATTTTCTTAATTATGGAAGGCATGATTATATGCATTATATGCTTTTTATCTCCTTCTGTTCACATTGGGATGGTATTTTTATCAATGAAACTGAAGCATTTTGAAAATGCTTTCCAAACTAAAATGCATAAATAAAAAATTCAATTTGCACAGTGAAAATGTAAGGCTTTCAGAAGCAGTGATGCACTTTTGTTATGTGATGCAGTTGTTTTGACTGCTCTCAGTTGTGATAGCATTGTGAAAGATCAATGTCAGTTTGTAAAGTCTTCAGATTGCATTTCTCAGATGTTGTTTGGAGGAGCAATGGAAAGAATTTAAACAGGATTTTTAAACTCTCGTGTTACCCAAAGCAACAATCGCACCGCATCACCAAACTTCTATAGTTTTATCTTGTGTTCAAATCTCTAAAAATGCTTCCTGATGCATACACTTGTCTTATTTTGTGGAACAAAATATAAAAATTCAAAAGATTTAATTAAACATGCAAAAAAACTGCAGATGGGGTCAAATTTAAAAGTAAGCCTTTTTCTAATGTACATAATTTAATGACATTTCAAACCAGTAGATATTGAAATATGACGGTAACAGAAACCAATAGTAATCATTGACTTCCATTGGTTTTAATTTATAAGATTTTTCTGATAACCAACATTTTTGTGTTTTTGTGTCTTAACTATCACTTTATACAAATACACATTTTATTCAATTCATCACATAATCGGATCTAGCAACCCATAAATGCCTTCCTTCTCCTTTACCCCATCAACTGATTTGACTCATTTGCCAGTCATTATAGCATGGAAATCCTCTTTAAATTCTACTGCAGCAGAAGAATTTATGCCAGAATTTTCATCAGGTCAGAAACAGACCGTTGGAAGCCTGGTGGTGTTGTTATTTATTTGTCACACCTGAAAGGGCAGAGGAGATGTCCTATGCCTCGGTTAAATGAGGTGATGTCCCTCGCTCGAAGGGACCAAACAAATAGCTGGAATAGTAATGTGTTTGTCATGCATTCTATGGAAGTCTTTTCGACCCTTCTTGAGATGAAAATCTTCACAGTTTGGGCCCTATTCACTAGCAAGTTAATAAGAGAGTCACTTGAATTTAGATCTCGACAGATTAGGATTAAATTTGACAATGGCAAAAAACAAATGCATGTTGTCACAGTGACTGTTAGATCAGGAGTGGATTGGTTGCTTCATTTACTAATTGATTTGTCAATTGTTTGCCTGATTCCAGTGCCGCGCTTTAGTTGGTTCGGGATCGAAAGGCAATGTTCTCTAGTTACTGATTTGTTACGGTCCTCCAAAACTTTGTACTCAAGTCAATAAGTATCTCAGCCATGACAAGGAATCCAGGACGTACAAACATTTAAAAGCATTGCCAACTAAAAGATGGGTTTGCTCTCACAGCCATTTAGCTGGATAAACAGATTCTGTTTTCATTCCCACCTTCCACCTTCTAGACATTACAGTCGTGTGAATGCAGACAATTCAATTTGTATTTTGCACATACATTTAAAAAACATACTATTAAAATCAATTAACTTCTAATAAGCATAAATCAATCTGTTTCTTTCACCTTTAGCTTCTGCCCTCATTGTTGTTGAGAATCCTAACAGATAAACAGGATTCAAGCCTTATTGTTGTTCTCATCTCTTATTCAGGCCTGCAGATATAAGTAGTCTGGGACTCCAGAACACCTAACCACCCTGTGATAGATTCAAGAACTAAACAGAGCTGACTGAAGTTTCAAGGTTAGGGGGTTTTTATGGACTCTGGGATGGGAACGCCAAGCTTGGTCGTGATCATGGTTTCCATTACGGCTAACACGGCCCTGCAGACTACTCATTCGTCATGGTGATGCAGAATGAGCCGAGCGTTACAGACATCAGGCTTGAGCAGGTGGCAGCTAGAACTCTTCTCCCCAGGCTCAGGAAGTCAGACAAGGCAGTCAGAAAGGTAAGACAAAGTGCCACACGGCGATGCGCATTATGCATACATAACTCTGGATTAAAGAATGAAAATCTGCCAAAACGAAAGGAACACTTCACAAATAGTTATACTTATTTATAAAAATTTTATTTTGTAACCCATTTTTTAAGTTTAAGTCCAAGCCTTTAGGGGTTTTAAATAGCATGAGATCGAAAGCCAAATTTTGACATTTGGGTGTACCGTTTCCTTAAATTAGTGCAATATGCTGTGAATAAATCAGTCTTGAAAAACAGTTCCCTAAAAAGTTATTATTTACTCACTCTGTTTGTAAAGATTGACAGTGTTTATTTTCTTTGGACGTAATAAACACCATCAACATGTAATAAAAGTGGGTACAATTTTCATTTAAAAAAATCCTCCTAAAATTGATTTAGTAATTTACAAAATATGGTATTTTGTCCTATTAAAAATTGACAGATTACTGATATTATAAGAAGTTAAGTAAATTATATTTTTTTGTGGGGTACACTATTTCTATAAGACAAAACATTTAAAAATGTTAGATCTTACAATTTTAAACCTGTCAGACGTGACAAAATGTATTGTGATTTTTTAATGAAAATGTATGAAATTCTTAACTTAAATGAGTGTAATTCATAAATGCTTTGTAAAACAGACCTATAGCTGGTTTATCAAAGATGACATTGGCAGATAATAAAATTAATGATTGTAGAAATTTTAACAAAATAGCTTTTTCCAGTAACATGCTACTTATCAGAGATTTATTCTATGTTTAACTCTTGATGTCCTCTTGATGCCCTCTGAATATTTGTTGAAGCCTCTAATTATTTTGCAGCATTTTATAAAAAAAAAAACAGAATAGAATATGGTTTTCAAGAAAATAAATATTTAAAAAAATATGTCAAACCAAATTACCGCCTATCTAACACAGAAAAAAGTTATCCAATTTTGACTTCCTGGAGGTTCACACAGTGAAAATAGAACATTTTAAGCCTAATGGGAGGTTCAAGACACTGGCTGATGGGTAGAAGACACACCAGCAGCTCCTGGCAGGTCACTTTGGTGTGTATATGGATGATCTTCAAGCTGTGTTGACTCCAGAAGAGTCAGACTCCCGTCGTGACATGGCCTTTGGGTTAACTCTCCCCTTTGAGTCCTGCAGTGTGCTAAACACTTTGTTTCTTCAGAACTTTCACCTGGCAGCAAGTGGCCCAAAAATTTATTGAAACAGGCTCTTTGTAATTGAGTAGCTGTCTGATAGAAGAAAGAGCATCTTCTTGAGTTGAATTTAAACAAGGTGCGTAAAACAGAAACCAACGAGAAAAAAAAGGTTTTGAAGACAGCAAATATGCAAAAACTTTTGCAAGTACTCAAGATTAAATCTGCAACAGAATTTGAAAACTATTTACTGACCAGTGTGATTGTGACGACATTTATTAAAGGGATAGTTCACCCCAAAATGGGTGTCTAGTGATTGTAATCGGTATAAATTTACTTGTTTTGATGAACACAGAGAAAGATATTTAGATAAATGCTTGCAACCAAACATACCTTTGTCCACCATTGCAAATAAAATGACAAAGGTTGGTAGAAATACCCCAGAACTTTAGGATGTCATCCTGTTCTTCAAAATATCAGATTTTGGGTGAAGCAGAATAAAAATGTATTACAATATAAAATGTTTCTACTAGGGTTGTTAATTTGGTCTCAGATTTGTTTGGTTACATGCATTTCCCAAACCTCTCTTTCTCTTTGGTCATAAAACCTCACGCGCACGATGAGCAGCCGGATGCTGTAGCCCGTTCTTTACTGCTTGTTACTTAGACCAATTTTGATAGATATGGACCACTGCAG
The DNA here is from genome assembly GCA_033220385.1 of Triplophysa yarkandensis. Classification (NCBI taxonomy): domain Eukaryota; kingdom Metazoa; phylum Chordata; class Actinopteri; order Cypriniformes; family Nemacheilidae; genus Triplophysa; species Triplophysa yarkandensis. Next base: position 13,267,114 of record CM065666.1, read on the forward strand.
ACCAGTAACAACCAACAAGAGTTGCAGATATGGAGATGCTCTGACCCCGTCATCTAGCCCTCACAATTGGGCCAATGTCAAACTTTCCTGATTTCTTACGCTTCCCCATTTTTTCTACTTCAAACACGTCAACTTTGAGAGAAAATGTTTGTTTGCTGCCCACTGTATCCCACTCACGCTAAAGAAATAATCAGTGTTATTCAACTCATCTCTATGTGATCCCAATGTTAAGCCGGATTTGTGCATATTTAGATATATCTATTGTAATTATTTATTTATGTTTATATAAACATGTATAAACATTTTAGATGTTGTTTAACGGCCTCCACCCAGCACCTACTTTAACATTATTCCACCACCTCAGATTGACAGCTCCGTATTTGCATGTTCTTATCCCATGTCAATATTACAAATAGGATCAGTTGTGTAAAATGACCTTTTCTCTGCCGGTTTACCAGCAGCTTATTTTCTCTCCTCAGGTAGATTTACGGCCAGCCGTCTCCTCTGTGCCTTATTGTGATTTAGTCAGCTGTTTTCTCTAGGCGCACCCTGCTCTTTTTGACCTGCTTATCCAGCATTATTCGGCCCTCATCTCGGCCAAAAATGAGAGTCTCGTGTCGACCTGAATCCATCAAGCTTGGGCTCGGGTCTCTTATTGCACAGAAGGAGAATCAGGCATTTCATAAAGATGGCATGTTGAGGAAAGAAGGAAAGATAGAGCGCGAGGGAGGGTCCCAGACGGTAGGTGCGATGCCACGGATAAGAGAAATGACGCAGCCCCGGCGAGAGACAGAATTTTCTGATAAGACAGCAGAGAGCTGGAGGTAATAAATAGAGGTGCAATGAAAGGTTGGACGGTGAGTGTGGAAATGTAAAAGCGAACGTGCGAAGGGGAAAACTTCTTCAAACCTGGGAAATGAAAGCAGAGGGTTGGCAAGTGACAAATGTTTGTTCTCGGGAGGTGGACGGATGCCACGTCAGGTTTAAATTTGCCATATTGCAAGAAACCCGGAGAGCTTTGAATGTGCGAACAGGAGAAGATTTGTTCTGTTTTGTGAAGTTTGTATGATAGCAATAAGCGGTCACCCACCGGGAGTAAAAGGGTGCAGAGTGTCCAATTCCATAAATCATTCCTCACTGTTCCATCCTCATTCATACAGACTGAAGGAACAATGGGGTTTTTATTGTTTGTCCAACTGGGTGTCTAGACGCGACTGACAGAGACATCCACCTCGGGACCCATGAAGGGCACATAGAGCCCACAATGCCATGAACAAACAAGAACACACACACCAAGGCCCACAAACAAAGGTTTGAAGGACAGAGGTTTGATTGCGATTTGACGGCTTGGCTTGTGTGCTCTAGTCATTACTGACCTGTACGATAAATCTGTAGGTGCACTCACCCTTACAAGCACTGCTGATGTGATCTAACACAAACGCATGTAGACAATATAGCTCACTCGAAATCTCCCATGATACTACAGACTCAGATGTGGGAGGACAAACATCAACACTGTAAATACGGCCTTTGGAGAATTAAATATGGCTTTCTCTCTTATTTCATGCCCCCACGGCTCTGTATATGGTGTATATTTTAGGCATGAGAGGCACTTATTAATTAAACTTATTGCTTGTTGTAATAACTACAAGAAAACTATGTTAGATAAACTATGTCATAAAACCAAACTAGTTTGAAAGTCAACATGTTGTAAGCATTGAAGGAGTTAAGAACTAGATAATGTCATTTTAACCAACATTTTGTTCCAAAACTCCAGATTTTTTATTATTTAGTCTTTTCAGTTTATACAGTTCCAGATTGTTCATAATTTATTATATATTTCTGTAATACAAATTTTTATGGTTTAAACATCTATTTATATACTCTATACTAAATCAAACTGAATAAAAGATTCTTAAAATGCTTTTTCAGTCCCTGGTTGAGTAAAACATTTTGAGATTAATGTTGTACACTTGTTAGAGTGTAAACAAGTTCATATAATATATTATTTAAATAAAGAAAATTAATAAAAATAAAGGCCATTCCAGTTTCCAGTGTAATATAATACAATATACGTGTGTCATGTTTATTTATATATAAATAAGAATACAATTACAGCTAATGCATTTACTAAATATGAGTTATATATTCTTATGTTTACACATGATACAATATAATATAATATGATATAATATAATGTAATATATTGTACAACAGTTCTTTCTGGTTCGCGAATCTGATTGGCCGAGACGTATAAGATATTAGACCAGAGATATCATTGTTTCACTGTTTGCATAATTCCGCCACTCAGAACTCTTAAACACAGATACAAAAACGCGGGGAATGAAACTCATCATTTAATATATCAATATAATAAAATATAGATTAACATTATCTGCACATCACTGATGATTTATTTTCTTCTTTAACTCATGAATCAGATCCATCAGATGCTTCCAACTCCAGGATTAAGGCATCATACTCTCAGAGATAACAAACACACCCAAAATATTGAAACTCAAATGTTGAAGCATGTCTTAGTCACACAGCTCCGGAGCTCAACACACAACTGTGTCTTCCTGTTTGTGTGTTCATTCTGTGCTCACAATGGTGCTTTAGGGTTTAAACAAAGCCCAGCATTAGTACAAAATCAACGGATCCTATCTCTCTTATCAGAGGACTAGAAAATATTCTGTGATCTTTCTCCAGCCGTGCACAAAACTAGATTAAGATAAAAATAATATGGCATTGAGTAACATGAATATTTCAGCACCAGCCCCTTCTTTATCAGTCTCTGACCCATGCAGACGATGTGGAGATATTGGTCTCAGAATCTGTTGCTCTCCTAAAACCACTCTCCTAATAGCACTTTTAAATGATCTGGATTTGTTTTAAATAACCTCCATTGGGAAGATTTGGTGTCTGTATGCATCAACAGTAGAAGTAACAATGCAACTTCTGACAACATGTAAATGGAAAGTGTTGTAAAGGCTATTCAGGGAACCACTTAAGAGATGAATAGCCTTCCACAACATATGTTGCTCATCAACTGAGACTAAGCTTTAGCCACACAAGTCATTGTATCTGCGTCACACAGTCCATCCCTGGTCTGCTCACAGTCCAACCATCTAATATTTATTGAACACAATACTGGAAGGAACTTTCTTGATCTGGCATGCTTTAATCTGATAGGCTGCCTTTAACTTTTAGGGGAGCATTTGTGGGTTTTTATCAGTTTGATGGGAAAATGTGGTTATAAGGTGTCGAAGTGATATAACAAGTGCTTTGGAGAATGATAACACCACCGGGTTTGCCAAACAACAAAAACGTGGCGTATATATCTCGATGTCGAATTGTGTATTCCATTGACGTACATGTACTTCTAGTTATAATGATTTGTAACAAAGGGTCAGGTATCACGGCTAGTTACCCAGAAATTCAAGAATTAATTAATCTGATTACACATTAACCCGGGATGAGTAGATTTTAAACCTAGTTTTCACCAGTTATTGGGTTAATTTGACCCAATTGTTGGGTTTTGTACCAAATGTTGTTTTGAAATATTCCAGCATTTTTTTATGGGTATACTTGTAAGTTAGCTTTAATTGTACAATTTCATCGCTTGAAATTAAACTGTTAAACTGTTGTTTATATTTAAACCTGTAATTATATTTAAAACTGTAACTGTAATATACTTTGAGAACAAACCCACTGTAGTTGTTTAGTTTATATCTACAGAACTAAATTTGGGGATACTGTAACTATGCTCAAGTGTAATTATTTTATAAAACTACACCCTCAAAATTGAAGGAACATTTATGAATTTGATCAAAATGATTAATATTCAATAAGTAAATACAACCAAAAGTATACTTTAATACTTCACAGGCAGGGGCAGATGCACCGCTGAGTAACCGTTAGTTGCGCTGAACATGATGAACATGCCCGATTCACCGCATTGCTTGCCATTGGAGTGCTTGTATGAATAACCTAAGTTATTCAAACAGGGCATTCATCATAAAAACAAAGGCTGACCAATTGATCAGTTACACATCAAGTTAACATCAAGGACTGGATCTATCTGTTTTACACAGTTAAGTCTAACAACTGCCCCTGTACACTTGAAATTGTGAGCAGGAAATTCTGATTTCTAGCTTTAAGGTTACGACAGAAACAACTGTTTCGAACCTTCTGTCACGTCTGTAAAGACGTGAAGAACTTGAAGTGTTTCTTGATCTAAGAAGGCCGAACCTTATATTTTGATTTGTATCATTTTAAATGACTTTAAGAGGTAAGAAGAAGAAAGTCCTGAACCGTTGAAGGTTAATAGTCTGTAGAAAGAGACTATGCTCTTGGATGTCTCACCATTTAAGGATATGAAGCGGCCTATGTTCAAGAGTAGGCCACTTAAGCACAGGCCTTCACTAACAGATATGCTTGCCAAGTGACACTATAGAAGACATTGTGCAGACTGCAGTGTGAAAAACCATTAGGGCATTGGAGATTTTGTCGATGTCGCAAAAGGCTGTAAGTCTTAAAAATGTACCACTTATCAAACTTTGGAAACCGAATAGAAGACGACTCTATATTTTAGATCCCAATAATCTCAGAACAAAGGAATAAAAAATCTCGATTCAACCTTAAATCTCAATACATGACAACCTGAAAGGCTATCCAATTGTAAATGTGTCTTTACAAGGTAAAAACAAAGATTGGATGACTGTGTTTATGTCTTATGACTTTTTAACATTTGGAGGAAGTAGTCTGTGTCAAAGGTTGGGATGAAGATGGTGCTATGGTTTTTTAAAGTAAAAAGAGGAAATGATCGTCAAGTTTTATTATTTTGTGAAGTAACCACGGTCTATGTCAATGCGCTAATAACATTGTTGGTCGCAGGTCAGCGAGAACTGAACCCGAAACCGGCTAATGCACGATGATACACTGTTTACTCATGTTCGCTCATTGTTTACCTTCGTGGGAAGTTGTTCTAATGGTCAAATAATCTCAAAAAGTCTTGGGTGTGCTTCCAAGTTTGCGTAATCCTCTGCATTCATCAAAACAGCTTTGCAAATCGATGTTTCTACGCGACACTTAAAATCCTATGGAAATGCATGGGAAGATTTCTTAGCGCACATGAAAATATTTACCGTTGTTAAGTCTCGCCTTGCGATGCGAGGAGCATTTACTCGTCTTCAGCGGCATTGAGCTGGAAAGTGTTGATTTAATAACTGACAGGACTGTTGCGATAATAGCTTTGGCTTTGCAAGAAACCAAGAGATGACAATTTTATGCATCATCAAAGGTAATGAAGGATCTGGATACTTCCTTGGGGAAAAAGACGTTTGATTAGGCCATAATGTCAGATTATCCTTTTGAACTGGGAGAAAATGAGCAAAACTTGAAGAGGGAATCTTTTTTTGAAAATGCTTCAAGGGAAAGGAAATGAGGGCATTTGAGAGGGAGAGAAGTCATAAACAGCGCTCCGAGAGACATTTTTTGCCGCTTGGAGGTCAATCCTCTAAGCAGATATTTAGCATGTAAACTATCTAAACTATCATTGATGATTTATGATCCCAACAGCGGGGGAGCAGTTGGGTTTCCAGTTGTTTCATAAGCAAACGTATTAGCGTGTTGCAAGCATCGCATTAGACCAACTCTTGCATTTCTCTGTTTTTCTAGAAAAAAAACATAAATGTCTAGTCGGGGAAATTCAATGTGACCCTTTGAGATATGAATAACAGGAAATGTCTTTCTCAAAGCAAAAAATCCAGAGGCCCTGTAACAGCCGTAATGGCCACGTTCCCGTTTTAAATCTCAACCTGTTTGTAATATAACTTGTAAATGTTAATTGCTTATAAATCCTTTTCTCTTGTATAAAAGGCTTTTGCAAAATGAGTTTTAGGTGAAAAGAGCAGTTCTACAGACTGCCGTTGACCGGAGCAGCACAAATTACAACACAATGTCCGTGTGTCACCTCTGGTCACATGGGATAATGGAGGTAGACTGCGCAGTAAATCTCACATGCAGCTGTTTAATGAGCCCTGGCATTGAGAACCCTGATTATATACGGTTATGAGGGTGTGTGAACGCCCACCTCATGCCCACCTAACCTCTGAGCCCCGTTTATGGAGAGGTCCATGTGTAAATCTGTTACTCTAATCAGCTATTTGCATTTTTTATGGAAAATTGCTGACAGATGTAATCAATCGTTTAGCTTTTGGTTTAATAGAGACCAGTTGTAAGCAGCCAGAATGCTAATTCTACTTTATATCACTTTCAGACTTGAAAAGTCGACTTAAACTCTTATATTCAAATCATTTATGTCAATCTTGTTTGCATTGTAGTTTCTTAATTATTTGGATAACCAAAGATTAGATTCTAATTTTGTGATTCAAGATTCTTATTATTAGTCACCCTTCATTTTTATGACTGGGGTTTGTATATATGGAACCATTAGGAACTATTAAAAGTGCTTAGGAAACGTGGTATTTAAGAAGTTTAAAAGTGCAGTGTTTTTCATTTCCTCAGGGAAAAGTTCAATTTAAACGCCAAGGTTGCGGAAGGACAGTGTATATATATATATTTATATATATATATATATATATATATATATATATATATATATATATATTTATATATATATATATATATATATAAATAACAAAGAATATAATCATAACTTTTGGATAGCAGGTAAACCTATGCACTAAAGTATTTCAAATGGTCTGAAAAAGAGGTCATTGGAATTTATTGTCTTTCTGATCGACAGCATTCCAGCAAACCCACTTGTAAAAAACATTGAAGGACCAAAGTTTAAAAATCACATATAAAACACAACTCTGGCCTAACTGTCTGTTGCTTTCTGGCAGACTCCAGTTACTTAAAAGCCTGTTTTATTTTTCTGTACATTAAGTTGCAATCTGTAACATTTTGGTGTGATATAAAAAATAAGTGCTCTTTAATCACTCCTTACTTCACCTTTATTCACAACAATAAGATTATGATAAAGATTTGACAGCAATTTTGCATCAGATCTGTATATTACTCAACCTGGAATTTTAAGTTTAAAAAGAAAACTGGAGGTTCACAGCCCCGTTTGAAACATAAATTATGTTCATGAGTTGGTATAATGTACTGATTTAATTAATGATATTTTACTTTAATTCACTGTAAAAAAATCTGTAAACATATGAGAAGGAATGTTACATTACATTTTCTGAGACTATTATTTTTCAATAAGGCAAAGTTTCGCAGTGGTTTGAAGAATGACTAAAACAGGAACACATTTTAAAGGTTCTTTTACAAAAACTAAAAATACCATTGATCATTGACATAGATCCAACATGTTTGTTGCATCGATGTGAACTGACATTACCAGAGAAAGTTCATATATATATATATATATATATATATCTTTCAGCTTAAAAAATTTTTATAATCCTAATAAAATTTGAATTTTAAGATAACAGACATAAACCGATTTCCAAGATACAATGTTTTAAAATCAAACAGCTGCCTGTCCTACACATTCATGCCTATAGTAAAGAAAACCTGCATTGCTGCTGTTGTTGTTGTTGATAGAAAATGTGGAACCTGACCCCATTTCCTCCCATTTTTTGTCCAGCTGTGTATGTTTCTTTTCTGCTTCTTTCCCCTCCTTCCCGTTCCTTTTTTTTGAGATTGCAACATCTGGTGAGGCTTTTCTCACAGTAATCTCTGGAGCGAACGGGTCTGCTCTGCATCATAATGGAAGTTGGAGCTCTTTAAACACAGTTCCTCTCCGGCCCGCTGTTGATACACACATACAAACACTGCACTGACAGGCACACCAGAAACACGTGGCTCTGGTTCCAGCGATGAGGTAATGCCTCTTGGCAAGGGTGAAATGCGATATGACCGTAGTGAATGCTGGACAAGGTAAGAGAGGTAAAACTGAGGGATGTAATACAACACAAAAGAAGGAAAAGTGATTAAGTATCCGTGTTTTTGTTCCGAGGGCGCTGGCGTTTTTATGCAAATATCGCCGCGCCATTGACATACACCAGATATTGCAATACCTCACACATCAGCCCAGCATCCATAAAAACTCTCGCTTTTGGCTACATGTTTACTCCAGATGCGGCCAGACCATCGTTTCGCTTGCGTCACATCGTATTTCACTTGGCCACGGTGTTGCGCTGGGTGCTACAGAGATTGCGAGTCCTTGGCCTCGTGCCGTGTTTAATTGTGGGGAGTTAGTGTTTGGCAACAATCTGTTTTTATTGGCAATGAGAACGCTTAACATCACTTTGGTTTTCTCACGTTTATAGCCGCATCTGGTGGACACAGATCCTCGGACGGACCTCCTGATTAGCGCACAACCATATTTGGACTGAGTTATGACAAGCTGGGTCAGGGAGTAAATATTAGGACAAGGTTGTGATGTATGGGACAAAAATCCCCACCCTTCACAAGCAGGAATAAGTACAGAAGAGAGCAATGAGAGAGAGAGAGAGAGAGAGAGAGAGAGAGAGAGAGATACTGTAAGAAGAGAAGGTGAGAGAGACAGGAAGGCCATTAAAGAAGATTTGGTCTTCTGAGAAGGTCTCATTTTCACCAAAGGCCATTTCCTGCAGGGTCTTTGAAGGCTCTGAGGTCACCCGTGATGTGGATATCCGAGGCAATTAACTGGCTCCTGTTAGTTGGCCGCAGTTAACATGTCAAGATGCTTTAAGTGATAGTTCACACAAAAATTCTAATTGTCTCATCATTTACATTAACCTACCAATCTGAAGATTTAAATAAATATTTTTAAAAGGACCCATTCATTTTAAGTTAATGGCTTTTTTGGTTACCAACATACTTTATAGTATCTTCCTATAGTATGTTCTGCAGAGGAAAGAAAGAAAGGATCAATATATAATGACACAAGTTTTATTTCTGCGTATACTCTCTTTTTAAAGGTTTTTTGTTATGATTCGAGAGTTAAACCCTCAGATATAAAACAGGTCAAAACTCCTTTGCTTTTAAAAGATCAAGATTGCTTCCAAGTCAAAAGATGTCAACATGAATTCCAAGAAATCCAACAATAACCAGCAGAGATTTCTCCCTAAATGACTCAAATATTAGTGAATGTCAGCAGCAGGTTATTTACAAAAAGAAATTTAAAGATAAACTTTTTGTGGTTTTGTGTTCTCTTTTGGTTGTGCAAGACGCCCATCCGATTCCAAATCTCTTCTTTTGAGGTGACGCAAAGTTCTTCTAAACCTTGTGAGCTCAGAAAACACTACAGAATCCCCTCGGAGTTAATAGAAACATTGTGGCTGCCACTTTGATGCAGAAACGTAATTTGTACGCTTTTATATTACCTCTAAGCACGTTACATATTTGAAAGCTCAATTATTACTCAAAGCACTTCAACACTTTGGTGTTGGCACTGTTTAGGGAGTAAAAAATGAAATGCATGACAAAGATGATTTGTGCAAAGTATTTGGGCAGACTGTACCTGTAGGCAGCGTTTATATAACAGCCTTAAAATTTCTTAAAATATGCCTCTGGCTGCAGTTTAAATAGAAACTCTAAGTGCATATCTGGCATGATTCTCCTAAAACCATCGGCTTCGTTATGCAATGCTTACAACAAAACTGTATGAACTATCATTAAACTGAAACATCAAAGGACGCACTTGCATGACAGACGCCCCTAACATGATCCTTACCTGACAGCCGTTTCTCACGTGCACTCTTCCAGAATATATCCCAAGCTTTGTTTGTGGAATCCTTCACATGCTCGCTAAAAGACCTCCTGAGTGGAGCTTTCACGGTATATGCCATATCCACGTGCCTTCAAACCTGTCAGCTCTGTTCATTCCATCTGTGGCGAGTGCGGTGATCCCGCCGAGTCCATCAGAGAAGCAAGAGAGAAGCTGCTTTCTTCTTACTAGTTTGACACTTGATGCTGCAAGTCTGCATAGGGTTTGTAGACACCCTCGAATGTGCTTGAGATTGCGTAAGAGAGAGAGAAAGTAGGGTATTGAGAAGGCAGGGGGGAGAAAACTTTTCCCCTCCCGAGCTAGGGGTCAGAGGAGCCTGAAAAGGAAACAGCATCCACTTTGAATTAAGCGTCACCACCCCTCCTCGGCCCCCTTGCCTTCATTTCTGCATCTGGACGGCCACTAGTTATGCACGCTCATTCCTACGCGGGACACTAAGATAAATATTAAGTCTCTTCTGCTCAAGGGTGGGGAAAGAGCCGAGGACTGTCCCTCTTTTTGCTTCATATCTCATATTTGTGCAGTGTGCTTTCCAGAACTTCCCATTTCGAGGGAGAACTTCTCTTTTTACTGTAATTTCACACTGTCAGCCCTTCCCCGCTACAAAAACAGCTTGAACTTGTCTAAGCTAAGATTCGCTGTTTTGATGGTTGATCAACTGGAAGGGTCCTCAACCAACCTGATCTCATGAGAATTCGTAACTATTAATCGACTTGTCCAAAGATAAACGTTTATGAACCTAAAATAAACCTAATTTAAGTTTGTTGAAAGCAACATGTACTAAAATGTAGATCATACAAACAAAGGACACTACTAACTCTTGAGGTTGAAGTCCCCAAAACCTTTCAAAACCAGCAGACCAGCATAGTTCTAAATCCAATCTAAAAAGCAATATGTTTAATCAGAGGTTTTCAAGCTGTCAGTTTTCTAAATTCAAATAAACAAACTGTCTGTTAAACTGTGATTGCACATTGGCTTGTCAGAACGGCCTTGTTAACTTGTACTTGCTGCATATTCAAGTTCTTTCTCGGCTTACAATGGACGACATTGATAATTACACTCAACAAGAGTTAAAAGACTCCCTGCGAGTGTTTTATCATTGTACATTTGCAGTGTTGATCTGTGGATTTATTTGTGCTATGTTCAGTTAGCATCTCTTCTTGTCACCGGAGCAAACAACACGTACGCGTAGAGCGGGACGACCTGGGAAGACAGTCAAGTTTTTGGCAGTTGCGATCATGAGATTGTGCAACTGGCACAGATGCTGTGCTGACATTTGTCGGGTATAATTCAATACTATATTAACATAACACATACCCAGCATCCCACATTTTTTGTTTTTGTTTTGTTAACTCCCTGTTACGTACTTAATATTTCTAAGCCTTGTAGGGAAAATGCTTAGTCGGAAAATACTATCACTGAAACTTGTATACAAATATACACACTGTATTTATGCTTGTTAAACAGACATCCTGGCCTTGAAATCTGATTAGCAATCATCATTGGCAAAACATGTTCCCCACGATTAAACACAACACAAGAAGATGCGTAAGCTCATGATCCTTTCACCAGATGTGTGTAGTATGCTTAATTGTTGTTGGTTGTAGAACATGTTGGATATTTGCATTGAAAATGTATTAATATCCAGGAAATGCAGTGAAATTGTGCAGTGTTTGATTAATGTGCACAAATCCTCTCGGTGAATATTTAGGATTATTATGGTTCTGTGGAATTCCCACATCTCCTGTAAATTACTGTGTTACGGGCATCTGGTTCACATTAGGATTTTACTGTGTTCTTGCCCACTATGAATCCGAATTGCAAAAATGTATATTTTTTATGCATGGGGCCTTAGGTAAAATAATTTGTTATTGTAATGCGGGTTGTATATCTTTTGCAAAGCTCAGGTGTTACAGTAATAGTTTGCCTAATAAATGAAAATGTGATGAAAACCCAGATATGTCTGTTATTCGCTATTTTCTACATAAAATCATTCTACATAATATAAATAACGTTCGCTTCTGGTTTTCATATGAGGTAACAAACTCTGTCATCTTTTACCCACCATTTTTCTTTTTCCTGCTAAATACCGAAAATATTTATTTAAATGAAAATGTTGGTAGTCAAAACTCTACCATAATATTGTATCAATGGGTTTTGTAACCAACTTCCTTTAAACTTCCAATCATCTTTTGTCTTTTGCAAATGTAAGAAAGTTATACAAGTTTGAAAAGGTTACGTAAATGATGACAGAATTATTTTTATAGAATTATATTTTTGAGTGAACATGTTGTTATGTACCTAAATAACTGATGGAAATCAATTATTGACGTTAAATGTTATTTTGTTGTTAAAGCTATCATTTATATCATTTGCCTTTATAACCCTGGAATGAGGTAATTTTATGTACGCATAGCTCGGGTCCTCTTACATGGAATGTGTTGCCAAGTTTTATAGTGGCTCTAATAGACAAAGTGCCCCATGGATAGTGTTAAGCAAATATGTTATATTCTAAATTTTTGTCCTGAGTTAGCCACCATTGTGATTCAGATGGGTGGAATGACCTGCAGTCACAGCAAGATGCCCCGTTTCTTAACAGGCTGGACCTTTAACTCATTTACATTCACTTCTAACCAGAAAGTTAACAATTGCAGCTTCACTTGAACCAGACAGATCATGCATACAAACTATGATGCGCCTCATTTACATACTGTAGTTAAAACGCATGTTCGTGCCAAAAAGAATGACAACTACTTAATTTAAAAACTCATGCGGCAGCACTATTCCTGTATATCCTGTGCCTGCATTAATTGTTGCTGCTTAGTGAATAGGATACCCTTACCAGAAGGAGTCCAGCTGTTTAGTAAATTCATCATTTCCTATTTGTTGTCGCATAGGAAAAGTACGCAAAATAATTACCATAACTGCCTCAAAACAAAGCAAATGTAATTAAAATGCCCTGGCTCATATTTTATGCACAGTTTCATTCATTATTTAAAGATTTTTACAGTTGCGTTTACTGTAGGGTCTGATAACTACTCACTCAAGCTTTAAATGTGTGCAAAACAAAGGGTTGACCTTGGGAGGTGGAGGTGATGGCGGCCAGAGTATGGTAATGGAAATCTATGAATTCATTAAAAACAAGAGTGTTTGAAGTTGCATGCTAGACTTAGCTTGCCATGACTTACTGCACAAAATCAATTACACAACAACACATGTCATTACTGGTATCCGTCAACTGCAACGCAACTGTGTTTCCCAATACTCCAAAAACAAATCTGGATTGTTGTACTTACGCAATCTTTGTCATTGAGAAGGGTGGGGGTATGCATGGATAATTGAAACAATGTAGTATTTGGTCCAAGATTCGGGCCACAGGGAACGCCGAGCTTGAAAGCAGTGATTTGATTGGTGGGTCCTGTGGGTCAACAACAAATAGGAAACCAACCACAACACAAATTGTTCCCATTCGGGACTGTGGCTTCAAAGCAGTCATTCTTCATGTGTAAGAGGCATACATGTCTTGCTAGTCATCGTGCCGTCACGGCAAAATGCCTGCGTGGGTGTGTATCAACAAATCCACTAACAGTACGTCTCGTACAGCTGCGATCCCCAAGGACCTGATCTTTATCAGCCAACTCATCTGCATATATTTCCCTGGCAAGAATAATTTTCTTTTTGTGTTAAGGTCTGTCTTTTCTCACTTATTTGCTTTCCACACTCACAATATATCACATTATATGAAATCACTTACATGATAAGTTTACACAAAACGACCCCATAATTTACTTACCTTACTCGCTTCAATACTATAGATCTTGAAATACTACTAGATCACCTGCAGAATCACCTTATTTAGGGACAGAGACTAAAATGATTTAAATCCTGCTTATTGGACCAATGCCAATTTGCAAACCTAATTGGGAAATCTAAAACAAGTAAACTACGGATTAACTCATGGGTAAGTTTTAGGGCCTAAACTCTTTTCTCTATGCATGCTGCCCCTTGGTAGTATAATAAGAGAACACAGTTTCCGCTGTTATGATGACACGTAGTTATATATTTCCTCTAGACAAAATGAAACCTTTCAATTAATGATTAATGACTGATTATTTAAAAATCTTTAAATGGTTTAGCTTCTTCTTCATTTTTCGCTGCCAATCTTCCCGCTCTCTAAGATCCCAAAACCCAAAATCCCCCAAAGGCGGTTAAGCATTCTCATAATTAGCACCTGAACTTTGGAATAGCCTTCCTGACACCGTTCAGGATCAAAAAAAGTCTCCCAGTTCAAATCAGAACAGAAGCTTCGCTAATTAGTTGTTTCCTAGTTTTTTGCCTTTCTCCCTTTCATCGGGATATTCATGTTTACTGTCACATGCCACCATCCCTTTCAAAACCATTTCAGATGCTGGAACTGATAGACTAGAGATGCCATCCGACCTGTCCCCATTAACTACCTCAATAATATTAATGATAATATGAAAAGCATCACCTCTTTTAATTTCTTTCCCTTTACCAACTCAACCCAGTTATGCACACACTAGTGAGCTTGTAGAGACTTAGCAGTTCTGCCAGAGGAGAACTGGTTCTCCTGGCTGGGCTTGAGTTGTTTTTCTTGCCACATTTACAAATATAATATAACATTTTATTGTACACATGCGTTTTGACTTTTAAATAAAGGTGACTTGACATACTATCATGCAGAACACAAAGGAACTTTAAATAATATCCAAGGTTTTTAATACCAATTTATTGGGGGAAATATTTTCATGTGTCAAAGTCCAGTAGTTATATACTAGTAGGTCTTACAAAGCTAAATGATAAATTTATGAAAGAAAATTGAAATATCTCTTGAAATAAACTGTTGTGCCTGTACTAATTAAGAGAGAAACAGAATACTAAATGTAAAAAAATAGTGGGCTTTGCTTTTGTTTCTTCCATTGCTTTGTCTATAGCAGATTGACAGTTGGAGGGTGGTGAAATTGATATTCAGCCCAAGCCATCTAACTGACGTCATCAGACAGAGACATCGCCAGAAGTAGAAGTGTATTATTATATTTATACAGAGGAATAAGATGGCATAAAAAATTCTTTTAGGATACATTGCCAGTTTTTTTTCTGTCACTTAGGTGGTACCCTTAAAGGATTTCTTTTTTTACCTGTCCTGCACCCATGTACCCTAAGGAATGAATTGTTTAACCATTGAATATTAGGGGTGCAAAACATCTAACTGTACTTTTAAGGGTATACAATAGGTAACTTTTGAGTACAATTATGTCCCCCCAAAATGAACCTTTTTTAATTAATATAAATTATTTATGACAATCACTGATGTGTTTCATTCAAATTGAACTTTAACGTGTTGTTCCTAGCGAATTATGTTAAGTCATTTTTTGGCATTGTTCCTGTTAAAATGTTTAATTTTACTATTTTTTAAGATACAGGTTAAAAGTAAAAAATATTTTAATAATATAATTTTGATGTACTGTTCCACAGGTTTGATAATCAGTCCTGCCACCTATGGTCTATTCTGTCAACACATCAGTAAGTCATATGTATCTCTAAAAACAGTTTTAGCTGTGAATGAATGGGAATCATCAGTAAAATGCAATTTTTGTAGACTGGATTTTCCAGTATAAGTTGAGCTCAGAAATGTGGTGATGTTAAGTGCTTTTTAAAATGTGTGTTTGGTTTGTAACTCATTTCCCTTTCTGCTTGCGGCCTTGTGGGATGGCTGACTGCAGCGGTTAACAGGGCCCCTGGTGACTTCAAGTCTTTGAAGAATGTTGAGTGGCGAGACCAGCTCAAACCATCCAGCGGACCTCTAAGGGATAGATGACGTTAGAGGAGGATGCTATGAATGACATTTGTGCTCTGAGGGCTGGTGAGGAACCTTGCGCAGGCTCTTACCATGATGGAGCAATTTGAAATTAGGTGATAATTTTATTTGGGGTTGATTTGTCCTCTGTTTTGGGTTAGAATAGAAAAAATTTTGAAATATAAAAACGGATAGAGACTGTTGGATAGACAGTGGCCCCAGTTACATATCTGTCAAGTGTGATCCACTTAGAAGTGCGCAAAGCCGGGCGCAAAATATTTACTCATCCTGTCATCCAAACCTCATTTGAAGGTATTGTAGTCAGAAACTCATGTGAGCATATTGCACTTTATTACCCATGAGACTTGAGTTCTTTTATATACAGAAAATGTCCCGTTTTTCTTCTAGATGTTTGTCATTTAAAAAGATATGTTTTATATACATAAAAATAATACCGTCAACTGTTAACATTTGAGTTCAGAGTTTTAAACTTTATCATTTAGTCTTATAAGGTATAACTTCATGAAAAGTATTGCATAGCTTCAAACAAAGATTCCAAATCTAAATTATTTGTTTATTACAGAAAACAGAGAACAGCAAATGCAGAAGTATTAACATTCAGGTTCTTGTTTTAAGTGACGGATCATTCAAATAATGATTGCTGACAGAACCATTTCTGAAAAACCTGATGATACAGTAAGTTTCACTGGTATTGAGGAACTGTCTTGTGTAATCTTGGCTGGAGAAATGTTATTTCATTTTGTCCATTGTGCAGTTATAGAGTGCAAAGAAATTACATCTGCACTCATGCGCTTTCATCCAGGGCCATATGGATTACCCCATGCATAATGGTCAAGAAGGATTATTGCTGAATAAGTCGGGGACAATGAGTTGAAGATATGAAGAAAACGTTATCAAGAACAATGCAACAATCAATGCAACACTTTTCTATTACATTTTATGTTTTGCCATCAGTCAACATGTTTCTACTTCGGCTACTGTACTAAATAAATGGTGCAGTCTTTAATGATGTAAGTGAATGTTAATAAGATTTTGTAGATGTAATTTAGTTCACATAGAATGATTGAACAGACTTTATGATAACTTGCGAGATCAATAGGTCCACAATTTACATACAGAGACAATATGATGCTTCTTAATTGAATGTGATATAGATATTGTGATATGTAAATGCAGCTTATAAAAGCAGTAATCTGAAATCCATATTGGTCAATAGTGTGTTTGAATGAAAAGAAGTGGTAACATCCAGAGTTTATAGGTGGGTGGTGCATCCTGTTAAACAATACTTTACATAATTTTGGTACCCATTAGATGTCATTTAAATGTTCTACTATTTATTATTTAAAAATTAAAACGTCATTGTATCAACATTATTCAACTATTCGATATGTATACATATTTTTACACTTACTTTTTTAAAATTTCAGTATCATATCGATGTCAAATCATATTGTTTTGATTTTATATCCCATCTAATAATTTTATTATGTTAATTATTAGAGTGCCATAATATCTAGTCAAGCCGCCAGTGCACTGCATTTCCCATAATCCCTCCAGGTATGCCAACTGAACTAATTTCTCAGTTAAGCCACTATATATCCCCTCATTTACACTGCAAGCTACGGCTCAGACGCATTTGTCTACAGCAGCTGGGTGTCAAACAGCGTCCCAGATGTGTCTTGCTAAAGATACGCCCATAGTCTATTCTTGATGTACACCATGTCCTAACTGCACAGTATACACAACATATACATATCCAACATTGAATGTAAACATTTAACATTCAGATACCTAAATGTGGATGTGTAATAAATCACCAAAATAGTGCACATAGAGCAGATATCATTATTCAACGTCAATCCCTTATGAACTCCATGCTATGATACCCACAAACAAGGTCTATGATACATGTTCCACATATATGGAAATACTTACACTAGTGTTCGAAAGGTTAGGAGCTTGTTTATTCTTTTTGGACACCTATTCTAAAATGTGGAATATTAAAACGCTTATGTTGCAATTAAAGAAAACTAAAACTAATCAAAGCTATGCTATGTTTTAGTGTGTTTAAAGTAGCTACCATTTACTTATATTCATTTTACCATCCGTGAAAATGTCAACCTTACTGTCAAACCAAAGGAAGACATATTTATTCATCACTGTTTAGTAAAAGATACAAATCCATTAGATGGTGTAAGTGTATTGGCAAACAAAAAACAAGGAAGCTGATTGGTCAGTGAGACTGCACATGATGGCACATGGAACCAGGTGTGTGTGTAATTGGCAGCCTGCATGGAGTGTTTGTGCCTCTCTAACTTTTACGTTACCGAAGCATTATTGCAATTTAGAGGACATGCAAAACCTGCACTTATGCAACTTTATTGAAAGCACTTGCTTAAGGACAACTGGGAAAAGCCACAATGTGATCATCAACTTTGAGACGCTACTGGTAGGACTCTTTTTTTTTTTAGAAGCCATGGGCTTGCCAAACAAATTGTATGTACTGGGTATATTTCAGATTATGTCACATTAAGCAGTTTAGCATTTAATTTATGAACATCCTAGCAATATTGTAAATGAGTCAAGCAACTTTAAATGAGGCCATGTGTAGTGTCTTGTATGTTCATGTTTGTATAGGGTATGTTTGTATAGGTTTTTAAGCTGAGCTTACAAGAAAGTATTGAAAATGAGCAAATGTAGACTGATGCTGAAAAAGTTTCATTAAATTAAATCTGTGATAAAGAATCTAAACCATGGGAAACTTACCATGTTTTAATATACTTGTAGCACAGATGTCAACGTTTGGTTGTTTAAATAACCATGCAAGGTTCTTCTTCTAATGTTTAGGGCTTTATTTTTTACTTTAAGTTCATAGTTTTTCATCGTTAAGTAAGGTCTGTTTTCAGGATGGTCACATCCATACCGCTTCATTTTGGTAAAAAGACACATGATAATAAAAATATTGTAATTATTTAATCTTCTGTAAAGAGCGAACCCTTGGCCATTTGTTGGATGTTTTTGATTCTGGTTTGTACATTTAAATTCCCATAAGTCTTAAGAAGTGTCCAACACAGGTTAAATTAGCTTTTTTAAATGGAAAACTTGTTCATAGACTTATTCTAATGATCATCAAGAGTTTTGTTTAATATATACAGTTGGTTCAGTTTGCTGGTAGCATTTACATTCTAAGAGCGATTTTATGTCACATCCATATCACAAAATGTCACGTCCATAATGCATCAATTGCCCAGAAGCTTTTTAAACATAAAATTGTCCAACATTGCTTGTGGACTGTCCTTTCCTCATTATTTAATCCAAACCTTAGATGAAGAGATTGTTTTTATACTTATATTCTTGTCTACAAAATAAAAAATAATAAGAAATTAATTTAGATTAAAAAAATCATACAAAAACATTTCAGTAAATTGGTATTAAACTTTTAAATCTGCTTTTTGGAAAGGTGTGTGTTTGTGGCACAATTTATCTGTTGGACTGTATTTTTAACCATTGCATCTAGTTGCAGTTTCATAATTTAATGTATTTAAATCCTTCATCAATTGTTTGAATACCTGTAAACTGTGCATTTCACTGGTACTAATGTATTCAGTTCCTGTTTTCTTTCAATATGTGTTCCCTGGCATTAAAATTTGTATTTGATAAGAAAAATCTTGCTGTTTATCCGGGCCAAAGGATAATGGAATTTCTGCTCCTGGTTAGCCATCAAAAAACAAGACTAGATATCAGAGGTCTATAGGCAACCGTATTGCTTTGAGTTTGTAATTCCAAACTCCAACCACAATCTTATTTATTTGCTTCATGAAGACTACATTACCATGGCCTTGGGAATCTTTCATAGTGTTTTCATTATTTAATTTAGCAAACTATGTGACATTGGCCAGGCAGGGCAAAATACTGAATGCTGCAGAACTGTTTTTGTCTTAAATTCCATAAGAGCTTAACAAGCATATATTTCAGTTCATGTCAGTTAATCCCAGTAAGGGGGCAGATCCCAGTAAGATTTTTGCAAAACACAAAACTTTTGCATGACACAAATAATGCATACTTATTTAACATGCATACAACAGTATGAAGCAGTTAACAGTTCCCTATAAAACTTGCCTCACCAGCCCACAGAGACGGGAATTAATCGAGCGAATCTGGAGGACGCAAGCTGACTCAAATACCTTGCTTGTTTTAGATCCAGATCGATACTTGGAAAGCTTCAGAGTTGGTGACAGCATGGGTCAACTGCGCGGTTGCTTCTCGTCCTCAGTTTTCTTTTCTTCCCCGCATGTTCTCATTTGACTGAGAAAAGACTTTAAATGCCATTGATAGGAAGGCTGAAAGTTCCTGTGATTTCAGTAAAGGGGACAGCTGCATGAAGAGATTGCTCTCCACACGTCAAACCACATTGTCTCACAGCCACACGCTGTAGTCCTGGGAGAGATTGCCGGCGCATCTTTATACTCTTCTGTTTTCTGTATACTTTTCTCATTTGATCTGTCATTGCGTGGATGCCACCTTTCCTCTCACAGTTATTAGCTTCTTCTCTTGCTTTCAGTTCCAACTTAATGTTGTTTTTTTCTTTAAAGAGAGAGACATTCCTTTACATACTGAAAAACATTATTGTGTGGCACCCTTCTTAAGTTATTTTTACAATAAGGTTAGTTGTGATGTGAACTATAGTGCTGAGTAATTGTTTTTTCTTGGCATTTATAGAATTATATACTATCAAAAAAAGTAGTAGTCCATTTTATTTAGAAATTTTAATTATGTATGATCCTTGAGGTGCATCAGCCTTTGGTCTTTGATTGAAATAAATAGTCAAGTTATCCTGTTGGCTACAAACATTATAACTTCAACACCGAAACTGTGAACAAGGTCAACCAGGTTTTTTCTTGACAGTTTTATACATTTTTGGAGTATGCCCAAAAGCCCACCTGTCTTAAATAATTTGAGAGGAATGCCTATCAAGCGTTTGGTATAGGGCATGTTTGTTAAGGTGATTTTAAATGTCAACATTGACTACCAGAAATCGTAGACCCTCGTTTTAAGTGAGTAGTGAATATCTTGTTTTGAAAGGGGAATTAAGTACTTTGATTTCCGTGCTCTATTCCGTCTGTTTGTCGGATTACGTTTTGCAATTCTTCACATTAGTTAATCTTATTTTCTATTGTTTTCCTATACGCATCGCCCAGTGAAGCTCAAACAGACGGTAGTTAGACTTAATAAACACGCTGACAAAAGATTCACTCTGACACCGCAATACTCTTTCCGCAACAACACAATAATCCTTGTATTATTTCATAGAAGCATATGAAGGCCAATATTGCAAGTCAGGAGTTTCTATCCCTGAGGGAGACAAGAGAAAAAGAGTTTGTTTCCTCACATCATGGACGGAATAGGTGGCCGATCCTTGTTTAAGCTCCTGATTATAACTAGTGCAGCACCCTGCCGAGTCACAACCTGAACATCAAACAAACTCCTTGATGCTCTGCTACGGATTTCTTCTTTTAGCCCAGAGTTTTATTCACTTTTCTCTTGCGCTGACCCTCATTCCTGACTGATGAAGCCTCTGCTGTTATAACAAGCTGCTGATGGTTCTCCCTGGCAAAGCTCTCAGCAGGACTCTGACAGGTAACTCCCCTGGCCGCCTTTTGCTCCAATCGGCTACCATTAATCCCTCTCCTCCGCTTGTAAAGCTCCTCATATGGAAGCTGTTAGCACTTTTGATGGGGGCCTAGCAGTGAACTTTGAGGGATCTCGGTTTTAATTACAGTGGCTCATTCTTTCGCACAGAGAGATGTGGTCCCCTGGTCAGTAATAGTCTGGACATCTTTTGCACTCTGTTTTGTGGAAAATAGGTTATAAAACTTAAGCTGCAAAAGCTGGTTTGGGGAAGGTGTTTTAATAGAGACTATGACAGTTTAATTAAAAGGAGGACAAACATTGTTTAAATTGTTAAAATATGCAAGTTGTGTTAAAGTCAGAAGAGGGGGGGGCGATATAGGATTTTTTGGGTTGGTTTTAAGACAAGTTGACAAATTACTAAGCTACAATAAAACCAAACTAATGTCCTGCCAAAACGAATTGACTTCAGCATATGTGTTTAAACGAATAGTTACATTTTTCCGTGCATGCTTGTTCTGGTGTATGCTTCTTTCAGTAGAGTTGTTTGTTCTTTCTGGGTGCTTGGTTGTACCTGATGTAATTGCATAGAGTCCCATTATAATTTGACTGTTTTAATATTATTTTGTGTGTTTTCTTTTAGGATGTTTAAAAGCTTTGTTGTGTTGCCATCCTATTTGCAAATATTATTGCAACATTTGCAAAAAATGTTGTTTGTGCTTTAAATGATGTGGAGTTTTTTTAAGGGACTGCATTTTCCTTCATTGTCACCGTCTGCATCATTTATTCTCACTGAATCTACGAGCAATTTATATTGGCTTGTTAAGCTGCCCGGATGTACATTAAATGAACAGAACATGCATTGTATAGAACAAATCTGATACATTTATATCCAAAATTTATCAAGTGTATAAATCTGAAAAGTAACCCTTGCGTTTTCCTCTTGACAGCTACTATATATATATTGTGAAACAAATTTTGTCATTACATCTCGTCTCAACTACATAAGAAGATCTCTACACTACATACCACCACCAACATGCATTTACACAACTGCATGCTTGTGTTTATGCGGAGTCATCAAGTTTGTTTCCTGTGACAGAATTGTATATACTCGTCTGGTATTTACATTACATCATCTTATTGGTTTTGTGTGCCTATAGAAAATTCTGTGTTTTTTTGGAAATGAGGAAAGAGATGGAATGGGCAAAGCTCTTGCCTTGTGTGTCTTAGAATTCTGTTTTACCACGGATGAGAACATGCAGGGTTTAAAAAACGTGGAATTGCATTTTGAGGTGCCATATTTAATTTGGGGTTTAAGTACAAAGGCTATTAGTGGAAATTATAAATTAATTAATTAAATACATTTCAATATGATTGTCACAAAAAGCTTATCGCCAATCATATTTTATGTGCAGTGTATAGTGTCATTTATTTAAAAAAAAAAAACACTAAAACTATGTTTGATGAATAAAGTGTAAGAATGTGATAAGAAAAAATATAAATATCAAATAATTTAAATATAATATAACATTTTTTTTATTCTTTGGCAAAAATTTTATTTCTTGAAGATTTTATGCTGACTCCTTTAAAGCTTTTGGAACACCCCAGAGTGGGGGTGCTTGGGTTATGGTCGACCCCTGGTCTATGGTTTTTCAAATTCATACAGGTAGTAAGCCAGACATCCAATAGCTGTTAGAGGTCAGCTATTGTGTTCATTAACTGGGATTGACTGGCCCGGGATGTGTTAAGCCCCTAAATAATTCAAACATCCCTACACTATACAGAGGGTCTCTGAGCCCAGCAACTTTTTAAAGTGAGAAATGCTGCTTTGTCAGCAGAGCCCACGGATCATCAGTTTCACATTTCAGTCCTCCGTGCTCGCTCCTTCAAGCATGGTTAACAAGCAGCGGTCGTGCCGTCACCGCGTCCTGTGAGAGATCCAGGGGTCAGACTGTAGCAAGACACTGAGTCTTTTGGATGAAAGTGCAGTCTGTGTTTGCTACTTCATGGTTGTGTTTTGCCGTTGTAACTCTACCATAGCTTGGGTTCCAATATGATGCTCTCCACCCTGTATAATACATAATATTTCACAGTGGGCTACTTATAATACTCTGCCAAAGGTGTCTGAATGATATATGACTTTTAATAAATTATACAAATAAAATGTCTTTTTATTTGCTGACACAAATATAAACGTAATAACAATAATAATAGCAACAACAATAACAATAAGTAAAATAATACAATAATGTCAATAATAATAATAACACACACGACAAGGATGACAATAAATTATTAATGATAGCTATTGTTATTGTTTTTTTTTGTGTTGTAGATAAATTATTAAGTTTATTTTAGAAATGGTATATTCTGTACTTAAAAAGTTTCCAACATTTTACCATTCAAATTCTACCAGTAGCTTATGCAAACAATGCTCTTTTTATTTCATTGCTTTTAGTGCATAGAATAGTAGTGGCATCCATCTAGAGACATCTTTTTTCATTGAGGGTTAATAGACGTTTTATCACTCGAGGCTCATGCTAACACGTATATGCTGTTACATGTTGAGATATGTAAGCAGAGAATATAAAAGAAGACAAAAAGCACGGATGCTTCCATTAAAATGTGAATGAAACGCTATTACATGACAGCAGTTAAATGCCTCTGGCGACAGTAAGGTGATTTCAAGGAACTTCATCAGACTGAAAGACGGCTGATGATCGCGACTGTTATAAATCTATTTATTTATATGCCGTCCTCTGTGAACATAATTTGCGAGGTTGTTGGTACAGCAGATGTCTGGATGACCTTCTCTGTCTCCGCCTGCCACAATATGCCCTTCTTAAAGAAACTGCAGAAGCAAGGGGCATTACTACACCCACTGCAGAGGACATACAGTCTTTGCAGTAAAGAGTTGTCATTAGAGAAAGAAACCTGTCACATCTATGTGACCGGCATAATGCGGGCATATTAAGCAGTTGTGCATCACAGGACAGTTCACCTCAAAACTCATTTATGTCATTGCAAAGTTTTTGAAGGGTTATCAAAAGGAAGATTTACATAAAATGACAGTGTATAGTGACTTCACATATCGAACTCGAAAAATGTAAAAAAGATGAACAATATTCTAAAGTCCTGTGCTCAAAGTCGTTCAAAAGGGCAAAATAGTGGTTTTACATAAATAGTTTACAATATGTGTTAATCTACAATTTCAGTTACATCTGGGATATAAAACGTTGTGAAATTTTTTTTTCTCTAAAACCAAGCATAACCTTACATAAAACATTAAATAAAAGGAATATTTTTTCGATTTATAGATTTTACATTGACATTTTGAAATGTTTTTAACTTTCTGCATGGTCAATTCTGAACAGCCACACTACATAATATAATGTTAATATAAAATAATTTATGCTACTTTGGCGAATATTTGAGCAAATAAACAGGAAATAACTTGTCTTTCACTCGTAAACTTCTATTACATTCTATGACATCACACCAGGCAAATTATGTGATATTGGGACAATCATCCCATTTTAAGAGTATTTTACTTTGTGGACAACCGAGTTAACAATTCTTCTGTGGTCGAGTATACAATAAAAAAATATTATAATGAAAACACCCACCTGTAATTTTTATGTAATCTAAGTGAAGGCATTCTTTAAGCATAAAAATAAATTAGTAGAATGAGCAATGTCTAAAACACAGTTTTATAATTTGCAGAAACATAATGCATTTCACCCTGCAATGGCATGTTTATTTTTTTTAGTAAGTACCAATTATTAATATTGATAACAGTGTGTTGAAAAGTATCCAGTTAATATATGGCTGATTATAAAAAGATCCGTGTACAATGCTGATGTGTACAATGACAACACAGTTAGATTTACAATAGGCTTAACTTTAAACAAATACTTTAAGTCTAGTCTTTTCTATTCTGGTGGTCTTATTCTTTTTGTCATGTCTTTATTAACTTAAAATCACTTTGCTTTTTCAGAATACCATTGCAGACTGTGGTGTCAAGTTTTTACTCTTGAACATTCCTTTACAATAAAACTAATTACATAGTAAGCGTAGAAACATTTGTAAGCTACCTCATCCAGGAAATTTGACACCTTAGGGTTTTTTGTGAAGGCTGGTTAAAGTTGTTGCCGGGTATAGATGAATATATGGAATAGAATCTACAGAGCATGAATGTTCAGAATTCCTCATCTGGGCCACTGGACTAAGCTTGGCTTGGGAAATTAAACATCCTTTCCATGCCAAATACCCCGATGCAGTTTCTTGCGCTCCAAATATCCCTCTCTAGCTTTGCGAAACGTGTTCGGACCCTGGGGTCGAGCAAGGGAATTGACAAGACTCTCTTCCTCCTGGAGTTTAAAAAGTTCAGCTCCCATGCTGGAATGGCGAGGGTTTTTTGCCAAGCATACAACTTTGGAAAGTTTTATAATTTAGCTTTATATATACATAATTGTGTGTAAATTATGTGATTAATAATCCATTCCTGTCAATTTACTGTGCATCACTTAATTGAAAAAAGACGATAGTTTGTGTAGACGGTTTGGATGTTTTCCATTAGGTCCTCTGCAATGGCATCTGCCTGTTTGACAAGCATCCTGCACTAATTGCAACCTGTCAAATCCAAAAATAAACAATAGAGAACATGCTGGAGCAAACAAGCTGTCGTCATATTTGTCTGAAAACAAATAACCGCTGCTTTGGGATCAGCCATGCTTCACTGATATAGAGCAGAATTAACCAAAAGCATGGAAATCAAAACAAAAGTTTATGCATAACATCAATTAACTTTTTAAATCAACGTTATGAGTAAGTCACAGTTTATAGTAGTGTGCTAAGAACATATGAATTGTTATATATTGTTATATAATATTCTTTAAAATATCTTCATACAATCGTACAGATATCAAGAAGTCTTTTCAACTGCTTGATATCATGAAAACGCATTTTCTGAATTTTTCGAACCTTTAAAGTTCATACAATGTAATAATATATTTTTTAGAGGCGACTCAATGTTCTTTCAATGTTGCTGCAAGAGTATTTTTTGATAACTGAGAAAAACTTTTAGCCTTGTGTTCCATGTTGTTAGGTTTTCCACTTCTTTAGATAGATAATGACCCCTCATTTCATTTTAAACCTTTAAAGGTTGCCTTCTTTTGCAGGCCACAAAATATAAAACATTTTTTTAAAAATGCTGGTAAAAATTGCATTGGTTTTGTGTCCATACATTTTTTTTTTACTTTTTGTTTCTTATGTTTCTTGTCACTTGTCTATTCAGTTTACATTGTGTACTGGAAACTTCTGCAACCGAGACAATTTCCTCATGTGTGTGTGTGTGTGTAAGCACATCTGCCATTAAATCTTGTTCTGATTCTGATTTTGATCCTGATTAAAGTCGAAAGGCTATCAATTGGTCCCTGATACCAACATTCTTCAAAATCTCTTGTTAGGTGTTGGTATGAAGGTTTAAAAGTTCTTAATTTTGGCTATAAAATGATAAAAGCTACATAATTTGTCCTCAAAATGCTTTTTAAAATAAATACTAAAGTATCTTTAGATGTTATGATACATTGATGTTCTATAAGACAAATGAGTCATAATAAAAATCCTGGTGGTGAATATGTTATTCCTGGTTTTTGAAATCATGATTAAATGCATTGAATACATGGCCAAATCTCTTGCTGAAAAGGTATCTAATTCATAACTTGGTATTCTGAGTGTCTTCCAGTAATTGCTTCCAATATCGTGTATAGCCTCAGGGCTTAATATAGCCCCACAGTGACAGTGTGTTAGCAGACCTAATGTATGGAATAACAAACGCTTAAGAGAGACAACAGCCTACAGCTTCTAAGTTGAGTTCATGTGCAGGATAAGCAAAGAAA
Organism: Triplophysa yarkandensis; assembly: GCA_033220385.1. Classification (NCBI taxonomy): domain Eukaryota; kingdom Metazoa; phylum Chordata; class Actinopteri; order Cypriniformes; family Nemacheilidae; genus Triplophysa; species Triplophysa yarkandensis. The sequence goes on from CM065666.1 coordinate 13,294,235, forward strand.
TCAAGCCAAACCGAATCCACATATAGCAGAAATAAGATGCCAGAGATATGTATAATTTGTCATGAGCAGGGTCTGCAAGCTCTCTTATGCGACATATAAAGACTTGTAATGAAATTGCTTTACCCCATGTTTGTGATGTTGACAGCGTCGGCCTAATCTGCTGACTGTAGTAGACCGAATGTGACATGGTTTTGATTTGTCTGATCTGTTTGTTTTTGAGTCATATATAATGTCTACATATAAATGGTCAAGAATGCAATTGGTCAATGCAAACGCAAGTGGCTTAGACACAACTGGATGCTTCTTCAAGACGTCTCTGTTTATCAAAGACACTGAAAATTGAGGTTAGGGTTCAGATAGAAACTGGGTTTTGAAAAACAAATGATCCCAGAAACCGAGCAGACTTGCGATCCGAGGCTGTTAAGATGTGATTTTTCTTTCTGATGAATCTGTGTATTGTGTATCCTGACATCCGCATAATTACACCACATTCACATACATTCGGCGTACTACAACAGTGACATCTTCTCAACTTTAATGTGTCGTACATTGTGTCTGCCAGGCCCCCTCGCATGTTTATGAAAACCTTGCGGACGTTTTTTTTGTTTAGCAAGGCATTCGATCACCCGCCAGGTGCTTTTGCTATTCTCTGGGAAACCTGTCCATGGAAAAGTCGAAATGCATTCAATGTTAAGATGACTTGCGGGACTCACGTGTGAGTCGCCGGGGACCCTAAACTTAAATGAAATTAAAACATGAAAATTGTATTCAGTTGCTGTCCTTTGAATGACATTGTGAGTCATTGGTCTGTAAGCATCGAGGACATGTTTTGGTTTGTAGTGTATGTTCCCCTACCTGAAGCTGACAGCCATATAGAGATTTGGTTGCATACAGCCTTGTTTGGAACGATCCTTCAATGTCCCACACAAACAGGACTGGAGTGTGAGTTTACAATATTGCCAAAAACATAACAGAGAGAAACAGCTTTTTTGATCTGTAGTCTTTGAATAGCATTGCACAGAGCAATTCATCATTTTGGGAAGTGGGAATATGTTTTTGGCTTCTCACTACATTTACACACACGTACACAGGGCCATTTTGGGATAGTGAATTAATGGAAACGAAACATAGCAGGCTCTAGTTAAAAGAATGGAAAATGTCAATTACAAGTTTAATGGGATAGTGTAAACATTTCAAAAGAAATATTTTATAGACATTTTGCGACACGCATTCACTACAATTGTATGGACCAATGTAAGTGAATTGGGAGTCGTCGCTGTTCTTAAAACATATTTCGTGTTCGGAGGAAAGAAAATCATACAGGTTTGAATTGACCTGAGGGTGGGTAAATGCCAGATTTTTTTATTTGAGCCAAAAGGTATTGGCTTAACTAACTTAATTAAATCATTTATTTAACACTGTATCTCCTTGTGCTGTAGTCGAGACCAAAACAAGACTTTGAGGAGTTGAGTCTAAGACAAGACCAAGGCATGTCAAGACCAGCACCAAAAACTAAGACCAAAAGTCGTAATAGAATAAAAAAAGATGCAACTTTGAATTATTGTGCCGAAAACATATGGTTGTTTTGTGTTCAATATTTTATTTCTACACTGTAACAAAACAAATTTGTTGTATGAGATCCAATCACCTGAATGATGTTAACACTCAAAATACACCAGCAATTTTAATGTGATTCCCAAAGTTGTGGTCTTGACCTCTCTTGAAATGAATTCGAGACACCACTATGAGACCAAAACAAGACCAGGACCATCAAAAAGGGTCGTAAGACCAGTTATGAGACCAAGACCGATGCTAATTATTACCACATTGTCTAGATAAAGAAGGTTATCACCCCTCATTTTTTTATTATCGGACAGCCAAACAGGCCAGACAAAGCAATTTTTCAAATCAAGTTACATTTCCTTGACAAGAAAAGTGTCCTTAAACATAAAACACAATATCTTGCGTGACTTTCTTGTCAAATAAATGTATATTGATTTAAGTTGCTTTGTATTTTCATTGGTATGTGAGAGAGAAATGCTTAGCAAAAATGTATTTTCCCTGTGTATCGATCGGGTCAATATGTCAATGGCCGACTGGGATGTTAAAATGATCTAGGATGTTTCAAACGTGATCTATTTTTAGCCACGGTTAGTATTTATCATTTAATGTGGAAATAAGCTGTGGAATAAAAAAACTGGAAAAGCATTTTATACCAAAAACAACACTTAAAAACAGAAGAACATTGTAGGAACTGTCATCATAAGCCTCGAGTTTGATTCTTTAAAATTGTTGTGAATCCTGTGAGCAAAATCCATTATGAAGCCGCTAATTTTAGTTCAAAGCTGCATATTAAAAATATTTAAAATCATTTTACCCCAGGCATGTTGAGATGAGTTGGATAACATCTTAAAAGTCCTGTGCATCAATGTATTTTTCCAGTATTTTCCAAAGCCAATAAACCTTCTATCAACCCACTCTTTAATACTGAAAAAATTGTTATAATAACAGTTCAGCCACTTGTCTTAAGCTCTATCAAGTTGTGCCCCCTACTGGCACGACACATGGCAAATCCCCTGTCATGAAGTCCAGAACCTTTTAAACCTTTTTCATCACACAAGTATGGTGACTTTGGAAGATGTCCAAAAAAGGCCTACGGTCTTGAGTCAAAGTGTGGAGAGCTCATAGAATTCAGTTTAATATTCCCCTTGGGATGGCTTGTTTAATACCAAACAAAAAGACAAACATTAACTATACCCACACATCATCAGGGTTTGTATATAACATCAGCAAGAAGATAACTAATATGCAAGCATTATTTAGCAGTTTTAATGACCTTACCCGTGAGGCCTTCTAAAAACGAACACCTTGTCAAGTGTAAACATGTATAAATTGTCGGCGCTCTTCTAGTAATTTCCACTTTTAAACGAATATTCTCCTCTGATGTATCCTGTTCACGATTCAAAGGCAAGTCTAATTGCTGGAGCTCAATGAGTTGCTAATTTATCTTTTGGCACCTTAAACTAGACTTTTCTTAGCCTGCCGCGGTTGTGATCTAAGGAGAATAATTCAGTCGGGATCGTCCATTAGCAATTCAATGATTAAGACGGATAGACTTTTCCATTTTATTCCTGGTACTTTACAGAGATGGAAGGGCCTGAAAGAGTCTGGAAAACCGGATTAAGTGTTGGACCACGTGCGTCACCTCAGCCAATCATATAATGGCGGCCGTCACATTTGAAAAATAACATTTTGAAATCTACTAAAAAGTCAAATTTCTTTACAAAAGTGGCGAATTGTGGCTTCTCTTCCATTGATGTCCATGGAAAAGCATTCCTGGGTTCCACAGAAATCATTGCATTAGAATTAGCTTTACACTTTTTTACTAAAGGTCGACCTTTTCACTTGCATTGGTTTTTAAAAAAAAAAATGGGTGACAGAACTGTTGGGTTAACAACTCTCTTAAAGATATCTTTTGTGTTCTGCAGAAAAAAGTCAAACAGTTTTCAAACGACTGGAGGGTTTGATGACAAAGTATTCATTTTGGGGGAACTAGCATCTTCAGATTTGTTAGCTAGTTTTCATGGCCCTGTTTTATGTGTTTTGTGAAGGATTGCTTCACAAAATGTGAAAGGAGAACCACCAAATAAAAAACTTGGAAACGCACTTTCCTGAATAAATTCGAACATATAGAACATTGCCATATTTTTCTGCTGACGGTGTCTTTCTAGGCCATTTTGTTTTCAATATTATAAGATACAAACAGCAACCATCATTCGCTCACGCAATTATATTTTTGTGCGAACTTTGAGAAGGTTCAGATAATGTTTAGATGGAAACCCTCAATTCTCTTTCAAAGTTTAGAATTTAACGGCCTCAGGTTAGCCGCATGAATTGACAATGTAATCCTTAACAGTGCCCGCCTTACCAGGTGAGGCATGAGCCATGAAACCTGCAGTTTTTCGAAGCAAAGCAATCACTCTGAGTACTAAATAAAACGTCAACAACATTGTTGGAATCATATTGAAAAAAAACGGAAAATGTGCTGATGCACATTTCGAAAAAGGCCCATCATAAGCGAAGCTGATTTGTAGTAATTATAAAATGATGCCAGCTCTTTGACTGTGAAAATATTAACGACAAAGTCATCAAAAACACATTAATTGTTGTCACATTGGCCTAAAATTATCTCCAGTTTCGCCCCCACAAACATTTTTTGTCACCAGGCGCATCACTTTGGTGACCGGTGATCCAAAGGACGACACCTGTTCACCCACAAATTTGGTTTGGATATGAAATATGTGATAATGAAATTAATCAGTGATGACTGCATTTAGTAGAGCGATTTCACAGTTCACATCATGCACAGCATGCATGCTTAATTGATTTAATATCATGGGCTTCCTTCCACAAATTTGCGTTGTTATATCTCTTCTTTGGAGTCTGAATCATGTTTAAGAAAAATATTTATATATTCGGCATAGTTAATGGGGGAAAACATCACACTAACACTATACACAGTACTGGGTAGTAGTTAAGCAGGTAGCACTGCTACTAACTTGATTTTTCAGTATCTTGAAAGTCACACAAACATGTTCAAAAGTTGAGTTCCACTTTGACTTTTGTTGAACAAGCATCAGTGCAGCACGAGTCGTCTTTGTATTAGATTGCAAACTAAAATTGTTTATTTTCCATGCTGTATGTATTGTTACCTTTTTGTAATTTGTAGTCTAGCCAACAAATAAAAAATGTCGTCATTTACTCTTTAAAAATTATCTGATTTTCTGCAGAACACCAAAAAGATATCTTGAAAAATGTTGGGAACTAGCTTCCATTCACTTTTGTTTTGTTGCATTGTCATACAGTAGAAGTGAATGTGTGCCACTGTCGTTCGATTACCAACTTTCTTTTAATTATCTATGCAGAACAAAATAAATGATACAGGTTTGAAATGACATTAAGTAAATGATGACATATTTTATATTTTTTGGTTCACTTTAACCACCGAACATTGACTATAAATGATTAACTGCAGAAGAAAGATTTTTTCAGGAAAGGAAACAAATTTGAGTTCTCAAATGATCTCAAATTGAGTTTGGAATGAATTGTTCTCATTACAGTGTAATTTCGTTTGAACTTTGTAATTCATATTTAGTGCGAAAAAGAATCAGATGAGAGATATCTGACACAATGTGCCAAAGGTAATTAGAAATAGTGCTGTTAAACTGTCCAACTAAATGCTTGTGTTAATAAAATAAGTATTCACTTTGTTAAACTACACTAAAATAGAATTATAAACCGTTTTACATACTATAATATTAGTATGTATTAATATTAATATTATGACCTAGAAGCTAGATTATACACAAGAATCAGCTGTGGTTTTGAAAGAAACTGTTAATTCTTTGGAACATAAATATGTTTATTTCCAGTGACAATATAACACACTGACATTTGCAATAAAATCCTCCGTACACACAGTTGTTGAAGACATTTTGATTATACCGTGGCAAATATACTACGTCTTTCCACAGACAGTCAATTTGCGAAAAATGGCCAAAATTCAAAATCTCAAATTTTTGACCCAAAGTGGAAAGCTCCAAATAAGAAGGAATACAGCATCGCCTTTGTCCTTTTGCAGGTTCCTTTAGAACTTCTTGATTAGTCTGATATTAAACAGAGATGAAACAGTGTGGGAGAGGAAATAAGGAAATTGCTTTCTGATAAAGTGTGTAATACCTCCTGGAAGTGTTGCACCTTCTCCGAGCACGCCTTGTGTTTTAATCTCAAAGCTTGGATGAAAATAACATATAGCATATGGATGATAATGCCTTCGCACCGCTTAATTGATGCTCCATTCAGCCTTGAAGCATTTGATTTAAAGAGCAAATAGTCTTGCTGATTGTCTTTCTGCTCCATTTTCTAAGCGTGCGTGCTTAAGTCGCTAAAACCCACAACATGCTTTATCACCCAATCTCACACAATAGTCACACAGTGTGTACCTTTAGTGGGTACAAAATGTTTGAAATCGTACAGACATATTAAAAATCCTCTTTAGTACTCAGATGTCGAACCTCCCTGATATATGCACATCCTGAATTTATTCAATTACATAGTGGTCATGTGCCGAATCTTTTTTTACTCCCAGTTACACAAAATCAACGCAGGTTTGTGTATAAAACAACTTTCAGTGACTTTCCATCTGTTTCTTACACAAAGCAACGTTATGGCTTCTGAATACCCAAAGTATGGTCTGGTTTTGATTCGTTGAGGATCGACTAACACACTGTCACTAAGCTGTTGTTGTATTGTTGTAAGTTTATAACTACTTAAAAAGGCAGACAGGATATGAATGACATGAAAATGAGTATCTGTGAGTAAAAATTGTCATTTCAGGCCTTCATAACTTTTTTATATTTTGAATACTGTAGATTACCAAACACCATTAGCTCCCGTTGATTTCTTCATACACAAAACCACTAGGACATTTCTCAATATGTATTTGCAATAACAAATACATTTCTAAAGTTTTGGAAAACTTGAAGGTGAGTTATTCAAGTTTTCTGTGCAGTATTAAATTCAGAATCTGTATGTTTGAAATACATTTATAAATGAGGGTACACAGCATGCACCAGTGATTTAAATGTCCTTCATTGCGAAAACTGCGAATAGAAACCTTGCGGCACATTTATCATTAATAATGTGAATTGCGTGATTAAAAAAAATGGGGCCTAGACGGAAACACGCGCAGCGTCAACCAATCAGGAGCTTGCTCTTGCAGTAATGTGGTTTGAGCAGTGGCAGCTCAATATTGGGACTTCTAACTCCTTGTGAAGAGTGTGTTATTAATCATACTTAATGCTTGGTGTGAACGCATGTTGAGGATTCACAGCACCTGAATCCTCATGCAAGTGTAAAGAAAAGTCATAAGTCCTCGCAGAATGATTGGCCTTCTTCAGAACATTAAAAAAATCTCTTACTGGTCAAAAGATTTATGGAGGTAAAAGAACAGAGCAACTCACTTATGGATGGCCTTGTTGTCTACTGTTTGAGAGGACTCAGGCATCACTTGAGCATTCACTCTTACATTTAAGCTTTTATGAGTGTTTACCAAAAAGCATTATGACACAAAAATAAATCAAGAGTGTAGAACCATATGACATTGAAAGGAACTGTCAAATGAGATGGTTGAGTAGAGAGCTTTTGTGTTTAGAGTACATGCAGTGCACAAATACTTATTCAATTTAAGACGACTTGAGCAAAACATCGACAAAGCTAATGGTAAATAATGGACAGGGTGACATTAACTGCAACATCATGGCAGTTGAGTTGATTTGTTTTCTAGAGCTCTAAGACCAGATTGAGGAGTGATAGTCTCATTTACTTTACTGAAGTCGCTGCTGTGCCGCGTTCCCCTTTTCTGTTACAATCTTGGCTGTTTAATTACTTCATTCAGCCTTTGCTTTAGAAATTAATTGCAAACATTTTCATCTGATTCACTCTCTTAAAAAAATCCTCAAAATTAACTATGAGCTTCAAACTAGCGTATGTAAGTGTTTTCCAAATAAGAATTTCTTAACGCCTTGAAGACGAACAGAGAAGTAAATTTTTCCCCAAGCTTTTGTCATATAAGAGGTCATTCAAACTAACATCCTGTAAGTGTCATAACAGAACCTTCCTCATTACAGAGCTTGCCGCTTTTGTTGTCTCCAGGCCCAGACATGATTCTTTGAGGAATATACCCAACTATGACATCCCACTGGTTTGGCACAAACTGGGTTGGGAAACTAATGTCACAAAACCAAATATTGTGCAGTGACAGGTTGTGGAAGAACACAGTCTTCCTTTGGATTCTTTTTTAGCAATGTGCTGTTGAAGTTACTTTTAAAGACGCTTAAGATGTTTTATAAATTACTCAATATTTTGGTTCTGTTAGAACAATATTAGATGTTTTTTAAATGGAAGAAGGCAAGTAAAAAGTTTTTTGATTTCCTTTGCATTTAAATTAGGTTCAAAATATCGGGCACCCAGATTTTATGCAAAATTTCCAAAGACAGCTGTCCAAGCTAATTCAAGATGCATACGCTATCCATACATATGTACTACATACTGGAGGTAGAGCAATACCGTACATACCAAGCCATATGAAAATTTCCTCAAGGTTCTGCAAATTGTTGCAATTCTCAAAATAATTTCAAGGCTTTTTGTACTGCAGCTGGTTAAATCGCACCCTGTTCAAAATTCACTTTAAACATACAATTATGTTGTGTTTTTGGCAATCATGTGCAATTAATTTGCTGCATATTGAACAATTTAGGAAAAATTGGACCAAGTCATTACATTTAATTATAATTTAGACAGGGCTGTCACTTCTGTAGAGAACCACTTTATTAGACAAATTGGGCCAATGACTTAAAAAAAAAATCAAAGTGATCTAAAAGAAAGTACTGAGAAATCCTTACCAAACAGCCAGCCTGAGTCTCTGCTCACACAACACAAACACAAGTTACAAAACTAACAGTGGATTTCAGGATGACACTCTACAGTACAGTTATAATAACAATGCTGTCTCAATATAGGCCTTGCTTACGGTTTAATGTGATTTATGCGAGGTCTAAGCCACAATTACAACCTCTTATCATGCGTGATAAATATTCATGAATATGCATTGGCAAAAATAATTAACGGTTGACAACGCTGATGTTCGGGTGGCTTTCCCAGGTCGCAAGCATGGTTACAGATGCTGTAATTGCCAGTAAAGAATTTCGATAAACTTCACAACGACTTTTGAAATGGTTAAGTTGGCAATTTTCCAAAGTTTTGTCTCCCAAGTCATTTTGAATATTATATAAACATAGTCTGTTGTGTGGATGATAAAATGTAGTTAAAACTACATGCTGGTTAATGTCAAACGGTTCAGGCTCAGAAAGTTGCTTTAGATAGTGTCTGCTAAATGTATATGTAAGGGTGAATTTTACCTTTAATATTTGGATTATAGAATTGGATCTTTGTGACACTCGTTGGATGTTACTTAGTAGTTTCAACAGTTCAGCAGTAGATTTATTACCTTTTGAAGTATTTAAGATATCATTGTTATATTTTAAATAAGCTAAGCAAAATTCTTACCATCCCACAATGTCTAGCCATTAGAGTCGCCCAAGAAATCATCTGGTTGCCATGGTTAAAGTTCCTGATCATTAAACATAAATTGTCAGGGCCATTTCCCAAAAATATAACTTCAGCAGTTGATTCATACAAAAAAAATTATGGATACATAAATAAAAAGAAATAAAAAGATTACACCCTAATAAAAAATATAGAATATAGGAAAGCAATTGTTGTGTTGTGTTGTAATTGTGTATATGTAAACAGATCACAAAGTAAAGGTATTTTTCATGTTTCTGACTTGTGAAAAATGTATCCAGTTTTTCTTTGAACAAGTTTATTGTTTCAGTTTAGGTTGCAACTTAATTCATAAATACAAACCGGTATACATTAAGTATAATAAATTTAATATAGACAGCTGACACATTTCTTTGCATCAATAAAGTCCTCGCTACAACCACACATGTTTTGCATAGAATGTGTGAGGATTTTCATTATTAATATTACCTCAAAAAAGAAAAAAGAAAACTGCAGAAAATATTAAAAGTTTCCAGTCTTCAACAATTGTCACACTGTTTAATTTGTGAATGTGTACAACAAAAATAATGCGAGGTTGACCGCCATAAATGCTCCATCATTTTAAGAAACCAAACAAATGAGCCCCAGTTTCAACCCAAGGCATTAAGTGTTATAATATTAGCCGTGTTTGTGATGAGTCCCGATTTTATTTACATAAATGTATACATGAAGGAGATTCATTCTGTATATTTTTCACACGTGGAGAGCTAACTTACACTTGAGCAGATGTGTTTTTATTATCAAAAAATATATGAAACATTTTGTGCTCCTTGTACAAAATTGTACATACACATAGCTGAGAAGTAATATCTTTTTGGAGAAGAGAAGAAAGGAAACGTTGAATCTTTTCCTGAACACTCAAAATGGCTCTAGAGAAAATGTTTAGTTAGCTCAAAAATGTAATAATAATGGGCACACCAAACCACTTAAAGTGTTCACCTTAAAGTCCTGCTTTTAGTAGAGCTGTCTCTTTAAGACAGGGAGATAATAAAAAACAGACATGTAATGTATTTGCACTGTGGCCATCTCCAATCTGTAAATGACTACAAAAAGTTAATGTATCTGTCGATGACTTCAATCATGCAAAATATGTTGTCCAATTTAAATCACACACACACTATTGAGAAAATTCTAAAGTAAAAGCCCTTCGTGGATGCTGTGCCGTTCCCCCGGATCGTCTTGGGTCCCTGTCTACTCGCAGCATTTAGTATGTTAATAGGACGTCAACAATCGCTTGCTTTTAAATGCAATGATCACAGCTGTCATTCCTCATTGCATCAAATTTAGTGGGCCAGTGGTAATGAGTTACAGTGAGAATCACATTAGTTATATCAAGGGAATATTTTTCTTCCTTCACAGGGATATTATTCATTGGAGTGTGAAATGATTGTAATTATACAGAAGGAAAGATTCACAAGTGCTTCGCGGAGTCACACTGATTCCAATATTAGCACTTTTGTTTTTTTAAGTATTCTGGCAAACAGTTGGGTTAAAACGACACCAATAGTAAAACACTTCTGTGTGCATAAAAATTCAAATAAATAATCTGCACCCAGTTTGAGATGATTGAGAATATCTTGGTGTTTGAATTAAAATATAGTAGTAGTTCACCCCATTTACTCACGCTCTTGTCTTTTCACACCTATGACTTTATTTATCCCACAGTACCAGTACCTATTCACTTCTACCGTATAGGCAAAAACAATGCAAATGAGTGGGTACCTCTACTGTTTCTGTCCCAACATTCCTTAAAATATCTTCTTTTGTGTTATGCAGACGAAAATACCCAAAAACTGTATTTTCAATTTTGACGGAAGTATTCCCCCAACTTTTGTAAATTGGAGTTGACCTATCGTGGCCATTCATACAGTTTCAATTTCAGTAGTGATCCTAAATGTATAGAATTTCTCTTTTTTCAAAGGTATAGTTCACCCCAAAATGAATTTTTTTCATTTCCTCATCCATTAATGTTTCAAACCTTTAAGACCTCCTTTTCTCTGTACATTGTAATAGAAGATATTTTAAAAAGTGTTGGCCTCACTGACTTGCATAACTATTGTGTCCATACAATAGAAGTCAAGGGTGGGGAGGGGGGTAAAAATGACATATAGATCTTTCAACCGTGAATTTAACTGTTTTCTTGTTTGATTCTGGAACTCGTCCATAACACAGACAAATTCGTCTATATGATCATAACAATTGTCATCTTTCAGTGTCTCATTACACATAATAACAGTTTCACTTTTTGGTTTGTCTTTTCAACCGAACAGAAGAACACAGGTTTTATTCAGTTTAAAACACCCACACACACAAGCAAAGAAAACATTTTCCCCCGAACTCCACTTATCTTAACCCCACGCAATCTAAAACAAGCAGAAGAGCAAAACTTTAAATCTAAATCACATATAATGTTCTCTTCTCCAAATTAAAGCGATTATCAGCAACACAACCCGTGACATAATCTGTTTGTAACCAGGGTCATGAGCTGTCACTACATTTTCCACGTGATTAAAAAAGTACATTTGCAGGAGCAAAAGGCAAGTAACTCAAATAAATCCAAGTTTTCTTTTCGAAATAAAAGTCAGTGGGGTGTGCTTCTTGCCACGAGTGCATTGAATTAAGGCACAGGCGCTGTTCTCCTTTCTGAACAGAGTGGGCACACGGGTTGGAGCCCGGTGCGAGCACAGTTTGGCACAGGTGATCACCGTCACAATAGGAAATATCAAATTGGTGATGCAGATGACTGTGGTTGCGTTCCCGTCGCTCAGCTGGTAAAGAGTGGCGCTCGGCGACGAAAATGAGTTTCATTCCAAGGAAACGCACATAATGATAAAAATAGAGTTGAATCTGTACCAAGTCACTTTGGATAAGTATGTGGCAAATAAATGTAGCTGTCTTGAATAATAACACTTGTGATTGTTACAATGGTTCTGAAAAGAGAAAAGTGATGTCTATGTAAAGTAAACAAGATAAACCACCCACGGTTGCGTATTTATTGAAATGGCTGCAAAAAAAAATCTAATCTTACTGAAAAACAGAAAATTATAAAGAGATAATTGCAAATGGGATCTGATCTGCTGAATTGTATTCTGGTGATCACCTGACAAAGTTTCTGACGACGTTTTATGAAAAGCGGACGTCTCTCTGAAAGTTTTTCCGTAATTCTTGTTAAATTCCATTTTCAGATCTGGTTCGTCTCAAAGAGGGGCGGAACCTTTTTCATGTGCGAGTTTTTAGAGGCATACGTTGTTGCTGATCTGGCAGGTAGAGCCAGTTCCTGCTTGTGATAAGAAGAGTTTTCCATTGGGACAGACACACACCTCAAACACAGTCTGTCTGCTTCCAGAGGGGGAGGCCTTTCCCTCGGGCAGGCGTAGGAGTTTGATTTTCCTCGCATCCAAGCTGATCTAAAGAGAGAAGATGGGGAATGTTATACGTGTTTCATCATTTTACATTATAGCGGCACTATCTACACATTATACTTTGAATAGACCTATATAATGTCTGAGATGCGCTCTGTTTAGAGACCTAGCCGGCTGCGTGCATGGTTACTGCCAATGTATGCCGCCAACACAGATGCACTGCAGACATGAAAGCTTTTCTTGAAGAAGGTTACTTTGCTGAGGTGAAATCAAATATACAACGGCTTGTATTTTCCACTAAAAAGGCCATAAAAGAAAGCCAGACTAAATGGTGGATGACATGAAACTAGTAGTCTCGGACTTTGGACTCAGTTTTATGAATTTTATGAATTATATTAATAATACTGTTGTCCTGAGTAATAAACTCAAAAAATTTACATTTTGAGTTGAGATTAAAATTTTTGTATAGTAAGCGTCTGTTTTTTTACTTAATTTCTCATGAAGACTTTTCCATTCCAATTACAAAAACTCACACATCTTCTACCCATCATTTTAGAGTTTGCCGTCAACTGGGAAAATGTCCTTTAATTATGCAAATGGATAAGAAATATCCTGTTTAAAATATTCCCTGTTGAGAATCCCTTTTTCATTTAAAGTTTATTACGTTATATTGGAAAAAGTTTAGTTGTTAGTTAGTATGGCAACCGCTTTTGGGCTGCATTTGGATAATTATAACACCACTTATGTTCTGCAACCGGTAATAGGAATTAATGTATGAAATTTAGAAAATAAAATATCTAATTTAAATCTCTGATGTGCTTAAGTGAATGTTATTTTTTATTATCAGTTGTATGCAGTTTAAGGAAGCTAAGTTACTTTGCTTTCAGAGATTTTAAATACTGATAGTTGAAAAAAAAGCGTTAAAATTATTTAATTTCCTTAAGATAAATCATGGTTGCATCGCAACATGGCAATTTCAAATCTTAACTGTTTTGACTTGCTTCTCCAGTTTACTTTTCTATGCACATAAATGCAAACAGAAACAATATTTCTGTTTGAACTTTCGAGAAATATTGTTTGAAGTTCACAGCATTGAAGAAAAATTATAATTTTATCTAAACACATCCTAATAAATGTAGACTTTTATGAAAAACTAACAACAGGGCTTTGAAATTGTCTCTATTTCTGTGTCTGTGTATAAATACAGTGTATATCTGCAATTTGTGTTGTTACAGGGTATATAAAAAGGGGGAAAATATATAATTAAATTGAGTTTTTATAAACAAATTGGTTCAAAATAAGGTAAAATAACATCAGTTGGATGGTCATTGTAATAAAAATAAGTCATGAGTCAACGGGTTCATGAAAGTTCTATAACAAGTTTTCTGATCTTTAAATACTTGGGCTTATTTTTTAAGCTGTATGTTAAATATTCTGAATGTAATAACTCATTTATGATGCTGCCTACCTCTGTATGCAGCAAGACGGCTGATTCGATTTTGGCCCACAACCTTTTCGTTTCACAATCTATAAAAATTCCGTTAACCTACAGTCCATCGAACCAACATTTTCATTCCACAAAATATCCCATCTGCCACAGTGTTCATCTAAGTCAAGTCCCCTAACCTCCAGGAACCAGCCAATCATAACAGGCCCGGTGACATAAGCACTCCTGTAAGTCAGACTTGAAGCCCTTCGCCCGAGCTGAACCCATCTCATTTTTCACTTTCTATTTTTCATGGGACTCTTGAGAAAGCATGTATTACCAAGGCTGGGAGAAAAGCTAGTGGGGGTATAAAAAGGTATGAGGAGTCATTACTGACAGCCTCAAGGAAACATTCCCATCAAATGACCTGAAACACATTTTAAGCAAGGGTCTCAGCAGACTTCCCCACATATCTGCTTCAGAGCAAATCTGAGCCAGCGAGTGCTCTTTTTTTACTCTGAGAAGGCTAATGCACAAACCTCAAGACTAATTGTGGCATAACTGTCAGGGGGGCTCCGAGGACCGGCGGAGGTGTCTGCTTCTACCGGTAAAAGGAACAGGAAAAATGAAAGCACTCTGGGAAATTGGAGAGGAGTATGAGACGGGAAAGTAAGAGTCAAGAAAGCATTACCTCTGACTAAGAGTCCTCATACAAGTCAAAACCCCCTTGACCTGACTCTGTCCTTTGGAGTCTGAGACTCATTTATCTGTATTTTGTCAACCTGAAAGGCAAGGTTCAAAACTCAGGAGTTCAGAAAGCACTATAGATGTCCCGCTCGCTTAGCAAAATGCTGCAACTTTTGAAGACATACTCTATGCATTGAGAGATCCCTCGAAGAACAATACTGATGGCTGAGAAAAAAAGAGTCTGACAGTTCCTGTAGCTTTGGTAGACTTGACAGATGTAAATGTAATGTTTTTTGTTTTTATATGCTGTTTGAAAATGTAATTTCCCCACCAAATGCCCCCCCCCCCACACATTTGGCAAACATTTGAGACGATTATTATTAAAGTAATTATTCAACATTTTGATAGCGAAAAAGCATAGATGAAAGTTTTTTTAGCTTCAATACGCTTCAAATGTGTTTTATAGCAGTGATTTTGGGTGATATAGAAATTTCAATCCCTATTCATTAAAAAAGCAAAAAGTTGATTTAAAATAGAATAAAAATAGAATGCTCCATTAGAATGGATCTTCAAAAATCGGTTTGATTTTTAGATGCACTATTCCTTAATGAATACTCTCTTGTTATTACATTTGGTTGTCACCAAGCCCTTGGCAAGGCCGAATATTTTTAAGGCTTTCCGCCTAGTTACATTTCAACACGTTGCTGTAATAAATAATCGTTTCATTGATTAGAAAACATATGGTGTTCATTTAAAATTCATCACATTTTCTTTCAATCCAACTGTGCCTCTTAAATGATCATTATTACATCATTTATCACAACATAACTAGTCTGTGAATGTTTTATTACTGATATTTAAGATAAATATTTATCATGGATGACTATAAAGATGAGTGAGGCACATATAAATTTGGATAAAGAGAAAGCAATAGCAGATAAAGATATCCTAAGGGTTGCACGTACCAATACTACGATAGCATTGTGATGCCGATGCTTAAAATACACAATTGTGTTCTTTTTTTAATGCTTGATATATTGCATGTGTAAAAAACAACAAGGTATTATAAAATGACATTGTCATATTGTCGAAAATCACTGTTACTGCGGTATTTCCCCAATGAAAATAGTTCTTAAAGCAAAATTTTCAATTAATCAAAAATCTAATCAAACAGTATGTTTGGTCTCTTAATATTGGTTATTTAGAGATTTAATGAGTTGACGTGTCCTTTAGTTATTCGTTTTTGATTTTTTACGAAAAACATAACCATAACCACAACTATTTCTATATTTACATCATATTTAGTTGAGATCGAATGGTTTGTATTTTACCTTGCAGTTGCTTCACACAAAGTTTCCAAACTTCTATATTCATCGAAAATAATAATCGCAATTACAACAAGGCAAATATTCAACCATTATGATTTATATCATAACTAAGGCAGCACCAGTTTGTATCTTAAAGCAAGAAAACATTTCATTTTTTCAAGATGGCTATACACAAAACGTTGCATGTAAATTAGTTCCTACTTGATTAATGAAATATACCAATGTAGTAATAATCGGGTGATATATGTTTCTATGTTTGAAAAATGCCTAAAAACGTATTAACCGTCAACACCTTACCCACTGAAAACATCTTTCCTTAACAACTATTTCTACTCAAAAAATGGAATCACTCCAACAAAGCACAGCATTGTGATATTACTTTGTATCGTAATGATCCAACTGGAATAGGTTCTAAGATATTTTATGGTATAGTGATTAGTAATAATACAGAACTACATTAAAAAGAGTGTTACCTCTCCATCTTTCGACTCCAGACGCAGATCGCTCCTGCAGGTCGCTTGAAAATCACCCGCGTCAGCTTCTATCTTCACACCTTTAGGAGCTTCCATGTATAGTGAACGTGTGGGAGACTCCAATCTACAGAAAAGAAGATTGATTGTAATGTCTCTCTAGTTCAGACATCTTCAAATCAGGAGAAAACAGCCCATGAGACGAAATGAATGGCTTTATTTCGTTTAAAGCAATGAGGAAGAATTTCTTTTGTGCGTGACTTGGCAAAGAAAACTATTCCCTGCAGAGGGCATAATTTATGCCATCTTTTTATGTCGCCAGATGTAATTGAAAATTGTTGAGTAGCGATGTGAGAATTCTTAGATATTAGGTTACTGAGCACACAACAAGATCATTTAAGTGTTTTGAACATTAAAACATTGGGAGTGTTATATGTCTGTAGTTTGAAATATTGTCTAAAAAAAGACTGCAGTTTAAGTTTAAGTTCCCAACTTGATGTTCTCACAATTGGACAGAACTTTCAGATTTAATTTGCTCTAATTAATAGATAAAACGTTGAACTAAAACGTATTTTATTTAAAAAAGAGTAAAGTCAATTATCGGTTGCTGACATATGAATACAGAACAGCTCAGATTAGATTTTTTGTAGGAAACCGAGAAACTAAAGTTAATCTAAGCAAGGCAATTTGATGAAAATTATCAGTAATAATGGCTAAGATGAGGGAAGTATTAAAATCATTTTTTTAGCAACTGTAGCCTGGACGGCCAGAAGCCTTTCAGATCTGTGATGTGTGAGATAATTTGGATTTTAAATGAAACAAATAGGAGTAAAATTAGGATCATTAGCTTGAGCAAACATGAAAGTGCCCTTCATTACTCTGAACCCTTCAATCGTCTCTCTGAATTTCAAACCGAGCATCTTTGAGACATGGCCATTCAAAGTTAAGTAGAACAGCAGCACAGGTGCTGTTAAAAGGGAAATTTAAACAGATTAGGAAACATTGTGCTGGCACACTGCAGTGGCAACCACCAGTTATTAAAGAGACTCGACTAATTTGTTGTAAATATAAAACCAGAGAAAATCTCATTTACCCCCTCTTGAGTTTGAGAGAATTAGGATGGAGGCCACACAATGTGGATGTGTTGTGCCCAGGACATAAGCTGATGAAATGAGAAAAGATTTTTCAAGTTTGTTTGATCCTTTTGAAAATAAGCTCTTTAACATCCTCATTAATTGTAAATTAACCCTCTGGTCCAGATTCAGCAATAGTTCTTCACTTTTAGACTGTCACAATACACTGGTATTGACAAAAGCTGTGAAATTAAAAATTACGAATATCCATATTGTGTACATTTTACACACATCATAATCTTGTAAACTATTTAATGTTATTTAACATGAAAGTAGGGAATACATCCTGTTGTGAATTAATCACTCTCTAGTGGTTACAAACCTCTATGAATTTTGTTGTTCGGTTGAACACAGAGAAAGATATTTGACAGAATGCTTGTACCCCGAACCTTCTTGGACCCAATTGACTACCAAAGTAGGAAAAACTCTTACTTAAAATGCTGCAGAACCTTTTGAGTCCAAAATCAAAACGTTACATTTTGAGTTCAAAACAATCAAAAAATGATAAAGTGATTTTTCCTCCGATGGTAATTTATGGGATCCAAGAACGGTTTGATTGCAGGTATTCTTCCAAATATCTTTCACTGTATTCATCAGAACAAGTAAATGTGGGATTTGAAATGAGATTTGAAATAATTGATGGTAGTTAATTTATTATATATTTTTTGTTTTTGGGCAAACTATCCTTAAACTGTCCTAAAGTGTCATAATGCTTCATACACCTTTACTCTTAGTTTGATTTATTGACCAAAAAGAAAAACAGTTAAAAATCCTGAAATTAAGTGTTAAATTAATGAGAAATATTTACAATGAATGTATTACATACGGCAGAGTCAATTTTTGTCATCTAGTATTAAAGCTTTAATAGAAAAACCTATTTAAATAACAACACAATTGCATGTTTAAAGCAACAGAATTATGATGTTAATTTATGTATATTTCTATGTGCTTATATGCAGATCAGGCATGATGTGCTTAAAAAAAAACAGCTTGAGTGTCCCGTACCAAAACACACAACAGTATGGAGATGGATTAAAACAGATGCCTTTACCCGTCTTTTAGCATTGAAACTTATTTCTTCACATATTTTTTTTCGTTCGTACCTATGATTATTTTCCAAGGCTGTTGGCTAAGTCGATTATTCTCGGTCGGTTTATTCATCGGTAATGAAAGGACCCAAGGGCCACTGTGACCTAAGCACATCGCACAGCATCCACCCAATTACTCCTGTAAATACAGGCCGAAACTGACTCTGTGAGACAGCGAAAGAGTTTATTCAGCTCGGATCAGAGAAATGACCTGGAGCCCGTGAACTGCGGCAGCCACAACCGAACACAAAGCTTCTGATAACGCCGGCCCTTAAAGCTGGCAAAGCAGAATGGACATGGCTGAAAAGATAAGAGATACTGCAGAATTACATGCACGCTATAAAAGTGCACTTTATGTCCTATTGTCTCACTGAATTCCTATTTCTTCTCTGTCTACCCTTCTTTTATGAACTGCACATTTTTCATTCAGTCTTTCAGGTTAGGTCAATCGACTGTTTTGCCATATGCGAAAAATAGCGAATAATAAACCGTGAAACCCGCAATGACAACAGACCGTAGCATCATAAGGACAGAAATGCTGCGTGCCAAATACTGCAGCACTCCAAATTGCAACCTGCCAAGCCAGCTAATGAAATGAAGATTGAATTTTACTTCTGCTTGAATGGTAAAATGTGCGTATGCAAAATATTATGTGACAAAAGGTTGAATGTTGCATTCGACATCTATTTGTGCTCAAAAATACACAATGTCTGGAAAAATTCAAAATAAATACAAAGAAAAGCGCTGATGGTGTCTCATTCCTCACCAACTGAAGAAATGACATCCTATTGGAAAAATGATGATTCGCCATTTAAGGAAATTGCAAAACTCAAAACCATTGCAAATTAAGGGATTTTTGTAAGGAAACCCAGAAGAAACAGAGATTTGCATGCATTGTTAAAGACATTTTTTCCATGTATGGGAGAAAACATATCCTTTGTCATATTGTATGATATTTCATGATACAAACAATGCAGAAATATATTATTTTTTACAAAAATTTGTATTAAAGCTCTTTGTCTTTGTAATGGTTTAGGCTTTAATGTTTTCTCTAATTTTAAGTTTTATTGAATTGTAATAATGTTAGATATATATATATATATATATATATATATAACTAGATATATACATATATATTATTATTAAATGTTTTACTCAATATTTTTTTTATAAAATTGCCATATTTACAGTCCAATAAATTTGAATTATTTTGTACTTGATATCCCTTAATTTGCAAGAAAAAAATATATATTTAAGTTCATTTGCTTGTGCTAAAGTGGAACTATAGCAAGTTTTCTTAAGATATATTTCAAATATTTTGCATTGAAATATTGTCATTATTAAAAAATTATATAATCCTAATCAAAAGTCAAATTGAAAACACAGGCTTAATTTTAAAACATGTGAATTATGCTGAAGTAGTACTTCAAATTAAATGTCATGACAGTAAATATGAAAGTACATTTAAATTATATTTATTATGAAATAATTGGATTTTAAAAGGATTTTTTTATGATAAAGACTTTATTTGAAACAACTTAAAGGTGATTATTTTATCAATTTGGTATTTTTGTACCCTATAAACCCATGCATCTAACCTTTTTATTCTCCCTTTTGTTGATGAATGATTCCCAATTTTTTTTTAAAACTGACCCATATGACTTTTTCATGGTTTTGTGGTCCAGGGACACATTAAAAGCCATTGTATTTCCAAACAAACAAATTAATTTGGAAAAATGTTTTATGTGACATCAGTAACATTACTGTATAAGGAGGATTATTAACAAAATCCCTTTTCGTAAACATTCAACATTATAACTACTAGACTTTGAACAAGTGAACCTTTTTCTCCTATTCTAAGTAAACCCAAGCAGTCCTCTTTACTGGTGTTCAGTAGCTTCTCACCCAGCTTCCTCAGAGTTCACCCTCATTTTGATTGATTGCTGTCAATGTGTCGTCCTTGTTCGTCTCAGAAAGCTTGATAAGCCACTACACCTGTCTGTGCTGGTGGCCTCACTTATGTTTGCTCCATCAGCAGAACAGACAGGAACGAGACTGTAATGTGTGTGCGGACGGTTCTGGAGGAGCGGGTTCCCCCACAGGCCATTTATTGCACATTATTTTCTGCTAAATGTGCATTCCCTGCCATATCTGACCCACTTGCCAACGCTCTCCTCTTCGTGTTTGCCTCCTGCTTGGGGTATTGGCGATGTGCTTCACATGTTTGTTTTAGTTAATGAGAATCTACTGTAATTAGATTTTGATGAGCATCCGGGCATCGATCGACGCAGGAAGGGTGCCCGCATGACAGAAGGCCGTGCCAACTGCACGCGCATCGATCTTTTGTCTGTGCACAAGCGACGGATCTGGCACTTGTCTTAATGAGCGGTTTTGGCCTGATGAAAACGTACTTTACAACAGCAATGTTTTATCTAAATGCTCCTCAAATGCTACAAAGAGAGCAGGGGCATATTTTGTTGTGACATTTGGTGCAGACAAAAGGGGAAAATAACGCTTGGATCGCGTGTAATTGGTCAAAGCTTTCAGAACAAACGCGGTGAGTGATTATCCTCTCGAGAGCTTTCGTAATGAGCGCTCTGATCTCTGGAAAGCGGCACGCCGGGCAGGTCGGGGTTTTATCCCGAATACTATTACTGAATGATGACATGGTTCTAATGTATACCTCTTATCATTTTCCACAATAACGCAGGCCAGTAATAATAGTAAAGCAATGTATCTGATTGTATTACACAAGCCTGAGATAATGGAGAACATTCGTCTGTATTTAGACAGCGAGGTGACGGCTCCTTATAGCCTCTCAAAGAACATAAACTGTATTCACAGCATTTAGTAGCCCTTAAAAGAACAGCTCAATGCAAAATGTCAATGTCCTCCCTCTGTTGTTCCAAAGTCTTGTGCTGTTACTGGATTTTTTTCTAATGGAAGACAAATGTAGAACAGTAGCTTTTGCCATACCAGAACAATGACCATGAGCTTGACAAAACGTACAATGAAAAGACAAGAGAGAGTGGTAATTGTTTCTCACAGACCAAATTTCAGATCTGTTAAAGCCATGTAGCATGATAATAGCCTGAATATTTATAACTAGATAATAAAACACAAAAGAAATGTACAATGAGGTTTATAATCCGAGAGATATTTCGAAGTCTCAGCACACACACTTATATATGCCATACATGAACACGGTACACACACTCTTCTTACTCTCTCACAAACACATCAGCCAATTCTGTTGCATGTTTAACTTGATGGTAACAGAAGTAATAATTTTAAGGTTTTGCCTCAAACTTAATTTAAATGATGAAACATTATATAAAACATGATCAGCAGTTCTACTATCCCTATGCAAATGAGGTAGCAGTGTTGACATATCTAGCAATATTAAATTATCATTTTCACTTAAGACACACTTTCCTGAAGTCATAAAATATTTATTCCCCATAACCAGCTTTAGAACAAATAAGTCGTCACCAAATGATTTTGGACAAAAAATGAACCTTCAATAATAGCAACACTCATTATGTCTTTTGTAGACATTCTGAAAAATGCATGAAGTGTTTTTCCAAACAATAGAATGTCAATCGGAGGTTCTACTGAAGTCAAAAGATCTTTGACACAAAATAATTTTTTTATATTTATGCTGGGTACAATGTCACTGTATTAGAAAGGATCATCAATAATTGTTTTACTTTTTCAAGGGAATACACACGAGCCTGGCTTTTGGACGTAGGTGGGTAAGTTTCTTATTGGCATGATTATTCAAAAATTACTAACCCTCTTGCTATATAAACATTTAAACCTGTATGAGTTACAAGACATTTTGAAGAAAGTTGTTAACCAAGCACCTCAATTTTATGAACACAAAACAAATACAAGTGAATGGGGGCCCTTCTTCAAAATTTCTTCTTTGTGTATGGGCTGTGTTGTACTCGAGAAAGAAAGTTAGGTTTAAATGACATATGAGGTATGGGTAAATCTAACCAGCTTTTCATTTGGGAAGAACTTTCCTTTTAAAGCAAATTGTATGTCACAGATATAAAACTTTCAGCACAAGTTTCCATACAAAGCATCCATATATAGAAGGTACTGTGTAATAAGCAGAGTTTAAAATACTTCAGTTTTCTCTTTCCGGATGTTTCCTCCTGCCTTGTGACTGTCATTACAACTGTTACCGGTGCATTTAAAAAGCGGTAATCCAAATCACTCC
This sequence comes from Triplophysa yarkandensis, assembly GCA_033220385.1. Taxonomy (NCBI): domain Eukaryota; kingdom Metazoa; phylum Chordata; class Actinopteri; order Cypriniformes; family Nemacheilidae; genus Triplophysa; species Triplophysa yarkandensis. The sequence goes on from CM065666.1 coordinate 13,317,140, forward strand.
CACCCTTCCTCTCCGCTGTCGAGAACATCTTACAAAGCTACTCTATAATCTGCTGTCAACCGCACGCATATGCTAAGGAAAACTAAATTTAGGCGTAAGTGGAATTTGCACAATGTCATGCCTTATCCCCCTCCTTTTGTAGATCTCGACAGAGGGATGGAGCTAGCTGGAGAGAAATCAGTTTTTCAGGCAATCTTTGATCATTACACTCGGTGTGGGAAATTGTAATCGACATGCAATCATCTCCGTAGGCAGCGATCTAGCATGCCACCGAATGCGACATCATCTGCACCTGTACTATAGTTAAGAAGTTTTCATGTTAATGGTTCGGATGATGCTGGGAGATGCATATAAACAGTGCGTTTTCAAAACAATCTTTATGATTTGAGGGTTGTTCCTTTGTCTGTCATCTTACCGTAACTCTTTGAAGGGCTCGGACCTCACGTGCGGAGTCTCCACCGAGCTGCTGAACACGGCCCCCTCGGCTCCTGTAAGCACCAAGAAAAACACAGCACAACATCAGTCTTCCTCCCTGCGACTCCCGCTGTCCACATGCTGAAATCAATGAACATAATCTCTAAAGCTACAATATTGATCTATATGGTCTGGCTCTGTCCCTGCAGACATGACCTGAAGCCAGTCACCAAAACCATTCCACAGGCCCGCTAAAGCAACAGCAGCGAGCGTGTCGCGGGTCGTGACCTCACATCTGATCAATAGTTTTGAGTGAGGGTTGTGGACGTGTTGCCGGGCACTAATTGAAACCCAACTGCATTGGAGTGGTGTAGGTTATACCCCAAACACTTGAGAGTATGCTCATGTTACTGATGCAGTTTTAAGGCCAGAGTGTATACAACTCGAATGTTTCCTGTAGAGATGCTTTCGAATTACGATCCACCCCAAGAGTGCCAAACGGCTACCAGGTTCGTTTCAGATGGTTTAATGGTTGCTCCAGGTGGCACAAGATCTGTCGCCCACGTATGGCTTGTGTGAGGAGCGTGGAGCTGAAGATGGCTTTATTCCAAAACTCCAGGAGGGCCCGAGGAGGGTGCGAAATGGGTAACCTGCTGCTTGTGTTTTCTTTCAATAAGCAGACTGTCCTCAGCTTGGCACGCTTCACCTCAGGCGGCTGAAAACAGATTGGGGGGACGAATATAATATGTGGAACCTTGCAGGATGCTTTGGGAGGGCTCCTGCTGTAATGCTCATCCACATGTGCTTATGGCCGTTGTGCAATGTGACACATGGATGTTTAGAAAGATGTTTAGTCAATTATTGCAATGTTGTGAACAAAGATCAGGTTTGTTTCATGTTACTTTCTCGGCAAAATGCGCTCAAAATATATTTTTTTACCCACAAATGTAAACCATTACGGAGCGGTTTCCTGGGCAGGCATTAGCTTTATCCAGGACTAGGATTTAATTTAAGTAGGACATTTCAGTGGTTTTTACAAACATAAGATGCATTTTGACACAAAGCGCTTGTGTTTTTTAAGACCTGTCAATGCTTACTGATTAAAAACATTTTTTTCAATTAATTCTTTTACTTGTATAGCTGTTTTAATACAGTTCAAATAGTAAAAGACATTTCCCCTGGAGTCCCTTATTTTATATTTGATATTAGGAGCTTCAAAAACTAGGAGCATTCTCCATTTCCTAGCTGAAAAGAGCCAAGACATCTTTGGAAATTGTGTCTGGCTGAAGAAAGTCATTCACTTAAGATGACATGAGGAAATTATGGATTAATATTCATGTCGACTATTCTTTTAAAGCATCTGATCCTGCATAAAATAACCCAAACACTTTACCTTCAGTAAGGAGCTGAAGCTTTGTTATGCAGCGGTGAAAAGCACAACATGTTTCATATGCATAACATAAGCCTTCTGTCTCAGTTACACTCTTCGTTTATGAGCTACAGACGCGGAACGTAAGAATCAGGCCTAATGGTGAAAAACTGTGTGGAAAGGGCTATATCATCAAAGCTAAGTATATACATCAAACTGCCTACAGCTGATAACATATGCTTTGTGGAAGAAGAGGAAACCTGGATGGGCTACATATAAGATCAGATACTGATCTCTCCCATGACACGTTGGGTGGGCTCTTTCATGGAGATAGCTGAAGGGGGAGCCATTGATGACTCCCTTAAGGTCAGAAATCACTCCATGGCACCACTACAGACCATCCATGCCTGAAGGCCTAGACTTGCAGAGAATCGAAACTAAGTTTGTCTTTTTGATAAAAGTGAAAATAATACTCTCAGTTCTGAAACTGAAATGCACCCTTCTCTGACAATAACATAAATTACTGTGCCAGCTTTAGAGGACAACGCTGTGTAGATATATGAGTCTTTTGAATGGCAAGTAGATTATGAAAAGATCAATGGTCGCCTGTGGATTAATTTTTAGAATTTCAGTTTTGTTTATTCCGAGAGAGAGACCGTTATTGTCGGCTTCTATTGAAGTCATTCAGAGAAGTCTAAAATAACAGCAGGGTCATATACAGCCACTTTAGTTTGAACTAAAAATTTTTTAGTATTCCTAATGACTTTGGCATGTTTTCCAGTAAAAGTGATGGGATAGTTGATAGTTCACCTAATATAATAATTGTTTAAGTTATTTCCTCTTTTGTTATTTAAAACCTGTATGACTTTCTCCACTATAACAGAGAAGAATATATTTAGTAGAAAGTTGGTGACGGAACAGCGGTTGCACCCATCCACTTTTGTAGTATGGACAAAAAAACAATGTCATTTAATGGGGTCATTAGGGTGAACTTGGTAAACTTTTCCTTAGATTTGTATTATAATTTAGTGGTTTTAATATTACATATTAACATAATATTTTTACGTTTACAAATGTTTAAAAGTAAACAGGCAAATAACAAGCACACTTGTTAATATGTTCATAGTCTACTTTATGTTCTTTTGTAAATAAAGTGGATATTGTTTGATTTGTTTTCATTCTAAGAGACATTCTACGAGAAAAAAACATGTAGTTTCATCAAAAATACTCACTGCAACATTTTCCTGTACACTAAATCTTACACTTACACATAACATAATGGTCAATAATAAATAAAGTAATTAAAACTAACAAAATATTAACAGTACAATAAGCTCTGTGAAATAAATAACACATCATAGAAAGCATAAAGGTCACATGAAATATAACATGGTGGATGCTTCTTGATTCTTTCCATACTGCTCCATACATACTCAAATGAATGTACTGTTTTAATATTTAAAAGATTGGTACTTCAGGTACATTGAACACATATATAAATGCTCAGTGTTTATATATTTGCTCGGTGTATATTAATATGTACTTTCTTAGTATACAATTTCGAACACATTGCAGGTCAAGTCCCAATACTTATCTGCTCATTAGAAAAGTCTCTAAAAATCGCCAAGAATCTCAACATATGTACTGTTAAAAGAATGCTTGAAATAAATTTCATTCAATGAGAGCTACTGCGAATTTCGATTACTGATTTACAAATAAAATCTAGACTCTACATCCAGCACTCACAGTGTTGCATGTATTTATTATGCAAGCTAATGTTATCTATATACATTATATATGAGAACATCTACTGGCTGAGGGGAGGATGTTGAAATTCTCCTGGGGTTTTTCACAGTGAATGTTCATCATATATTTCAACATCTTGTTTGTCTGCTCCATTAGCATGACATTATTCCCTCACTGTCTATAGGCAAATTAGCTGTAAACTTAACAACATCCGCTCCATAAACTTAAGCTAAAAACCTACACTTTCAACAGCTCAAACAAACTCCAGAAAATTGACGACACAGCGGTCAAATATACGTTCATAAACAGATTGAGCGTATGATCAATAAAGCCATTTAAGTTTGGGTTTAACTTGAAGATGTTTTCCTGGCTAAAACGACTCCATCATTGTTTCTATTTCACTGGCTGTGACTCTCCTCTTTCCTCGGTGTCACATCTGATCAATCCTGGAGTTATGGGCCAATGCTCAAGTGCTCTGGATGCCCATAAAGATTCCTTTAATGGATCTGCTCACTGACAAAGAAGCCACAATAGAATCAGATTGGTCTTCTGAAATGTGATGCTTCCGCAAATATTCCTCGTTAGTTTTTGTACACTTAAATATTTCTGCGGCAAATGTTTTCATTATGTAGCCAATCACAATAACTATGCAGAACATATTATTGTGTATAAACCAAGAGGGGGGTAGTCGTGGCCTGGTGGTTCAAGTCTTGGACTCGCGACCCAAAGGTTGCTGGTTCGAGACTCAGCGGGAATACCATGACTGAGTTGAGTCCCGCTGCCCGCTGCTCCGGGTGTGTGTGTACACTTACTGTGTGTGTACACTGGGATGGGTTAAATGCAGAGCACAAATTCCAAGTATGGAACACCATACTTAGCAACACGTCACATCAATTCACTTCACTACAGTGTGTGCCATGACCTTCACCAATGACCCTCACTGACCTTCATTTAGAGATTCAAACATCAAGGCTATTAATGTTTTAAAAATAACTCTCTGTATGCGATCCCTTAGTATGTGATCCCTTGGTATAAAAAAAGGTAAAGTAAACCTGTAAACGTTGGAGAATTTTCACATATTATCAAAACGCAGCAAAAAAGGTTAAATTACAGGAATAAACTGCAAATTACAAAAATTGCAAGCTTGTAATTTTACTTTACCACGCACTTTACTTTTAACCAAATATGTTATTTTACAGTATTTTTCTGGCAACCCAGCTGCCAAATATTAAAATTTTTAAGAGTTGTACTGTAAACTTGCTATTCTTATTCTAAATTATTTTAACTTTATTTTTTTGTTTATAATTTCTGGTGAGAAAACCTTAAGCCAAATCTTCATCTATATGTAAAGGCAGTGTTTAGAGTGAGTTGCCATTTCTATTAATTGATAAAAGCGTTAAAACATGTAGTTTTATTCAGGGGTTTCAGGCTGGAGTCTGAGGATTTACAGAAGGTTTTAAGGGATCCCTAGAAAAAAGAACATGCAAAATAGTTAAATTTGCTCACTTTTACTTTTCGATTTTTCTGTTTGTTTTGTAAATACCTTTTATGCTTAATGCATTATTTTCAGGATTATTTATATTTGTTTTGTCTTTTACTGAGCTGTTCTTTTTACATTTGCCTTAATACCACTGCATTACAATATAGCTTTGTAATGCTTTTGCTTAGCTATAATGTTTAAACCATTAAAATATGTTTAAAACATTACAAACATTCTAAATGTTCCTCCATTCATCTACACATTCAACATTAAGTGTAGAAAATTAACATAAAAATATGTTTATGCTTTGAGAGAAAGAAAAATGGATGAGCTCAAATCCAGTGGACAAAGATAAAATTCACATTAATGTGAGTACATGAGAGGGAGAACTGCAGTCTGAATATGACTCTATAATAGTTACAATAGCTTGTTACAGCTGATTAATAAAGTTAAACACACACAATCCGTTAACAGCAATGCAGGAAACCGTGTCAGAGGAACAACACTGCAGGTGGCCAAAATGAGGCCAAATTGCAGCTATCTGTCTGCAGCCAATAGTATGTCCTACAAAGACAGTGGACAGTGTATTGTGGAAGTTCCAACTGTGAGATTCACCAAAAGACTGCTGTATTCATTTTGTCCTTTAAGTTGTTTTGGTTTCAGTTAAGCAGTTCAATTGTATTTGACTATTCAAATTAACTACATATTATACAGTTATTTTTATCCTGCTCTCAGATTCATCACCCATTCTTTAAAATCTAGGAGTCCTCTACCTTGCCGTTTGTCAAAGGAAGGAAACCATAAATTGCATACTGTATCAATTGAAGAAATGCTTTTCAAAGTAGTTTTACTTGATGTTGTAAGATTTAAACAATGTTAAAACTATACAATATCAACACATTAAGTCAAAAGAATTTTGACACGTTTACGTCAAACATAAAATGTTGCACTTAATCTAGATTATGCTTTGTGGCTTGAAATCTAGCATATTTTAAATACTGTTTAACTGTAATCAAATCTAGTCAAAAAAGTAGCTTTAAGTTTACTGTAATTTAACATGTTCACCGTATTTCAAAAATATCACTGTTAAAAAATTAAAAACTATGCTTTTATAGCAGCTGGGGTGCCAGTAAAAAAAACTGTTTTCATGTTAAATTACAATTCCCACCAATCTTGTTTATTTCAGTAATTTGACCATTCTTACCGTATTTTTTTTTACAATGATAGACCAGCAAAGCACCTTCAGACAACAGAAGTAAGATGCGAGCATTTTAAACCAAACGATGGTTTCCAAAATCTGCATAATGTAAACCTAGGCACAGTAAACCACTCTTATGAAAAACTACTTTTGTGGCTAATCTGCTAGATCTGCATGAATACAAAGAGAACTGACAACACCCATTCATTAAACATGACCATGTTGACTAAAAGTAGTTCTCACAAAAATTCGAACAATCTTCCATTATTGGTTTATGAGGTCTGGATGTTGAAATACTTTTCGTGGCACTGCATCACAGTGTGTTTGTATGGATTTTAAATGGAAAGTTCTTGGAATTTAAATGTCATTTTGAAACAATCGTTTTTTACTTCCTTACAATTATAACCCTGTTTTTGAGAGACGTCTCAAAGCGCCTTTTTTCCTAAAGGTATCCTGAAGAAAGTTGTGAGTACTGGATTCGATCTCACAATGGTTGACAGGTTGCTAGAGGTATCTCCAAAAGAAAGTATTTAAACACCCTGTGTTTGCATTAGTACTGTGTTTATTAGTAGAAGTAATACTAAATACAGAACAGTCGTCTTTCGTTGATCTCCACAATCACATAGGTATAGTGTATTTACTTAGACAAAGTCATATAGACAAACATGTAATCTAACACATGGGTTAGAGATGAGGGTTCAGCCCTACAGTAAAGTAGATAATATCATCTCCAGCAAAAGTGCCATTCGTCATCTCTGTTGTAGGCATGACACTGTGAACTGTGTGGTTGTGTGTAATTGGGCAAAAGAGGGCACGTCTGAGGTTATGTTTCCTTTACAGTATGTTCTTTAGAAAAACTCATCTATATATCAGCTTCAGCATTGTGTAAATTGAATTGGACATTCTGTGATGTATGTCTATAAAGTTCTATTATGAGCAATTCCAAGAAAATACAATGCATTGATTCATATATTTTTAAGCAACACTGATCCTTGAAATTCATAACCTGATTTAAATAAGAGGTTTCACGTAACAAGACATGACTTGTAAGATATAGCGGCAATATAGCACACTATATGGTGTTGAAATCTAATCGTACGGGGTGACCAGGGACGTGAATTATATCACTGGTCTCTGAGGCAATGTGTGTGGGTACAGCTATGTCCTAACCATAAATTATCTGCCTTTATAGACTCTTTATCATTCGCTTACTGTGGTCACCTGACAGAATTCCAATGGTCACTCAGCACAGCAAATTTCCCATTCAGCCATGATAAAACCGTGAAATGTGTGGCCCATATTTCCTCCGTTAAGATATCTCCTGTACCACATTTCACAGACTATTAATCTCCATCTCCTCTACAAATGCATTGAGACTGCGGCCCGCAGAGAAGGAGCGAATAATTTTGTCTATAGATTCAATTAGCAAATGTAATTACAGGCCATATTAGGTGCTGTATATCACCAGTGCAGCACCTCATTATATTAAAATATTTATCTTATATTGCATGTCATAGAAAAACAATAATACATGAAAGTTATCATAGCAATATTTATTTCTTAATGATCGTTTAAATTTTAAATGCATACTTTATATATAAAATGAATTCAGGTTTATAGAAACACTATGCTCAATGTTAAAAAAATGCAAAATAACCTGACTACTACTTATTTTCAATGAGAAATATATATAAAACTGTCACGTTGAAGAGAGAAATCTATGAATTATAGAATTCCTAGATTCCGCTGTGTATTCACACCAGCAATGCACAAGATTTACTGCAAATTACACACTTTATTACCAAGGTATAAAATCTTATTTCATACTTGAATGTTTTATATATTCAAAAGACTGCTTTTCTGCTTACTTTTTGAGCTTATTTATAATGTCACTTACAAAGAAATGAAGAGTTTGTTTGCAAAAACAGAATTTTTTGGTTATTGCGCATTTCAATTGATCTTGAAAATACTGTGAAAATAAAACTTAAATTAAAAACTTCAACAAACAAAAAACACAATAAAAACGTACTTAGACTTTTTAAGATTTTTCAAAACAAAAACATATTATCTTCCGCAATGACTGTGTGCAGGTTTGTGAACGTTTACTTTGTAGAAAGTCTGATATTAAGGAGCACTGTATGTTTTTAATAGGGGTGTGCAACATTGGCAAAAATTATTATAATTTCTGGGATTTCGTCAAAAATGACATTTTAATTTCATCCTTAGACAATGTGTTTGTAAGTCTTTCGAAGGTGACACACTTTCTGCAAAGTTTGCATATTGGTGCTTTTATATACCTGTCCTTTCAAACCAAACATCCTTAATGCTAATAATGATAACCCACAACTGGCAATTAAATCTAGCGTGGATTGTGAGGATTTTGATGTTCTCTGTTTCCTCGCTTATCTTAACCTTCAGTCATAAAGACTGCATAGATGTGCTTCTATGTCATTCTCTAAATGCGCACATGCACATGATGCGGCATGTGATTAGCAAGCAAGTTTTTTGATCGGTTATTAAAAATGAGTGATATACTCAAAAATGTGATTTTGCCCATTGTTAAAATAAAATGTACAATACTATCGCACACTAGATACCTTGCACACCCCTACATCTATAGTTGATCTTATTTAATATTGCACTTTTTGGCTGTCACGGTTGGATCAAGATAGTAAACCCATTATTTAAAAAATAGTGTTTTTAAACAGTTTTAAATAACCATCATTATTATTGAATGTGGCAATTGCGAGGTAATAGCTTCTACTGCTGTGAATAACTGGAATATAATTGAGGCTAATCAATGAGCGTTAATTACAATTAGAGCAAATATCACTAGCGCTAATTTCATTATCCCGCAGACCAATGCGAACTGTGAACATACCGCTGCCACAAGCCCATTCCAACATATCGCACTAAACGATTCGATTTTCCAATCTCCAGGCCTCAACATCCCATTCTCTCCCCAGTTGTTTTCCAGTTAGACTGATTCCGTTGTCTTTACTCTTTTTTGAATGATGGATTCACAAAGGCTTGCCAAGGTAGGGCTACAGACAAGTGTGACAAATCATGTTGTTTGCTCTATTGTGAAATTTGGGTTTGTCTGATTGACTGTGTTTTTGTAATCAAGAGATACAAAGCCTGAAGATTCAACACTATTACCCATAATAACTTGCAGGTGAAAGACAGTTACCAAAGACCGCGAGGCAGTAGGGTGCGTAGAGTATTAAGCTTCATATCTTGAAAGCAATCAGATATTTCTTATTCACTTCAAAGTCTTCACCCATCACCCATTTGGTATTGGTCCAAAACATACCTGTCATTCAAAAGCACTGAATTTAAGATGAGTTTAACATTTAATTAATATTAATAATTCAACAGCACTTCTTAGGTGGGTCAACGCTATCTTGGGCAATGGCCCTTCTCTGATGTAACATTATTGCTGGTTGTGTTAAAATTACCTCTACTGTAAACCTTGACATTTCAGTATGTCTTAACTATTTTTTACGACTCGTAAAATGAAAGATTAAACAAGTAAAGGGAATGAATGATCATCCACATATGGGCTTTCTTTGAAAGCATCTAGCATTTTAATTGTACATCGCCTAATCGTGCATATATTATAAGACTCAAAGCTTGACATTGCATCTCTTGGGAGTGACTTAGGTGCCTGAGCAAATTGCTTCCCCTATTTAACATCCGATTGTTAAAATTAATGAAGAATATCAATCGGCTTAGACAAATATAACGTCAGCCAGAGCCGAAATCAGCGGGTAGGGTGTACCACCGGCTTGGATGTACAAGTAGCACTTCATTTCTGCATTACTGTCAATAATTCATTGGTAAATTTGAAAATCTTTGTTAATTTCGCTTATTTCTGGGTAAAAATAGAAAGTTATCTAGGACTATACATTAACTGTACAGGATTAAGTCCCTGGAGCATACACACCAGGGCAGATGTTGCAGACTTTGTCCTAATTTGTTTCCTAATGCACTTCATGTGTAGTAGAGCAAAATATCATCTAAATTCCCCTCCCCAGCCGCCGCCCCCTGTGATTCTTTCCTTTCCAGTGCTTTATTCTTTAATATTTAAGCCGACACTGATGCCGTTGCAGACTCTTATCAGATGAAGTACTCCTTATCGTTTAAGAGTTGCAAAACACTGTAATCGAATATCTTCAGTTGCAAATTATTCTCCTCTGAGCCAAGACGAGCACATGAAAGGATATTGAGGGAATGAATAGTAAAAGTTTTAAGAATGAGTTCTTCACGTGCAAGTTCTTAAAGCTGGAATGGCATATAAAAACCGATTAAATTGGCAAATGTATTTTCACATATTTGTATTCCTCCAATGTGATCTGAAGTGTTTTACTACCTAAATGATACAGTTTATCTGTAGGAAAGCCTTAACAGATTCACTCCTTTTACTTATGTAAGGTTTGTTTTGTGTTGGCTTTAAAGTTTGTTGTTTGCAGTGTTGTTTTGTGTAATTTTGTCACTTCCTTTTGTGGTTCAGAGTAGGATTTTGTAGTTCTTTCGGCTATAAGTTATACAAAGTGTAAAATAATAATAAAACATAGAGTTGAAACTTGGAACCTCTACGTTACAATGCCTTCGGCAGCTCTTAAAGAGGGAAGAGGAAAATTATTTCAAAGAGACACCCGGGACATTAATAATGCCAATGACATTGAGGCCAAAGGGGTGGATTTAAAGAAATATATATTTTGTATTGTTAATATATATTATATTATGAACTGAAAAGTTTTACTTGCATTGTTCATGCATTTCATGTAAGAAGTCTGATGAGAAAAATTATAAAGTTACTAACCAATAGCACCAGAAGCTTCACAGTGTATGTGGTTGTTAGTTTGTCCATAAAATACAGTGCAGTAGAATGAATCTGAATTTCTTACTTTGAAGAAATATCCATTAAGAAGAACCATTTTGTGCTATACTGCTCAGAAAATGGCATGAAAATACAGCTATTAGAGTAAAAACTGCAAAAGTATACATGTATCTGTGAGTTGGACAGACATATGCTTTCACTTGTGTCTGTAGTGTATATTTAAAGGAACTGCAATTCAATTCAATCAGACGAACATATCGATGTCATTTTAAGTGGCGTTTTCCCCAGACTCATTTTCTGCTGTCATGGCACAAGTCCGCAGTCATATTACACAGCAGGAGATCAAATGATTGATTCTAAGCTAAGATTCATAAAGGGAGACAAGGGTATTTATCCAAGCATTCAAGTGACAGGATTTGCCTGACCTCTGAATGTTCATATGTTCCCCGTGAAGCCCACCAGAGCTTTCACGCAAATGCAGACGCCTGGAGTCAGTCCAGGAACACTTGAAATTAAATCCAGAAACACAGTTCTAAATAGCCTTGTTCTCACTGCAGTCCATTGGTGAGGCAGAGTGAATGTCGGGTAATGAAGTGTGGCTTAAAGAAAATCATCAGGGAGAAAAATGGATTTACACAGACATGAGTAATCACTTTACAGGAAGCTCAGCGCTGCTCTCGAGAGAGAACGCCATCAACAAACAAGCCTAAAACAACCGTGAAGTCTAGCACATTTTCACTCGCTCAAAAATAAAAGGACAAAACAAATATTCTCACCAAAAGCGTCAACATTTTCATGTTGAAAGTTGTATCGAAGTAAAGAAATTGGAGGTAATTTTACAGAGATACATGCCCATATCTCCATGAATAACCGCATCATCAACATCTCTACAAGCAAAACTATTGTATCCAACAAAGGGAAGATTCACCATACACTCCAACCCATACAACAAGCAATGTGTTCATTTAATATGACACTTAGTATTCTTTATTACGAAAGCACCTGGAAGTATTTTGTTGGCTAGCATTGATCATTTCCCATGACGTCATGAAACACAACGACAGCTGAATGGCGCTTATCCTTAAGACATAACTCATAAACTAGACGCGCACAACTTAGACACAAACACACACAACCAAAAATTTTACCAACTGAAGTATTCAGAGAATAATTGCGCATTTGTTTTGCAGAAGCGTTTATATAAACCGCCTTTAAAGAGATCTTAATCTGGAGAATGCTTGGAGTCTTGCCGTTTTTTGTCCTTCATCAAGCTTCTTTTATGGGATGGATGTTTATCCGTTTGAGGCCTTAAATGATCAACAAACCTTATGAAACACTCTTACAATGTTGCAAGAGTCAAGTTGACACTAAATATATAAAACATAATACAAAACTGTCCATACCTGTCCGTAAAATAAACACTTGATTTATGATTAATCTAGAGTATTATTATTCAAATAATTGAGTATCATTATGACATTGTGGACACTTGCCCAACCGTTATATTGTAGCATTTAATGTAGAGCAATATAGATATACCAATGACGTGGCCTTCTTATAACGAGCCTTGCATTTAAGGAACACCCAATGAATGGTTCTTTTGTGATCAATCCCACAACTTTCCAATAAAGGTATAAACGCTCAACTTCAAGATGTTTTTCAAGTGGTTTTCTTGGAGGCATGTCAAAATCATGATCTTTCCCCCTGTCTGTTGGTTTTGACATGAAACGGTCTATAACATGAACAGGAAGGCTACAGAATAGATAAATCCAGGTATTAAAGTACAGACATAATTCATAACATGCATCTTATGCACTAGAAGAAAAATGTCTCGTGTAAGTCTGTAATTAACAAAAGTCCCTGAAATTTACAAGCAAAGACATTCATTAATTTCTCTGCACACTGTCAAATAATTCTGCACAAGCAAAATGCTTTAATGCCTTCAAACATGTTATCGATTAATTATTTACTCACCCATGACTCGTAATCTCTCTGCACCGACTACCACCTCATGGTCGTCCGCAGAGAACAGAAGCTTTCCTGTACTCGATTTCACCTCCAGCATCTTACCCCGCGCGTGAACTCCGCGAGAACCTATTTCAGACGACAGATTTTAAAATTGTATTTTAGTCCTTTTAGTTACAAAACTATAGTCTTGGTAAATTATGCATGGCTCTTTTTATGTGCCGTCTCAAAACACAAACGACAGTTAACTCTAAAACTGTGTAATACAAATAGGAGACATTAAACTGTCATGGTGGAGGATACAAAGAGGAAAGAATTCATGTCAACTCACTGAGGTTAAATTTTAAATATCTTTAATACAAGAGTGACACTTAAAGATATGATAAAGGTAACTTTATATATTGCTGATGTTTAATTACCTTTTTGTAATTTTTATGTTACATTTAAGCTGTCAGAGTTTTTAAAGTTGGTCATTCTACCTGGTATTTAAGCTGGAAAATAACCTAAAATATAATATAATAGTTTAAATAAAAAAGAAGTTTGACAGTTTTTATTGTGATATTACATATTGTAATGCATGTCAAGGAAACTACTGTCGACTCCGTTACCCAATCCATAAACCTTTTCAAAAACAAATGATCCCAGTCTAACAAAATTTGCATATTCTAATGCCATAGGAATGTGTAAATGAAATAATCATTCTGATATTATTGTGGCAAATTTATTTAATGTTAAGAAATTGTGAGTTATACTTATTTGTGTGAAATATATTTCTAAACATTTCATTTTCTCTGCATATCTCAGCACATAGTTAGGTATGGACTCAAAATGTTTTAAATGTCAACCATGTTACTGTCCACTCCGTAAGGTTAAAAACACCAGGTAATCCCGGGATTCGTGAACATAAGTATTTAAGAATTAAAGTATCATCTCGAGTAATTTTTTGTGAAGATTTTGATCCATACTGCATAGAATCATAGAATTTCCCTCTGTTAAATCAATGCCGTAAAATTGTATTTCTTCCTGACATTCTTCTCAAACTTTAATTTAATTTTGTATACAGTTGTTGTAACACAGTGACTGAAGTGGAAGTCACTTAACTAGTCCATTTAAAGCAAAATTACTGTTCATTAAAATACTTCCACGCTATTACACTATTAACCAGGACTTAATAGTATATGCATCCATGCACATGCAATTACGGCTCTGTAATGAAGTCTCTAGTCACAGTTATAAAGACTATATCATGAGAGGGATGAGACTAACAACCTGGCCATCAAAGCACCTTTTAACTCTTTCAAAATAGTAATTTAACCATCTGTCCTATAAAGTCTAACATCAGCTGCCAGCCTTCATTTTCGTTCCATGGGTGGATTGGTTCATAGTCGCCCCTTAAGTTTAACGAATATTTCATTTCATGCTATCTACTCTAATATAATGGGCCACGGACCGGGTGCGAAAATTCCTTCCGATTTCTTGTCTGCCAAAAATTGGGGAACAGCACAATCGTAATTATAACTAAGAGGGAGGAATGAGAGTTTTAAGAGACTCGTAGCACACACGTGTGTTGGCTTTTGTGGGCTTACCTGCAATGAGCTGAGATACTAACTGCTTCTTCTCATTCAGGATGTTGATAGAAATATTCTTAGAGGATTGGAGGAACAATGGACTTCCCTGACACGAAAAAAGAAAAAATAATCATTCATGCGTTTAAAGCTCAAGTACAACCTTCACACACTTTGCTGTTTTGAAAAATGTGTACATTATTGGAAAGCACTCATGAAATGAACCCTCTGGAACCATACTGTAATTTTACAAAAAAGGTCCATATGGGCTTTGGAAGCATGACGTGTCTGATGTTCTTTAAGTGTTAGGCTCCTATAAGAATCATGCATTTTAAAAACAGCTTCTGCAAGATCTTATAAATCAACAAAATAATTAATACCACAAGATTGCATTCCTAACCCATTTGGCATCTGTAATGCAAGTGTGAAATGAAATGGAATTTTTAAGGAGAAAATGTAACATCCACTCTGCCCTTCTCAAACCACAACAGTGCCCAACTGAGGACCTGAAGAAGCCTGAAGGACACTGTAAACCTGGGCCAACATCTTAAATAAAACATTTAGTAATATTTTATTTTATTTAATTTAATTTTGAATTATGTTTTATTTCTTATTACATTTAATAATATTAGTGTCACTGTCATTGCATTATCATTTACGGACGTTAAGTTACAGTCTTAAAGGAAGGGTTTACCCAAAAATGAAAATTCTGGCTTCATTAAATAACTCCTTTTCCAATTCAAACCTTTATGACTTTCTTTGTTATGCAAAAACATGCGACAAGACAGTTTAAAAACGTTGGTGTCTGAATATTGAGCTTTTTTGTATCCATACAGTTGAAGAAAATAGGTACTGTCATTGTTCAATTATCAACATATTTAAACATATTTTCGTTTGTTTTCCTTTGTTAGGTATTTCTTCTAAATAATTACAAAAAAATAATATTTTCTAATGAGCTTATTAGATATAGACCACTTTGCAATATGTATGTATTGATCCTAGTGGATTTATTATTTAATTTTCTTCATTTTAGAGCTGTTAACAAACAATCACATCTAGAATAAAGGTTTGTTTTAAGATAATATAAAGGTTATAGCTGTGTGCTTATTTTAGTTTAGTATTTGAGTATATATTTATGTTTGATACAATTTAATTAAACATGTTTATTCTTTTTTGCATTTTCTTAAATAAATGCATACATACATAAACACGAATTCAAGAGACATTTATTTAAACACACATTTTTAATCTGGATACAAATTGTTGTTTGACAGATTTAAATAAAAACTTTGTTTTATTCGTTTAATATTTTTACTCGGTTACAAGCGTTGTGTTGGTTGTACTTTGTTCAAATGTGGTGGAACTGGATCAGAAAGTTGTTTTAGGCCAGCATTATTTAGGTTTTCTCAAGTGGTTTACAGATTAAAATGAACCAATAGCACGCTTTCCCTACAGGTGATGTTGACCGTAAATAAAAGTTATTTTAGAGTTATTATATTTGGAAAGATTATAAAAGGCAAACACTTTTTTTCCGGCAACATGCACCATTGAACCATGCAGAATAACAACAACAGGAACATGTTCTCATTAAAACTTTTTTTTAAGTCCGTTGTAATGAAAGAGATGTTCGTTTGCCTGCGCCTGTTTTGCACATTGATACAGATATCTTTCTTAATCTGTGGAACAATATTTTATGCTTCAATGGCCTTTTTAATTAAAGACAGCGCAATACTTTTGTGTCACATATTAAAAGCTGTATCATGTAAATTATGCATTGTATTTCAGCTGCTCTTATTTCACTCAAGTATAAACGCTTCCTCTGTTGATACATCTGTTTTCTTTCCGAAATGAGGTCAGGAACAGAAAAGCGTGTTTATGTTATCATTTGTCAGATAAATGAAGTAAAACTCTTTACCTTGACAGCAATATGATTGAAAATGACTATATCATTTGACTACATCAGATAATCTTTGTACTTTTTAGTGGTTTGATCACAAGAAATAGATCTGTTTAAATCCTAAAGTGAATCTTTTATTCTTACATCGTCAATCCTAGCAGACATTGCTATTCGTCTCATCTCCTCCCTCTGTTTCACTCTCTCTCTGTCTTTCACCCTATCCTCTCTCGCCTGTGCTAGACAGATGAGATAACAGTAGCACCCGACGCATTATCAAGCCATCCATCCACTGCCGGTTGAGTGATATTATTACGGCCGGGCATCATGAGAGAGACTGAATGTATGTCCTGTTTGCTATCGCATCAGTGATGAAGCCCTGACATGCACTTACTGGTCTGGACTGGATTTCTTTGGCATACAGTGGCTCTAGAAATTCTGAATCGCCTTCCAGTTTTAGGCCTCTGTCCGTGATGCGCAAATGACCCATGCCGTCCTGCGGAAATAGATGGAGAGAGAAACATAGAGAGACACATTTATTTGATTGATGGCAGTGGAAATTGCATTTTTAAATATCAATGTGTTTAGTAACATTCTCAGAAATGCATTAATCTTGATAACATTTTTTTCATTTGCAATGCATTCATAATGAAACATGTTGGATGTTGAAATTTGACAATTTTATTTGAACACTTACTGTAAGTAGAATAGCTCTATTATGGATGTACAAAACGTTTATTCAAATATATTTGTCTAAAAAGATTTTCTATAATTATTGTTTGTAGTTATTTTCAGTCACATTTATATCATCAAGCATTTGTGGTTATAATAAAACTATAGAATTACTAATGTTGAAAAACGTTAGAAATAGACATCAGACCTTTCAAACAGTGCCCCACTTCTCTTTATCTTTGTGTAAGTCTGTTTGAGATTCTCATCTTAATCTTAGCTGTTATGTATGTAGTGCGTAACAACTTTATGCAGTAAGTTTATTCATTTAAAAAAAAGGAAATTTCAGCGTTAGGAATTATGGAGGCACAGACCAATCAGCCAGAAATTGGATAATCACATTTTATGGCAACTCGGTAAAAAAAAGTAAACTGTGATCAGAGAGCTTAAATATCAGTGACATAAACTTAAAGCGTGGGGGTCGTGACAAAAAAATTGTCTATCTGGGTCAAAAATCCTGATTAAAGCATCCCTTCTAGGAAGAGTTGTAATGAAGCATTTCATATTAAACGAATACCCACATTTATTTTATGATACATCTAAGAACCAAATTTATTCTAAATATCTGTTATTGTGTTTTGAAGCAAAGTAAACAACTAAGATTTCTTGGCACCATTGTCTACCATAGTATAAAAACTAAATGGTCGTCCATGAATTGTCTAATAAATAAAACCTAACTTTTCTCATGAGAGGAGAAGAAGAGAATGAAGTGGAATGGTAATGAACGAACAGACTAAATCCTTCTGGCTCTGGCTGAGTTGGGTACGGTAGAGGATAGACCGAAAGATGATGAATTATTCAAGCGGGTTTCACAACAGCTGACAGAAGGGCCGATGACTCTAAGGTGCGTTTCCAAAAGGTGCCATGCAGGAATCAACAAACCTGCTCTGGTGTGCCACAGTTTATGCAGCATCAAGGAGTAAATTGATTTTCAGCGCCAGTGTCAGTGCGCTTGGGTGTTTGATATTTATTGCCAAAGAGAATGTGTGAGGAGGGAAGAATTGTAAAGAGGTGTGGGTTGAAAAAACAATCTCCTTTATCTGATAGTGTGACATTGAGGGGAGGGACAGTTTAAAAAGTGTTTTAAAAGATGGAGAGGAATCGAAGACGAATCTAGATCTTGCGTGGGTGTCTTTAGAATGAGAAGTAAAACCATTGTTTTAGTACAATTTCATTTTCAATTGGTGCGAAATTTGTCAGGTTCTACACAAATCCAATACACTAAGACACACGGATTTTTAAAGAAACAGTTCACCCAATCTGAATATTTGGTTATTTATGTATGTTATTCTAATGACTTTCTTTCTTTGTGGAACTTAAGAAAATAGAACATACAGGCTTATGTTTAACACAAATTGCAATTTTGTCTAATATCCTAAAACACTAGTATTTGGATGTTCTGTATCTTTAAGGCTCCATCTGCTTACCCCGATAACACATATGGGTGTACAACCAGAAAACCACGGCGACAAGCACTTGGACTAAAAGCCTGCGATGCTTTCAGTCCACTGACATGAAAAGACAATGGACATTCATTTGCATTAAAGTCATGTCATTCCAAGCCCACTCGCTTTGCACTTAGTTGATGCGCATTTGTTGATCCCATTGACCCGGCACCCATCAACACTCAGCTTGACCCCTGGAGCACAGCGACCTAACCACAGAAAACAAGGAACTTGGAACTTAAGAGGTTCAGATGTGACTTTTTATGAAACTGGGCCGAATCATAAACGCATGAGCGAGGGCCGGTGCACTAAAACATCAATGACTGCATACTGTATCTGAGAGGAGAGAAACAAATTTGGCAGAGTTACGAATATGAGATGCTGATTGGACAGCTTCTAATGCCATAGTAAATCTGTTCTACTTTTGAAGCGAGCTAATTTTGGTATTCATAATGATACCTAATGAAATAGAAATGTCACTGAGTCATTCATACAAACACGTGGCTTTTGAGTCCACAAAGTTTCATAAGATTCATGAGGCACACAAGTGTCCTAAAGCTTAAAATTATTTCAAGTGTGCTATGATAAAAACTATTAATAAACAAACATATAAGATTTTAAATATTTGGTACATAGCCACTTTCACATGCCCTAAAATATCCACAAATTAGCTAAATTTCCTTTTTTTATTTTGAGAAGTATGTCTGTGGCATTGTATACATTTACATTTAGCAGACACTTTGGATAAAACCATTTGCAAAATGCATTTATTTTTCTGTGTGAAAAATCTGTGTGAAATGTGTACATTACTCTTGTTGATGATAGAATGCGTTCATTAATTAAAAATATCAGCCTAAATGTATACATAAGATATACAGTATATTTATTAAAAACATTTTTAGTATTTATTTGATGATTTGTGTGTGTCCCTTAGTTTGAATTACTACCCATCACACCAACTTGTATTAAGTATAAATAATCCACAGTTATTTCAAATGACATCCAAAGGCTCCACCAAAAGAGTGTGCAAGTACCGACTCTCCTTTCATGGTTTGTTTGTTGATTTTTTTGTTCATCTTTTCACTGTGGGTTGAAATATTTGCTTTTTCTTTAACTCACCATAAACGTGTCTTTGTATACTATATAAACTGCCTTTACGTATGCAAAGTTCACTGATGATCTTTAAAAATACAGGACAATAACAACAAAAAAGGGACAATAAGGACAAAAAAATCTAAGTTGACATGACACAAGCTGAAAGGTGACGGTGTTTCCATGGAAATAAATTTGTGTGAATACTTCAGATTAAGAGGCAACATTTAAATATGTCAAAGGATTACAACACTTAATTCCATGCCAATCCACCCTTGGGTTAATCTATTGGAAAATAGCCTGTGATTATAAATAATGGAAAGCTGTAGGTTGACATAATTTTTCTCATTTTCATCATCCAACGATTTTATGCACACAGCAGAAAAGGGGATATCAAATAAAAGTGCAAGAGAGAAAGAAACCTAGACTTTATATGTAAAGCAAAAGAATATTAATGGTAAAGAAAATGGGTTAAATATCATCTTTTTAAATTTTACAGAGCATTAGGTTCCGGAGGATAGATCATGATCTAGCTTATTTTGCTAGGAGGGTACAGCATAACCCAAAACCCCAGGTATCTTAAAAAACTGAAAAAAGGTAGAGTTTTTCAATTAATGATTTACTACTCTAATCATCACCAGAAATATACACATCTCACAAACCTCTCTGAAACAGAGTTAAATAAGATTTTACACGCAAAAAATACGCAAAATAAACTTGAATTAGCGGACAATCAGTTATTTCTAAAATGTACGCACATCCCTATTTTTGAAGCCACTATTTTGTTGCATGCTGATTTATCTCCCCCCTCCATCCCCAACTCCACTTTTGCCCTGAAGATCTGTCTCTTGAACACAATTAGTTAGTTGTTGCAAATTACACTTTTATTACATTTCTTGTGAATTCTAGCCTGTTTTCAAAATTTTTAAACTAAAGGTGACTTTATTTAGATATTTTTTGCATAATTCCTTGACCTGTTCTGTCAACTCAAAGGGGAGCATGACTTGGAATAGTCCCCACAGGAACACCCATACTGACAACACTAGTACCAACATAAGTATTTATTATCATTTAATAAAAAAACATTTGATGAAAGTGGTTCTGACTGAGCAATCAATAAATGATGTCTCCCATTTGAAGATAATTTGTTTAAGGACAAGTGCTTCAACTTTGCTAACTCATCCTTTGTGCCTTGCACTCTGGTAATATGTTTTCTCAATGGTGAGATAAGACGTTGCACCCCCGGACTGAACTTAACCTGCACGGAAAGCCTATTTCATTCGGATCACAGGTGATAGCCACATCGCTGCTATAGCCCGTGTGTACACTTAGATGGCTATCAATGGAATTGCCTCTCGACTTGCTGGAGGCTCCATCTCGAGATCTGATTGAGTTCTTCAAAGCTGCTTCTAGATCATCCATCATAGGAACGTGCCATCCCTTGGGGAAGCAGGGAAGTGTTTGAGACTGTGATGTGTTCATTGCACTTAATAGGTAAAGTGATTAAACATGGGGGATCGAGTTTGTCTGAACTGACCCACATAGACTAGAGGAGTAAGAATTTATTTATCAATTTCCCAAAGTACCACCACCACCTATTGCTTTCAGCGCCAAGGGATTTCCCATATACTTGTGATTACCTTTAAACATTCTTGAAAAGCGATAAAAATGTAAGATTACAAAAACGGCAAATTTAAAATGTTGGATGTAAAATCACATGACTAACTCTGTTTTTTTACGAGACAAATAGTTGTAATTTTGCATTTGTTTGGCATCTTAGCAGCCGTTATGTTACCCTTTTATTTTGTTTAAGAGTGCATGTCACATTTGTAACATTTTGGCACTCATCTAAAGACATAAGGCTTAGAAATTGCAAATTGTTTTGTACCCTCAAGAACGCTACATTTTAAAAGTAAATGGCTAATGGCACCACATGTATGATTACAATAGAGCCGTTTGTTAAAATTGACTGATATTGTACCAGAAATATTCTATCAGTTTAGTACTTTGAATAAGATTTAAATTATTGCTGACTGACCAATAACCAGCCAGCAGGTGAGTGTCGCCTCGCTTGACTCTCTCAAATGCTGGAAAGCAATCACGAAGAGTGACAAAACTGCTGATGACACACAATGTCTCGCTTCAGCTTAAATTTGACTGCTCGGCTGAACAACGCTCCTTCATGTGACTCCCAAAATCTGCTCTCTCTAACCATATCCTGACCACAAATGACCTCTGAATGAAAAGGATGTTCTGATAAGGTCTTTCTCTCCTTCAATCTAGGATGATCAGCATTCTGTAAAAATCTGTGAGCGACAAATTTATGACTCTTTCTCCACCCCATAGGCTGCTTTATTGAATCAGGCCGCTGGGAAATTGAATAGCATTGTTTTCAAGGAACAACATCAAAGAGAAGTGTCCACTTCAAGGTCTTGATAAATTCCGCCACACACTGGGAGGTTTGAACTGTGTGACGCAACAAAATACTATTCGCTTGCTGATTTTGACCAAAAACTATTTTTTTAATTATCTTTCAGTTTCTGAAATGAAAATGCCATGATAAATGAGTAACTGTAATCTGTAATCTTTAAAAAAATAATAAAAAAAATTTAATAAAAAAATTATTGAGCCTGTACAAACAAAAATAGTATGTACATTGATTTCTGCAGGTGAGAAGACTTGAGTCCTGTACTTTTATATTCCAAGGATAAGTTTTACGACAAAACGTAGGATAGTGACATTATGATTCATTAAAAACAGACTTATTCCAGTTTGACTGATGCAAAAACACGACTTTTTTAAAAACGAGTGTTGAAGAATAACTCTTGATATATGCGTTCAACTTTATATATGACAATTTTACAAAGTATAAAAAACCATGGTAGAACTGTTAATCAGACGATCACCGGGGTGACGTTTTTACAACAAAATAAAGCATGCGCTTTATTATACATATTAGCAAGTATTCTTTATAAGCATGTGCTGTCTCACCGAGATAAGTTTGAGCTGCATACCAAAAGCTTTTTACGTTTTAACTAAGACATTGAAAACGACTGCACGGTTTCATAAAATCTAGCAACAATAGCACTGCAGGAGTGCACTTTAAGTGCAAAAGCGCTTTCACCCCTTGAACAGATAGGAAAACAAGCCATCATGCCCTTTGGGCTAGAAATAATAATGATAATAATAATAACTACTCTTTGAATGTCACTCTGACAGTTTGCTTTATATCAATGCTGCCCGAGTGCCCATTGTAAACCTCTGTAGGTTTAAAACAGCCTAGTGCTTTTATAGCTGCAGTAGGGGGGTTAGATTGGTTTCAGATAGATGAGAAGAACAGTTAAAGAAAGTCCTTCAGAGACTGCCATCAAAGTATTTACTCATGATGCCTGACCTCTACTAAAAATATATAGCATAATAAACAAACTCGCTTTATTTCACTTTTTGTGGCAGTGGAGTATTGCTTTGAGGTGTAATTTAGGTTACTAAAAACAATACATTATTTTTATACAAATTATATTATAATGTTTAATCATTAAATTTTTTTACTTGTTATTTTTAGGAGGATCTATTAACAAACATAAATATGTTGTTTCGATATACAGTATAGAAAGCTTACGTAATGAACCGTTGTGCTTTTATTACCTTAAAATGAGTAATCTCTACATATAGACACTGAAAAAAAGACTTTTTTGAATCACTTAAATTTATCATTTACATCAGATTCATATTATTAAAATAAGCTTGTTAAAATCAAAAAACATATGGGATTGTGTTGAAACGATGTACAAGATTAAACTCAGTAATTCCAACAACCTATTTTTTTCAGAGTAAAGTGTAGGTCTTCTCACATAGGTTTTAATCTATATATTAAACTAAAACCAACACAATTTTTTCCAATCTTTAAATATTTATGTTTTTCCTAATAGGAAATTTATTAAGAGAATAGTTTACCAGTTAGGTTATATATTTTTGAAAAAATGTTTTTTAAAGACGAAAGAGAAGTAATAAGCTTTTCGTACTGGCAAGCAACAAACATTGGAAACACAAACCAACTGTGATCATATCATCCCACTGTGGTAATATAAGACACATCACCACTCCTAGAACGCTGCCTGTCCAATCAAGATTTCTCCCTGAAAACCAACATGACAATTGCTTAAATATGCAATTATATATTACAGAACAATAATGCAGCCTCTTCATCATCCAAAACCACATCCAGGAAATGCATTTTGTAATACATTTCGTTTTTGTTCAGCTCGCCACTTGTAAAAGCCTCACCGTCTCACAAATGATCTTTCCTCAAAGTTCTCCTGGTTGGTCTCAACACAAAGGGGTTAACTGCTTTCACTCCCGGGAGTCTCCCGAAGGCTTTGATGCACATTTCAAAGGTGTTCTAACCTACCCCAGCTCATCTACCCTCTCTCTTCTTTACGCTTTTCATACTGCATAATCTTTTTCGGAGGTACAAACAAAGACTTGATCAATGGAATCTTATTCTGCAAGAGACAAAAAGGCATTGCGCTTTACCCTCTGCGCTTATGTTTGTCCACAGAGACGGAGGAAGAGGCTGACAGCTCGCAAGCTAATGCAGACCCGTGATAGAACAAAAGACGACGATTGCATCACCCTCTTAGTTTTCATAAGAGGGTGAAAGAAGGAACGTGTCATTATAGTAAGATCTAAGAGAAAAGATGTCAGAGTATGCATACATAAAATAAGATTAACTTTTAAATAAAGTATTACATAATGAACATAATGAAAGGTTGACTTTAAAATTAAAGTCATGTGTTATAACTATGTTATGACTATGTTATAACTTTGTAAAGAGTAAAAGTGACAGTAATGAGATATCCTGATCGACAACATTATTCTATAAGTACTTTGCAGCCCCTTCCCTTTCTCCCAGGGGATTTATTATTTTACACATTTGTATAAGAACGACTCATTATAGAAAAAATTGAGCCACTTGGCAAGCTAATACATTTCAAACATTATTTCCCAAAAGATTTGCTCTGCATCTGGTCGGTCTTTGTAACAAACACCCCAGACACTCGATACACTCAATCTCACACAGCCGCTATTGCGAAACCTGGGAATGCTTCAGCGGGCCGCTCAGCCTCCTCATTTCCATTTAGCTCCCTAACAATTAATTACATTTGTCAGGGGAGTAAAATCTGTTACATTTCCCTTTTGATCCCACGGCTGACCTTTACAAGCTGCTGCTGAGCGGCGGATTTACAAAAATCAACAGCGGCAGTACTAAAAAAAATCACAAAATTCAACAATGTGCCACCTGAGCCCTTTAGTTGCAAATCGGATGTTCATCCTGAATCAAGTCAACAGGCTGCTTGAGAACAATCATTTAGCCTGCTTTCCCTCTGCTATAATCTAGTATTTTATTGCTGATGCAGGCAAACGGAAAACATGCAAATACAACTAATAAGGCTTGGTTCAAGTGAATATGCCGCACATTCTCCTGCTTGTTGAAGTATTATTAATTTTCCTCTGTGGGAGTTGAAGCCCTTTGTTAACAACCAGACATTGTGATGCATTCAGTGAAAATATCAACATTAGTTTTCTTTTTGCAACATTTCCAATAAAATTATATTGTGCACATGTCTTTACTGTAAGGTCAAACACAATGGCATAGCTCATTGACAAATATTTGACATGGTAGGCAATTTCCCTTAACTTTGCCTGCAGTCTCAGTTTTTTCTTCCATGTTGAAATACTAAGATTTCTGCACCAGTTATAAAACAACAGTTATTGCTAACGTAAGCTGGAGAGGAACGAATCCAGCACAATAAAAAGTGAACAATTCCGACATGCTACGCCAAAGCCGGAGGCTTTTCCAGGGCCCAAGAGGATAAAAAAGTCATTTGCTAGACCTGACACATTAAGCAATGGCGTACTTGGGTTAATAGAATTCAGCACCATTTTCAACCTGCCCACAAACAAGAGCTGCCGCTGTGGCACCTTGTCGGCATTCATAAACTGAAAATAACACAAAGCCTTTAGTCGTAGCACACTCCATAATATCTAAAGCCTTCCACCTAGAGGGAAAGATAAAAACTGCAGATATACTCATATCATAAACATCGTAACTGAATCATTAATGCAAGGCTTAAGCTGCAAAAGTAAAGGTTCTAAATTCAGACTTTGCTTTTACATAACCCTCTTAATTCCAAAGGCAGTAAAGCAAACATCGGCTTGTTGGAGCTTGTTATGTTTGATACATAATAACGGGGTCAACTGAACCCATAAATAATGGAAATGGATAACCTCTGATTTCAAGCCTAAAAAAAAATCTTCCTGTTGTCTTCTCATTTATCTAACATAATAAACCTTAACAGTCATGTCGATACAAGTTCAAGTCGAAACCTCACTTAACAGTCCCAATAGCCCTCCTCAAGACACAAACGGCTGATCAAAACCTATTATGCTTTAGCATCTCGGCTGGCCACCTGTTCCGATGGAAAGATGTTGAGACCCGAGTAGCAAAGATCATGGCCCATGGAGCACAGGTTCCCTCCAGGACGGGATAGCTGCTCGATGGAGGTCCTGATGCTGGCCCCTCACCTCATTAGAAAGCAGCATGTCCATGGTACTGCAGAAGAACTGAGCTATTTGGCATCAAGCCCAGATCTGATGAAGTCTTTTTTGTTAAATATGGGTATTTTGAAATCCTGGGCCAAGGAAAGCAGAGCTGTACTAACCTTTTGGCTCACTTTGAATGTGAGCTGGCTAAGGAGGAGATGGAGTGTTGTCCTAACTGAGATAGAGCAAGGACTTAGAATAAGGATGAAATGATGTCAGATGATTTTATGCAAAATCAGTTAAATGTGCATGAACAGATTTTTTTGGTCTTATAATTCACAATTGTGTTGTTTAGTTTAAGTCTTTTAGGGTTTCTCTCTATTCTTAAATGTTAATTATTTTACTTATACATATTTTAAATGAACAGTTATTTGGCCCCTGAATGGAACGAACTGCATATGACTCATCACTTACTTGTAGGCGTATTCTAATGATTTTCTGAAGTATAGTTTAAAATATAAAAGGGGGTTTTGTCCTACACTGCCTTCAGGTTTGGCCAAGAAAATCATATCACTGTAAACGTATAACTCCACATTTCATTAACTCATCTGGCCTATGTTAACTCAAAAGAAAAGTACAGTGGCTTTTTAAATATTACAGAAAAGTTTCAACATTTATTCTTCGGTACATAAAAAACAACAGATAATTTTCATAAAATGTACTTACTAAAAAAATTATTCAATTAACACATTTTTATTTTAATATACACTTAAACTGTTTTGTGAATTTTAATGACTTCAATTACTTAATTCTTACATACATGTACTCAATTAAATTATTAAGGGTTTTTACTGCAAATTGTTTCACCAAAAATTAAGTTATTAAACGTTTAGATGTGTTTTCACAGGATAAGAAAATGTGAATAACGCCATTTTAACAAAATTGTAAGATAGAGCGTCATTTTGTATCCTACAATTAATACTGTACAAAAAAATAAGTGGCTCTTAGGAAGCTAAACATTGTGTATGTTAGTAAAAAACGATTATTAATTTAGCCATATTTATGGCTAATTTATTCTATATTTAATCACTGTAATGGGTCCACAAATCCTAGCTTTTGAATCTTATTGGTTGTAGCACATTACAACGAGAACTAATATGATTCCAAATTGAGATTCATGATATTTACACCGAACATAATATGACGAAGAGTAAATTATATCATACATTTCCTTTTAAAGTAAACTATTTCTTTAATAATTGCGTAAAAGGTCAGTGCCTTTTGTTACTTTAAGCAAGAAACTAACTGTTCCTTATTGTTTATCTATTAAATTGCAATCAGACACATTGTAATTATTTAAATTATTAAAAGTTATCAATCACTGATATTAAAGAAATTTAAAAATACTGTTCAAAAGTTTATGGTAACTTCAAATAAATGTTTCTCTTTAACTAAACCACCAAATAATTTATTCTCAGAGTGAATGCTTAAATATTTATTAAATAACTTTGCACAATTGCAATAGTTTTTGTGTGTTTCCATAGTTTTGATGGATTAACTATCATTCTGAAATGTGGAGGAAAAATAAGAATTAACTTTTAAACGATAGCGTGTGTGCCAAAGAATTAATACACAGCCTCAAAGGAACTGGCAGTAAACAAGGTTCAGTGAAAGCAAAACTTCTACCCTGGCTATCACAAACTCGAAGCTTAGATTACTAAACTGGCATGAAGGGCAAAGCCTCAAGGGATGGCACAACAACATCATCTCTTGGTCATTTAGGGGCACTCCGCACAAGCAGACAGTTATTATTTCTCCCCCAAAACTTCTATTAATTTTAGTTCGAGTCTCACTCGAGGCAAGAGAGCTCAAATGTGTCTGTAGTGTGTCAATGAATGACTTCCCTTTAGTTCACAGATTCATGTTCACAGTTGACGCCACGGCTCACATGAAACCCTTGTGATGCTTTTGGTGGAAGTGTTACAAAACAGACAATCGTGACACACATCTGAGGATTTCGTCGCGGTGGTGCTCAAAGAGGGCATGAAGCAAGAGATAACTTTGTTTTTGAACGGCTGTTATCAGATGTGCCATTATTCCAATTATCATGCTTGGTTATGACCCCAATGTTCTGTTGTCTCTTTGTTTTAAATAAAGTAAAACTTTATAGTTAAACGTCTAGTAAAAAACTCACGAGTTTAACTGTAACTGCATGTTCAAATGATAAGTTTCATTCTCTATCCAATTATTCATTTCATCAATCCACAAGTCAATAAACTAAAAAATTACAAGGTTTTATCACACATTTTGAATTCATCGAAAGTGCAGATTGTTTTTAAAACGTATATAACACTGTTTTCTATTTTCATTAGTAATTCCAGTTGAATTGTCACATCCAAAACTTAACTTTCACATCCATACCAGTCTATATTCCTCATAAATAGACGAATGAAAATTAAAATAACTATTTTATGTTAAAGAGCCATTCTTCTCCATTTGCTATAAATAATTGCCTCTTGTTTGCACATTAAAATCACAGAATATTTGCTAAATATGTTGACTTCCAAAAATGTGTTCTTTTGGTCACATAAATTTATTTTATACTCTTTCATCATATAGATTTTTTAAGGGAAGATCCACCTAATATATATCCAGAATTTAACATTTTGATAGTTATAACATTCTCTGAATTTTTTTGAATATACATTATTTTGACAAATCAGAAATCAAACATCACAACACTCAAAATTGCCCATAAGTACAAGATCATCCTTATAATCCTGACCTTACAATTTGCTGTGTTGACTGTTGAGTGTGTAATCATGTCAAAATATAATAAAATCACCACTTTAATGTTAAACATGCCTCATTAGTCCCGAAATGGGCATGCACTGCTAAATAGCTGTGAAATTAAGACATTAGGACACATCCGCAAGATACTGAATTAATCAAACGACTATATTTCAATGTTAATTACATTTTATCTTGAAGAGTGAATATAAAAGATACAAGGACATAAATGCAGATGCAATTTCTAAAGCATGCCACCCCGGTTCACATTGGTATGCATAGTCCTTTGGCATCTGAACACTAAATATTTTATTTCATCCCTGCCCTCACATAACGCACCACACCAAGAACCGCCCAGCAATTTAAGGTGACATAAATCAGCAAAACATCCAGTCATCTGCATCTGTGATCTGCACACACCTGATCTCCACAGGCCCCTGGAGCACCCAATGCCCTTCACACAATCTTAATTCCAGAATAACACTGCCTTCGCAGGCAAGCTCTTTAGAACAGACACTTTACGACAATAAAGAAGCATCAGTACACAATTACAGAGTGTGCGCCCACAGTTAATATAAACATATATCTAACATGCATAAATGACAATTCCTGCATTATAAGATTTTAGTCATGGTAAGGGATCAGACCTCAGGCCTACACTATGAAAATCTGTTCATTGTGACATCAGAAAAGAATCTGATGATTGTGACATCACACCACTGCAGTTGCGTAGCTCATGAATATTAATTAGCCTATGCACTTTTCAATTTCTTTCACTTGTCTGTGTGATGTTATGTTTGGAGATTGGAACGATTTTCAGCGTAACAGCGTGGCCATACGTTTATGCACACTTCAGTAAAATGTTATTTCAGTTTGTTTAGGAAAATAATTACCATGTTTCTTATTGTATTGCTTTGGCCCCTTGAGCAATAGGAAATAATTGTATCTCTTGCAGTGTTACAGCTTTTCTTGTGTCCTCAGTGTAAAATGATGGATAAATTATACAGAGCATGCTGGAAACCCATTGACTATTCAGGTTGAGAACAAACAAGAAACTCTTTAACAATAATTACAAAACATGAAAACTGTTTGAGAATGAAGTGAATGTATCTTTTTCAAACTTTGTGTTTTAATCTGCATGATATGTAAAACTAAAAAAGAACAAAACTTAGTTTAAGAAAAGGATGTATTTAGACATGCACAACATGCTAATCATAAATATGAAATGAGCACATTCAGACAAATAATGGAATTTTGAAGGAGGCCTTTAAAATTAAAAAGCCTTGTGAAGTTGCCAAATAACTTGTTCTGTAATTTATTCATTTTCACTTTGTGATGGTTAAGCACAAGGGTCTCTCTACATCTTTAATTCCCTGGACATCAGACAGAATTAGAAATCAAATTCACTCTAAATAATTTGTTTCTGTGTGTGAGATAAAACTGAATGCACTCTCTGCTGTGTGTGACATCATAATCACTCTCTGCTGTGTGTGACATCATAATCACTCTCTGCTGTGTGTGACATCATAATCACTCTCTGCTGTGTGACATCATAATCAATCTCTGCTGTGTGTGACATCATAATCACTCTCTGCTGTGTGACATCATAAATACTCTCTGCTGTGTGACATCATAATCACTCTCTGCTGTGTGACATCATAATCACTCTCTGCTGTGTGACATCATGAATACTCTCTGCTGTGTGTGACATCATAATCAATCTCTGCTGTGTGTGACATCATAATCACTCTCTGCTGTGTGTGACATCATAATCACTCTGCTGTGTGACATCATAATCACTCTTTGCTGTGTGTGACATCATAATCACTCTCTGCTGTGTGACATCATAATCACTCTTTGCTGTGTGTGACATCATAATCACTCTCTGCTGTGTGTGACATCATAATCACTCTCTGCTGTGTGTGACATCATAATCACCCTCTGCTGTGAGTAACATCATAAATACTCTCTGCAGTGTGTGACATCATAATCACTCTCTGCTGTGTGTGACATCATAATCACATTCTGCAGTGTGTGACATCATCTTGACTCTCCGGTCTGTGTGTGACATCATCTTGACTCTCCGGTCTGTGTGACATCATAATCACTCTGCTGTGTGTGACATCACAATCACTCTCTGCTGTGTTTGACATCATCTTGACTCTCTAGTATGTGTGACATCATAATCACTCTGCTGTGTGTGACATCATAATCACTCTCAACTGTGTTTGACATCATATTGACTCTTTACTGTCTGTGACATCATCTAGATTTTAAATGTATGTAACACCAAATTTTATGCACTTACTGCTCCCTGGTAAACCATATTGTCTCTCTGCTGTCTGTGAGATCATAGTCACTCTCTACT
This sequence comes from Triplophysa yarkandensis, assembly GCA_033220385.1. NCBI lineage: Eukaryota > Metazoa > Chordata > Actinopteri > Cypriniformes > Nemacheilidae > Triplophysa > Triplophysa yarkandensis. Next base: position 13,348,581 of record CM065666.1, read on the forward strand.
TTCTGTGACATCATACACTCAATGATATCTGGGACATAAGAAATACTCTATGCTGTATGTGGCATCATATTCCCTCACTGCCTTCCTGGACATAATTGTCACTCTTTGCTGTCAGTGACATCATAGCAACTCTCTGCTGTCTGTGACAATATACTGCATGCAATCTGCTCCATTACTTTAAACACAATGGTACAAAAATAACAGATCCCTGACACCCTGACATAAATACACAAATCATTTTTGTTAGTGATGGTTATCTATTGTAGAATTGGTGGTTGAACAGGTGGAAATGTTACTCAGTTTTAGATTTTTTTGTTATTATGCAGTACAGCACTTGGCACAACGCAGTGTTTTTTTGCATGTAGATGAAATTAAGGTTGTAATAACACAGAACGGAACTTGAGCACTTGCGCAGCCTGTCAGGAGACTTCAACTTTACTTCTCTATTTATGTTGTTTAATTTAAATTAAAAGTGCTGTTAAAAGCTGAACGTGCATTAACGCAGATGACTATGAGACCAGACTTATAATAAAACGTCTACTGGAGGAATGGCACCAGCAGTGTCTGTCTCAATAAAAACTGATCACTGTTCAGTGTGAGCACAGCAGATTGTCCACAGAACTGTTAACCATGAAGGTGGTAGTTAACAAACAATAAACACAAACAGTAAATATGTCACCCACTGTTGTATACAAACGTAAGGGATGTAGTTGTTTGCATGATCTAATTATTTTGATAGAATATGTTTTTAAGCATAACTCTCAAACATAAGCCTGAATAAACAACATTTGGCCATTTTGTAAAACTACCGAAGTTTAAGACACCATAAACCTGTAAAAAATCGAATCATCCTCAGTTTGAGTCGTAGATGTGCAAGTAAGGGGAATAGATTTGGCCTGTAATGATCGCTGCACTGCAGTGTCAGCTCTCAGTTTCACTTTCAGTTGATCAAAGGGTGTGTTACAGGCTGAAATTGAAAATGACCAGAACTAATTTTTTTAAAAAGCCCCGGATATTACTTTAGGCCCTGTTATAAAGCCCCAAAGCACAGCAGGGGAAGGTTGAAACCGCCACTTAACAAGGGAAGGGGGAAGATGGTCTGTGAGACTCACATGGATTCTAGAGAGCAAACTTCATGTAAAATCCGGAATAGGCTGACCCCTGTGAGGTAAATGAAAGCAGCAGTTTGTCTGACTGAAGATTAGAAACGGGACTGAAAGATCCATGGAACGGAGACCTTGTATTTCTTCTGGTTTTAAAGTGCAGATGCCCAGCAGGGAGAGTGTTGAAGCTTAAATAACACCCCTGATCGCAAATAAAAAATACTGTTGGTTACATATGTGCTTAAAGGGATAGTTCAACATAAATGAAGATTCTGTCATCATTTACTCACCCACTTGTCATTTTAAATCTGCATGACTTTCCTCTGCTGGACACAAAAGAAGATATTTTGAGAAATGTTTGACAACATCTGCCTCCATGGAATTCCAACGTTCAACAAAACCACTGGGAATTTTCTCAAGATATCTTCTTTTGTGTTCCATTTTTGTATCAGAGTCATGCACAAATCATGAAAACACCTCTTTTCTATGTATACAAAATATACATAACAATGGAGGATGGAAGCTTAGCTTGTAGTATAGAGTAAAAGACCACACTTACTATAGTAAAGTTCATGACTTTGAGGATCCAGATGGTAAGAGCAAGGTTGACCACGATGAGGATCATGAGGAGGAGAACAAAAAAGTAAAGGCAACGTTTCCGCCAGCCATAGATTCCCACTTTATACACTTGTGGCTTTTCGGTGCTTTGGACATTGTTCCTATGTGGACACTGTTCCTGGGTCATCTGGGAACACACACAAATAAAACATTAATGGCAATCTGTTGTGACTGGATGGTTGGTGCACAATTCCACAAATCCCCTTTAACTTGTCCATTAATGTGGTTCTGCAAAAAATTTGAATAGTCCGGTTAAAATCGGGAAAAGACACTTTGTGTAAAAAGTGCATAATGCGAGGCTAATATCTCTGTGAAGAATAGAATTTAACGTCGGCAGTATTTTGAGTTGCCGTCTTTGCCTGCAGAGCCAAATCGCATTTGACAAGCACGCACATTGAGGCCACATTGAAACAAATGATTCCAGACATCTCCGCGAAACTTCCGGAGTACAAGAGCACACATTGAAAAATTCAACCCGGGTTTCACATACACATTTTTCCCTTATCACACCTTCTAGTGTATAACCACAGCATCTAAAGCACACTTGCTTTCATGTTATAGAGCTTCAAAAGGAATGGTAAGTAAATGGCAGACATGCTGTTATTAAAGTCAGACTTGAGCTGAATTATATTTGAGGGCTGGGGAATTTGATCTCCAGCAATAGTTTTAGTGCTGTTGCCCTTTGATGCCCTTTTCATTCAGACTTTCTGCTTGACTTGCTTTATGAATTTAGTAAAGGCAATATTGTAAATGCACTCTATTACAGAACATGAATTTAGAGACAGTGCCTTGGTATGATCCATCTTTTTAGAGTTTAAAGGCATAAGAACAAAACAATTTAATAATGAATGGAACTGTGATGTAAATAAAATGAACGGAAGTCAGTGTTGCGTAGTAACAATAAAAACTTGACTAAGGTCAGTTTACCGAAGACATGCCACTCGGCGGCCATGGTTGCAATTCCTTTTATATTCCACACAAACCTTTGCTTAGACCTCTGAAAATCTTTGAAGTTTAGCCTAATTCAAACTGCCAGCTGTTACAAGGTGTTGCTTGTCTCTTTCTACGAGGTTGTAGGAAGGTCTCTAGATTTGGTTGGGGGGCAGTGGGGGCTGCTACCCAGTCGCCACAGCATGGTGGCATTCACGTTGTGTGTTTTCACTTACGTGAGTGTGGACTTGGATGGGTTAAATGGGGAACGCAAATTCCAAGTATGGGATACCATACTTGCCAACACTTCAATTCACTTCACTTCGTATGACTATTTTAACCTGAGCAAAATATTTGCGTAAAGAGCTTGTTAACACCTGCGGTTTGAAGGGTATGGAGGCACGAAAACAATCACGTGAAAACAACTGTCCCTGCGAGTAATTAAGAGTGTTCAGAGATTGTTCATAAGATTGTTTGCATTTGGTGTAAACACATCATAACAGTGTATGGTTTATCTCTAGTGTACCATGTTCTCATGGAATATGAAAGTTGTATTATTAATGTTTTTAAATTAATTGCAAAGTCTTCGGTGGCGTAGTCTTGTGCTCCTACAAAGCTCTGGGGCTTTTCTTCTGATTTTCTCTTTTTAGACACGTTGTGATTTACTAAATGATTCGTCATGTAATCATTTAGCCACAACACACTGGTTTTTCCTGGGAGAGATTTGTGTCTCATCTACAATTACGAAAAAAATAATCATAACACTGTCATATTTTCATAGTAGGCAAATAAAATTTGCACTTATTCTTCGTGCATGATGTAAACTGTTTATTAAAGGTGTCCAGGTATCCGTTCGGGGATTTGCTAATGCTTTCTACGATAAATATGAATTTGTATGCTGCCTAATGGGAGCCATTAAAGAAAAGTAAAGCATTTTGTTGCTAGTCTTCCTGTGTGGGGTGAAAGCATTGGGCTTTTGCTGGAGGGTGGCTTCTTGTCACATTAGTAACTAGTGTAATTTTTTTTCCATTTCTTAAACTGCCATGATAATCATAATGACTCAAGCTTGACTCAAATCCATAGTTACAGAAAAACAACCCTTGTGACAACTAACCTCATTCTAGCTGGCATTCTGATAATAACATTTTAATTGGTCAAGTGCTATTTTTGAAATAAAAATATTTATAGGTGACCTTAAACAAGCTATAAGTCCAACAAGCACATCACAGTACACAACGTCAGATAAAACCAACAGTTAATTTGTGCATTTTAAAAATATAAACATTATATTTGCCATGTTGGTTCAGGAAAAATGACATACAATGATTTGCTTAAGATGTACCTTCTATTTTTTTTCATAAAATTTGCTATAAAATAAACTGAAAAATGATGCCGACTCAACAAAAGGAACTTTTTACTTGAACTTTAAAGATTAACTAAACTTTCTTCCATTAAATGTGCTATTATTGGGAGAAAGCAAAGCTTGGCTCTTCAGATACTGTATATTAACCGCAGGTTAACAGAGATCATATCACACTTTACACACGTCTTCACTTTCCTCTCGAAAATTAAAAGAACTTTAGGCAACGTCAAATTACCTTTCAATATGGGAATTCATTATCATATTATCTGTGTTGAAATGTTAGGATTATAACATCAAGTCTTATTAAGAATACTTACTGTACGGTATGCATTCAACGTATGAATATGAACAGGACTTTACGCTATCAATTGATAACCTTTACTAAATCATTTAATCAGTCTGAATAATTTTAACTGTTTTTTTTTGTACTGCTACATAATCTAAAGATTTTATAAAGATATCATTTTTTTTTATTTTAGGTCTAGTGTTTATCGTCTCAATGTTCCATCTTGGAGACACTTTTAAAGCTATTTAAGCTTTAACTGGCAAGGAAATATTACAGTCTAAAATATATAACATTGCAACAATAATGAACATAAGAAACTTATTCATAGGCATGGTGTAAATGTGTAGTGGTTCGGTGAGCTTAATGGTAATACACAAACACAATGCAGCTGATGCGCAAGTAGAAAAAATTGGTACCGTCTTATCTCATCCTTTTCATTGGATAAAAGGAAAAGAAATACAATGCAGAAACATCTGAAGACATTTTAAGCAGTAAATGGAGTTGCTGGAGGATGTTGTAAGAAGGTGAAACAACTCTTGACTCTGTTGATTCCTTGGAGAGAGCCAGGGATGGTGAGTTACTCATCTGTAAACCACAGTGTCAATGAAACGCCCCTGTCTGTATCAAACACTACAGGTGTTAGTCTATATGGTAACAGTGCCGAAATAAAGTCGAGAAAACCTCACAGCTAAAGATCAAGAACTATTGATCTTGCTCAGAACAAAATAAAACAGCCTTGCAAGAACACAATAAAATAAAATAAAATAAAAATAAAATAAAATAAAAAAAGCATTAGAAACCATTTGGTCACATTGATGTATTATTTTTTGTCCCCATGGTACAATATTGTACTTTTGACCATGACAAAAACATACAGTAATATTAGCAAATGATTTTGCGGCTGGAACATTTCTATACACAGCTTGGTTTCTACACTATGATATTTCCTTTCGAGGGGCTGCACAAAATACTGCTCAGGATTTACACCTTGATCCTGCTTTTTAACAAATGTCATCACCGCACATTTGTTCCCAGCAGATTGTTGCGCTAGAGATTTCTGAGAAAACACTACATCACAGCTGGCTCTGTATATCAGGATTGTCAAAAGCTTCAGAATATGAAACACCTGTTTGTGGCTGAGACTACCTCCCCAGTGTATGTGTTTACTGGCAGCTTACTGGTAACGCTGGAGGCCCGAGCTGTCACCTTCAAGAGTGTTGTTTTAACATACACTCGCACTCATTCCTCTATGATGCCAAAAGCCAATACATGAACCGTTTGCTTTAGTTTTTTCAATTCTTTTATTTGCTTGTTTGTGCATCAAAGATAAGACAGGGTCTCAAACTCCTGGTTGTCTTGTCATTACGCCTGAGAGTTTCCCTGGCTTTTTTTGTAACTTACTGCAAGGCACCCAGTGACAAGACATTAGCCATGACATGAAATAAGAAATCTTCAAATATACATGACTGAATGCTTTTAAAGAAAAGAAAATTCCCTGCATTAAATGCTCTCAGTGTAGAGAGGGACTATGGCCCAGCCTAGTTTTAGAGTTTGAGACTGTCAAATTCAGACTGAGACTGATCAAAAATGAGTCCTATTTGCCATATGATTATAATTATGATTATTATTATTATTATTATTATTGTCATAATAACACAGTGTCATTAATAGTAATAATAATACAAACAATAATAATCATTTTTTTTAAATCAGAATAATTGTTATTATTATTCATTATTATTATTCATTATTTTAATTATTCATTATTATAACAACAATAATTATCTTTATTATAAATTAATGTTTTAACCATCTTCAGTGTAAATTGCCGGTGTAAAAATGTATATAAACATTTTTCCAAATTTCTCACATTCTGATTATATTGAAATGGCAAAAATAAAAATGTATCGACTTTTAGTTTAGTCTATAATCAATTATTTTATTGTGTTATTTGTTAATTTTTTGGGGGTTCTTATTAAATCATAAAAAATAATTTGAAAACAGTTATTTTAATGATTCACAGATAGAGGCCTATTGTAAAGCAAATGTATCCTCATTAGGGCAATTGGTTTGAATCTGTGCGAACTCATGCAGACAGCATGTTTCAGCCCTTAATTTTCATTGGACGCTTGAATTGGTTGACAGTTTGAGTACTTTTCTAAATCGCTGCATATAAATATTTCTCATTAGTGTGACACTGTGTTTGCTAAGGTAAACTGCTACTTAAGCTAATGTTGATGCACTCCAAACATAATATATCGGCAAATATCAACTCGAAGTAAAGCTGACAGGTAGAATAATAACATGCAGGGAGACAGATTTACTTACGCCCATGAACTAAAAGCAACTTAAACTATTTCTTTCATACAAGGTCACAGGATTGAAAAATAGACCTTGTGACCAGTGTGGCACATAAATCAGGTACAGTACGACTTTTAAGATTGAAACGTGATAGAAGAAGTGATAACTAATTGCATAAATAAATATCATAAAGTAAATTCAATGAGTTACAAAAAACCACTTAAATTTACATTTACATACATCCTGCACTTAGTAGGAAATTTGTAACCACATTTAATGTATAGATTTGATCTGTATACGCTTCCTTCAGCAGTTAGAGACCAAATTGCTATTATAATTTGCTATTATAAAAGTCATTAAATCGTTATTTCCAATTCCTGGCATATTCTACACTCCCAAACCTCCGTGCAATCCTAAAAAGCTTCTAAAACTGATGTCAGGTCAGTTGAAACCTTCAGCAGCTGCTGATCATGTTCAGGGATGGGGCTGTTTTTAACTTCGCCTCTATAAAGGGCGGACAGTAACCGGCACGTCTCATAACCTACACAGCTGTTTCTCTCACTCTCTGGCCTAAGTCGTGCCCCCTCCTTCCCTGCCCTGCCCACTCCAACCTGGCATCATCACACACAATCCCAACGGCAACACCACTATTCGGCTTCTGCTATAAGTCGGGACACTTTTCTCACATTGTTCCAGCACTCTCGCTCAAACGACGGGAATCTTGTCGGTAACTGCAATCTTTCCACAGCAAACCCCTTTGTTACTTATTCATAGTAGCATGTTTCCCAGAGGGCCAGAGTAATTGAAACCAAATGTGGGGAAGCGGTGAAATAGAGCAGCAGTAGCATCTGGCTTCTCTTGAGGAAATCGGACAGAAGAAAAAGAGAAAGAGCGTGATAGAAAAACTCTTACTGTTGGGAAAACTTTTGGCACATAAAATAAGTTTCTTATCGGCTTCCAATTAACATAAAACATCTATTCTGAGATCACAACACACTGCAAGAATAATCCAATACAATGGAACTGAATGGGAATGAAAGAGAGCGAGAGACGGCTAAAAATAACAGCAACTCGAACTGCGCAGAAAGGAAACTTCTATCCACCCCCAAAACAATGAAGTAGCACTACACTTTAAGCACAGCCCTGTCTGCCAGGAAGTCACATGCGTTCCATGACATGAAAACACAAGTCAGACTAACAAACTTCAAACTTACCGTCCTGACCATGGCTATCAACCTGAAGTCCAAGCTAGCGTTCAGAGAAGTCTGTAGCAAGGGTATAAAAGAAGCCAGAGACACTCTCAAAAGATGGCATGAGGCCTGTTTCCTCCACTGTTCTCTCTCTCTCTTTCTATTTCCAACCGACTTCAGGCAGTTACGATCCCCCTTTTCCGACCCTGTCAGCTTTTCCAATAACAGACACGCAGCCAAAATTCCTGCCCTAAAGTCTGCAGGAAATTCCTGGTGGCAGATCTGCAGCCAAACCAGTTTCAAGGGAAACTCTGAAGAACCTCCACTACAAATTCTACCCTCTGTCTGTTAAAAACTGCCCCTCCGGTCACCGGACAGATATAGCGCTTGGAGATGCGTGGGGGAAGTTAAGGGGTTGGAGTCTGTGTGTGAGGTTTTCCTCCACCCACTTGATGTACACGTGTTTCAGTGTGTATATGACTCTGGGAAGAGGAAAAACCCATTTACTTTTCCACTCAATGCGCCCTATCTGCTTATTATGCGAGATAACAGGTTCACAAAACTTTTTCCATATAGGATTTTATAATCGGTATTCAGAGAGGGCATCGGTTTCATGATCATAATAAATAATCGTTTTTTAGGTGCAGGTTTGACCGATAAGTTCAGAATATAACCACACATGACTGTGTTAGTAAATCAAGACTTGCAACACAAAGATATGTTGATAATTCTGGTGGTGGTTACAGTGAAAATTTAACATAAATATATTCTGCTGAGTTTTACTGCTGTGATAATAAACTGTGTTGTGTGTGTTTGTGGCCTGAATTTATTCAGGGTGTTTTTTCTCTCTCTTTGTTTAGAATTTGAAAACAACCAATTAGAGTCAGAATTTGGAATCAGGGTTTAGAAGAAGCATTTCCATGCAACCATGCTGTATAATGTTGTTGTAGGGTCGAATAAATTCTCCACCGAAACTTCTGCGTGTTGATGTTATAGTGGTATCTCCCAGATTTTAATTGTTCATATGAATCGAACAGAGAAAAAGTGTAATCTGATTGAGTGTAAACCTGAAGAGCTATTTACAAAGATTGCATATAGACACATCACACTCAGGCGATCTAAACAAAAATATTTCTATTGTTTGAGCTCTTCAACATACAGTGTTATTAAAAAGGAGATGGGTCTGTTATGCCATAAGGAATCTACTTAATAAAAGCAAGGACCAAACCTGATGACCCGATCTCATTTTAAATCTTTTATTTACTCGGCAATTCTAGATGTAATGTGGTCATTTCAGTCTAGTGTATAAGAAGTTTAATAAAAACAAACCTCAGAATACATCCAACTGTAATGTGAATTACAGACAATAAGACAACAGCTGTGATATTAATCACAAATATCATTTTGTTACTTTTCTAAAAGCATGTACAAATATAACTGTTATATTGCTTAAATGTGATTATCAACTAGATTTCATACCTTAAATAATACAAAGAAAACATATATTCTGTCATTTTACCTACAGTTTTTATTTTTGCAGATTATTGCAAATAGATTCTTTGAAATCTGGAAATATATTGTTATAAATACACAGAGTAAAAATAATTAATTTCACCCAAAAACCTAGTAAATACGAAAATCTAAAAAATAAAAAATAATCTTTGAAACTTACTTTTTTGCAGCCGTATTTGGGAATATTACAAAACAAATATAAACAATCCTGCATGCAAGAATGCATGAAGCATGACTTTTAATGTGAGGTAACCTCATTTTCCAGAAGTTGTTGATTATCAACTTAAGGGTCGTAAATATAATACAATGTCCCCTTTAATGTATAGATATACATGCAGGAATTGTTTTGCAAGAACAAACCATTCCCAATTTTTTACAATTTATTGCAAATATTGTTCTGTGTGCATTTTAATATGGTTTAAACGCACACAAAAAGCTGTACTCGGCAGAAAATGTTTCGCTTTGTTGCTGACATTGTTGAGCACACAGTTGGAGCAAATATGATGTATTAGCTACTATACGCAGTATTGCAATATTGTGTAAAACCTTCCCACTAACAACAATATTGGCAATCTTTATTAAATTATCTCCTGCCAAAAACAACAGCAGCCCTCAAATCTAGGAAACCAAAAGGTACTTTAAAAATCCAATAAGGCATCCAATGAGCAAATAGCATCAGAGCACAGAGTGGGTTACAAGAGACTTTGCTTTATTAGCAAATGAATATACATTTCAACATACAAAAGTGATATATTTCTTAGGCAATTGATTCTGGTTGATTTAATCTGATGGAGTCTGAATTCTACCCACGCAATTTTTTGTGGCATCCAGGAACCACGAAATTCTGAAAGATCACAGCTGTTGTATAGTAAAATTGTTACAGTGGTTTACATTACTTCTGATGTCCGCCACTGACTTGATTGATGTGATTTGTACTAGAATGTTGATGATGGGATGACACTGTAAACAGGAAGTCAACTAAACATGCCAAATAGGGAGATTGTGAAGGAGCATAATGAGTGTTCTCCGGTGGGGGAGCTCACTTAATGGGCATAATGAAATCCACTCCTTTCCATTATGGCAGCGTTGCTGTGGAGGCCGAACATTAGTTGTGTTTGTGTTGTTGTTTAAGTAGCAAGGTCTGTTTTCAAAGACATAAACAGTTGCAGTTTTCCGCAGTCAAATGCTGTGCTGACAATAACTGCGATGCCTGTAACATCCAATGCCTTGGGTAAAATGACTGCAAAGTTCAGAAACCGTTCCCCTTCAGAAATGTTTTGGGTTATGCGGTTATCAGATCAGATGTGTCTGTTTTAATATGATGTGGAACTGTGCAGTGCCTCAAGAAGATAGATTTCACATCGCTGCAGCCGAGGACGCAAATTCGTCCGTCGTATCAAAATGACCCGCGGGGCAGAAATGCTATTAGCCCCCGTTATTCACAACCCCTGCCGCTGTGTAAGGCATTCCTCCTATAGTTTGGACAAAACATACTGCTGTCATTATGCAAAGCCGCTTTTGTGGGGTGGAACGCTGATTGTTCATCGGAAGCTGTGAATGATCAAGATGACGGTTTTGACATGGCAAGACGAGTCCTTAGAGAGGATGAAAGGACTGGAAAAAGAAACAAGGATCCACCAAGAGTGAAGAGTTGAGCAAGTATTATTCTGTGGGTCAGAAATGAGAAGGTTTTGTGGAATCGACTGTTTGTTCTAAAGATGAAAGATCATCTACCAATGTTTGACTTCTAGACATGAAATTACCCAACGCATACATGGAATGCTGGATGGATGGAGTCAAACATTGATAGTCTCACAATCTCTATCCAAACATCCAGAGAAAGACCTTCAAACACACAAAACTATTTCTTCATGCATCTTTTTCAAAACCTATTTCTTTCATTCATATGCTCTGATTCTATTAAAAGGACAATCATGAAACCATGTGTGACTTCTATGGAAGGCAATTCCACAGAAATGTCAACCTTAAGATGAAAAATCGCTTTAACCAAAGGTTTTACCATGGTGCGTCAGTTAACAAAATCTCGTGTTTTTAATATAGCATTATCACGTTATTTTTTAATTCATATTCCTTACAAATTTGTGCACAATGTATTGCACAACTAAATTGTTTCATGAAGAGTCACTACTTTGCAATTTTTTGTGTATTTCTAGGTTTTGTAAAATATTAACAGATAGTTCTGCATTTTGGTGATAAAAACATTCTCTTAAATTGTATATTTCCAGCGTTGACTAAACTGTCATATTCATAATGATGGAAATGCCAAGGCAGCAATTCTGTACATCAAATTGGCAACAAAACACACCGAAGACTCAATTTTAAAATATTAACAAACAACATGCTTAATTTATGAACTAGTATGATTTATGAATCAAAACATAAATGAAAATACATCTTCCAATGACTTCCCAACACATTTTGGGATTGCCTTTTGCACAAGCAATTAATGCAGTGGATTCAAATGTAACTTCATGTACACATACAGTTTTTCATGCAATTTTTATACAAATTATAATTTAATACTGTGAAAGCTATCCACATTTCACATTTTCAAAGAAACATCTTTTAGCTTCGTCTAACATCGACAAAAGTGTTTCACAAGGTCAAAACGGACTACAATCACATTTGGTTCCCAAACTGTAGGGTTTACCAGCCCCACACACACATATCCAAGACTACATATTCAAACACACCATTATCCTGACATCTGTCAGCTGTACGGGCACACCTAAGCACATGGAGTCTCTGGAGCATGATATATTTCAATAGGGCCCATCGATCGCTGTGCAAATAGCATCTCTGGCATCAAATCTGCTTGGCAGGGGTCTGACAAACCTGGCCATGTCAAAGACTCGACTGACACATCTATAAGCATTCAATAGGCAATTGAAGGCTGGTTGAGGACGGGAGGGGAAGGGGGGGAGGAAATGTTAACAAAGACCCAGGAGCAGTAAGCAGTGTGTAAACAGGAGCCCCGCTGGTAGATACAGACAGGGAAGTTATCACGCTACCTAAATGCCATAGACCTCTCCCTGAGACGCATGGTCCCTAGCCCGTTCACAGCTCTAAGTCCAATGGATTTTGTCATTCGGAAATGTGGACCACACAGCTGGTTATAAAACGACAAATCTCTCAAATCATTTTTTTCACGGAAGTAACACTTTCCTTGAGATTACATGGGGTGCTGATCTTGATATGTTCAATTTAATTTATGTATCTCTATAGCACTCAATTTACATTCTCTTGAAAGAAACTATACCATAAAAACATGTTTACTCACTCACTCACTTCAATTCAATTCAATTCACTTTCAATTCACTTTTATTGTCACATCACCACGGCACATGTGCCCTGGTGAGTGAAATTCTCGGGAGCTTGCTCCAGAAAAATTGCAGAACAGTTAACAGTCTGCATTCACAAAGAAACATACAGATCCTTTTCTATAATTCCCAAACGATCCACAAAATGTGATGCTGGGAATGGGAAAAACATGTAAATTGAGTGTGACTCTAATGACCACGAATGCTTTTTTCAAAGACAGATTTCATCATTTGTATTTTTTCTCCATTTCTTCATACGTCATCCAACCACAAGCAGCAGTTTGAAATTCCAGAAATGCTTCAGAGAGATGCAATTAGACTCTATTACTCTCCAGAAGAATCAGAGGCTGATTGGACCTGAGTGCACATCTTCTCTGTAATGGCCCTTAAAGACTCTGAATCACACGAGTCTGAGTGATGCAGAAAAGCATCCTTTTCTCGGATGGCTTTAATCACCTTCCCCAAAATTGATTTGTGTTTATTTTGCTGACAAAACATTGATTAGCACGAACGCCCAAAAAGGCCGAGCAGCTTACACCTTGGCTATCTACATGATCACACTGACGTGGCATCGGGAGAGAAGCAGGAGTCGCTGGAGTTTGCGGATGAAGGGAGATTATATGTTGTGAGTGGATAAGAGCGAGTTATGTGACTCCTCTCCGACGGAATGATTTTCCTTTCATATAAAAGTTGTGTTCACGCTTTACCGAACCGCACAGCTGTTCAGTAGTGTGAATGCTTTCAATCAGGCATCTGTTTTCTTTCAAGTCGACATGAAACGCTATTCGCGAACCGTTTTAGCATTCGTGATCTGGCGTGTTAATGAGAAAATTACTGTAGTGCTTATACAGAGATGTAGGTAAGCATTTCAATTCATCTTAATGGCTTTGTTAGGCTGGGACAGGCCCCCTAGAGGTACGCAATTTGAAATCTGCCACCTTGTGCGAGTTTTTCCGCGTGAAATTTGTAAGATTATCTGGCAACTTTTACATGGCCGTGAACAAAGCTATGCTCGTGACTTCTGGCAAAGCGAAAGCAGAGTACAGTTAATTATTTTGAGTTCTTTTTTATTGTGTATGTACATATAAGTATATAATTAAGATGTTTTGAGTATGTCTTTTGTTTTTCAAAGACAGCAATGAGAGTCCCTTCTTTCAGAATGTGTCTTGATTTCAATGTTTTTGGAAGAAAATGTATTTTCAATTCTCTCTTTTGTTAGTTGTTATCCTCAACAATCAATTGCAGACAATACATGTTGTTATACTTCATCCAATACCAAATATGCCATCCACATAAAATGTATATAGCTTTATGATAATGCATAGCTCTTTTAAACATAAAAGTAATACATTCAGGAACATACATTAAAAAAGTAAATTGGTGCCCATGTAGAATTTGTGGTTCCTCTACAGGATGATCAGCTTTTTCCCTTTTCTTCTCTAGACCCTAGAGATTGTATTTAGACATAACTTCTGGGGTGACAGGGGTGATATGTTTCCCCGAGAGAGCTTTGGAAAGGTCTTCGATTACCAAGCCACTTCTGAAAGCCTCTCCCATCACTTTCCCCGGTTGTAGAATCACGTGACACAAGCAATTAAAGCACGGCCATAAACATCATCGGAAGGGTGACAGGTGGAACCGCCCCAAAACAGCAAACTAACAGCCTGGAACTGACATTCTGTGTCTATACACGATGACGGATCAATTATAGAAGGCCCCAATAACCTTGAACATATGGACATTAAAAATTCAGCTTGACCTAAAGGGCATTTTTAACAGCTTTCCTTTTAATGCCATGATAACAGTCTTGGGCTCTCTCTCTCTTTCTGACACATGAGTTAACCACTAAGGAATCTAGTGTGTAGCTTAATCTTCCCCTGGATACTTCACCACATCTCAATGGCAGGGCTGATTATGTCTAATCTTTCATCTCATCACTTCAGTGAAATTCAGTAACTAGACGTTCAAAAGGCACCTTTTTTAACCCTTGTTTGAGATAAATTCATGTTTTAAGCCATTGTAAAGCTGTACAGAGTTTGCATAACCTAAACTTGACACAAGTACTTGTCGGAGATATTTAAAATAACTTTGGGAGTTCGTTTCCATGAATGGACATTATATAGAACTGATATTCTACAATAGAGTGGTTCTCAATTGTTCTTTTTTTTACAATGGAGAGCCATTATATATTTTGTAGTAATATATTTAACTCATGTCTGTGAAAAAAAAAGTTTTTATAAAAGCATTTAAAAATATATATATATAATATAGATAACTTGTCTTGTTATTATAAGCGATTATTGAAAATATGTTTGGAAACTTATGGTGATTTGTTTCTAATATTATACACTGCGAAAAAAATGCAAAAAAAAAAACATACATACGTAACATACATTAACTCAGCAAGTGTAAATGTGTAAGTATAAAAATTATCAAGCAAAATAATCTACCTATCGATTTCTTTGTGGAATCCAGACAACATTTTTCAGGTTACTTTCCTTGACAAGTAAATATGTCTTGATTTAAGACATTAGTTATTTAAGACAAAACTGCTAGAACTACATTTCTTTCAGTGTAGACCGTTTCAGCAACTTAACCGACCTATTCAACAAATTGTTTATGTAATATAATTACTACACAGTAGTTCAAATAAAATTAAAAATATATAGTTATATTATCATACCAGAAATTTTGAAGTTAACTTCTGGTCAGAAATCCCGTCCGTTGAAATACTCAAGGAGCACAAGGTGGAGTTTATCTTCATCTCAATCGCTATAAATTAAATAAATCATGTTGCCATATCCTCCTTTTATAACATTTGAGAACTTACTGAAACCAAACGTATTAGAAAAACGCACCCTTGAACACACATATGCGTGATAAGAACAAACTTATAAAACTGAGAGCATCTTTGGCAAACATGTATTTGACATGATTACTTTTTATTAAAGAACATAGTGTTCATTCGCAAGGTGGGGGTGGGGTTTATGACATATACTGAAGCCAACCACAAAGGGGCGATCAAATTGTTTTGCTTAACTTTTCCGAAGTTGTGCGGCAGGCTAATAAAACCCAACAAGGTTGCTCTGTATTTTGGTCTCGAACCCAAATAAGCATCACATTCTGACAGCTCCTACAAATCTTTGAGTGCACCCTTTTTTGCCTTTCACAAACAAAGATATTTCATTATATTTTATAGTACACAAGACTTTGCTAAGCCCACTTAAAAGTGATTTAATCTGCATAATGAAATTACTTCTTTGCTGTCCCATTAAACTAGCTTACTTTATTTCGAGACGGGAAGCTCATTGTTTGCAAAACAAGCAACATCTTTGTGGCACTAATACTAATTAGCCGGTGCCGGAACACAAGTGACATTTTAATCACAAGCAATACATTCAGGGTAGCTGTTACTACCGTGATCTATTGAGACTAGCCATGGCTGCTCATCTTTTATTTTATTTTCCAGATCACAAGTGTTCAGAGGAAGGTGACATTGCAGAAGAAGGCCCTTAAGGTCGATTATTACACTAATACAATTTTCGACATAATTACAATAACACCCCCTTATCCGTGTCCCGCCCTTGAACCGCACACACGCACTCTGAAACGATGACAAACGCGGACACCAAAGTGCAAAACACCGACCACCCTCCGAAAACAAAAAGCAATCAGGGAAAAATCAATGCTTTTCAGTTTCATTTTCACAACTTCACGACCTCTTATCTTTCCTTGGCAAAGGAGAACATTTGGGCAATCAGCCGTTGTTTGTACCTGTCTAAAATTCTAAATTGCACACCCACCAGAAATTCTGGGTTTAGTTTATGGAATGCTGGCACTTGGTCAATACTATTTTTCCTCTTCACAAAATGCTCCCGTTTATTTCGTAACAAAAGAGCAGATGTTTGAACCGGCATGAATTTTCCTTTCTTATTTGTTACCGCTGTCTTTGGTTCCGAAGATCCCGGCAGCAAGTGACTTTCAAACAGACAGATAAATAAATAGATCAAAGAGAAAGAGAGATGCTCATTCCACCTGACAGCTCGCGCTGTACTTTATTCTTTCTGCAGAATAACAACTTATGGTAAAACACACAGATGTCAAAGTGCTTACGAGCCAAAATACGTTTTTGAAGTGATGATATTGAGAACGAGCATGTGGATGTCTCATTTAAGCTGTCCAGAGCCGCTGTATAACATCCATCAGCACAGTTTAACTGAACTGCTCTTGAGATAGGGGTGTTGATGTTCCAGACTTCCATGTGTAATCGAGGTTTTGCATACAATTTGCATTCCTGCCGTGCAACAAGAAATCACCCATCAGAAAGACAGACAGCTGAGATACCCAGACACACTGCCTGGAGGATGGCAGGAAGATTCTGTATCACACATTTAGAATTACCTGTGGGATTGTATCATTAGTGCTAAGGCAGAACAAAACATTATTTTGGAATTACAATAACAAAATTATACAGTTTTTCATTCTAATATATGCTATTGGGGGGCTTTTTCAGCCTTTTTGGGATTAGAGAACTCGACAGCTTGGGATGGAGAAACAGCCGTTTTCAAATCATTCAGAAAACAATGGTTCACCCAAAAATGAAAAACTTCCATCATTAATTACCCACTCTTAAGTTGTGGCAAACCTATATATGTTTTTGAACTCATGGAAAATGAGACAGATATTTGGATGAATTCTTGTCACCAAGAATCTTCTGTTCTGCTCTACTCTACTCATTACTATTCAATCTATAAAACTGGGTTTTTGTGCACATCATGTTGAGAAGCTGCTTGACAGCTATAGCTGTTCCTCATCGCCCAGCCTTGAACATGATGGAAACCCACAAGTGTAGAGAGATAAATACAGGGAGAACGAATCAGATCTTACTGAAGCCTTCAACCTAATGCACATAGGTATCTCCACTGGTATATCCATTCGACTTACATGCTTTAGAGATATGACATGTTATGCCTGTTAAAGATCTCACGATGAACATTTGACATGATATCAAGTTTGGATTAAAAGCAGTCACTCTTGACTAGTAAAACGCTGATTGCAAATAAAAGTTTATTTTGTCCTTGTGTGCTGTTAGGGTAGCAACATATATATGATTATCAGTTTGTAAAATTGATTACAAATATATTTTAGGATTTGTTGAAAGCGGTGATCCATTTAAACTGTAACATTTTTTGTAAATCGGTATAAGTTTGCCTGTAATTTTGAAGGGGTCATTTCAACATGTCAACAAAGGTATAGCAATTTGACATACTGTGCGCTTATACTTAAATAAATTATTTTATTATTTAACAATTAAAAAATACACAAGGTAAAGGAAAATACAGGTAAGATTCACATACAGTCGGGATTAATTTGGTTTGTTTCAAGTTGTCTTTCTATATTTTGACTTATTTCTAGTAATTTTGATCATAACATTCTTATTAAAAATGTCCCATTACAATACACTCAAACTATAAATAACTATTTTAATATTTTTAAGGCATTATAATGGCAATAAATATACATCAATTTTAATGTTGGATTTTTAAGACGACCTTTCAATTTGTCCAATATTTGCTCAATAACAATTTTTGTACTGTGATGAATCGCCACTTCATGTCCATCATAAAAATCTGGGTACTGAAGTGAAACGGCTGCACTTGAGAACAGCTATTTTCTTCTATTTTTTAAAAAGAGAAGACAGGCCTTGTGATGAAATATCAATCTTGCAGACCACCCTGGTCTCTGAGAAAGCCTTCTTTTGTGGAGCAAAGCACACACATTCCTCCACCCGCTCCTCCTGCCCATAATTCTTTCGCCATTCAGTGCAACGCGGCATATGTCAGAGAATTCCTTCACCGACGTCCTTTAAGGCGGTTAGAGTTCTATCTTCTTGTCACTCTAGTGGGTCCTCTTTGCTTCAACTCAATTTAGTGAAAAAGCAGTGCTGGAGATTCTGCAGAAGTCTGACAGGCCCTTGATAATCTCACTTAGGGACGGCAACAGAGACTCTGCATTCATTTGCGGGAGACACGTCCTCCTCCAGGCCACATCCCCAGACGCGGAGCTTTGCGACTGGCACGCGCACAATGGAAGGCTTGACCTTACTGTGCATTGAAATGCTTAATCTTGTGAGACAGAGGCTGAGTGGATGAATTGCAGCTTTTACATAAAGGTCAAATAGCTAGTTATCTACTGCAGCGCTCCTGTGCATCTCGAGGAGACACCTGTGAAGGCATTTCATCCGAGATGCTCGAGATGCAGAAGACCTGTATTTAATGGGAAGTCAACCCTGGTTCCAAATGATATACACTGTTTACTAATTATTACTGCGTTTTTACATTTAACAATTTCTAAAATATCTTTTAAAACCTTGAAATTATGTTAATACATTGTATAATTGTTGTGTAAAAAACAGTCAAATCTGATTAACTCAAATATTTCATTTTGATTTACAGAAAAAAGAAAATATGTATATTACAAATATGTATCTGTTAAATAAATACCCAATTGATGAAATAAATTGAAAAAATATTTGTGCATTTTAGAGAAATTGACTTCCACGGAAAATATCTATTCAATATTTTAAAAAGATTGTTTTAGGTGAACATAAGTTTTTCTTTTTGTGTAATCCTATTGTCGCTTTTCAGGATAAAATATAAACAATGCTTTTGTTTTGTTTTCGGCTAATTTGATTCACTTATACTTACCTTTTACACATAAGACTTGCCCCCATGTCTACATTATAACACAATAAAGTATATGCAAGCACTATGGCAATAAAACATTTCTTCTTAGAACAACAGCAGAACCTACACAACTGCTAAAAGCATAAAATATATAGCAGGCTTTTATTTGTATTAATAATTCCTATGGAATAATTTAAACCTCAGGAGAAAAAAAAGATTTTAAATGCTATTTCAGAGTCTTAGCTGTGAAGCGAACTAGCTTTAACAGGCTTTACATAGCAGGGTTTTGAAACAGCTGGACGTCTAGCCTACAGTCCCAGAGACTTATTCTTATTCTGATAGAATCCAGAACTGTGCTGCGTTTTCCAGCTGCTTTTAAACTCCTCCAACTTATAAAATAAATCCTAAGCTTTCAAGCATTACAGAAAGTCCAGACCTTTCAAAAAGCATGCCTCAAAGATTTATGATGGACGGGCTGCTTTATCAAAAATACTGAATAGTCTTTCAACACAACTACTTGTGTATTTTCTATGGCTCCAACAGTAGTTGTGTTGAAAGACGACCACTGTTGGAAGCCATAGAAAATACCCAACATGTTACAGAGGAGCAAATCTGACTAGAACCTAAAACCCTCATTGCTGAAGGACACAATGGCCAATCATGTTTATTGCAATGCCCATACTAATGATTACGCCATTGCCAAATGCACGTAGCACACTAAAGTGTGTGTCCCAAACTACATTCTACAAGAGCTTCATGGTAAAAGCTATTATTACAATGTAGAACTCACAATAATTTAAAATATGACTTATTATCTTTGGAAATTCAATAAATAGATTATTAGCAAATAAACAACTTGTCCATTTAACACTGGATTCAATTTTATAACAATAAACTGTTTATTGATTCAAATTAATTCTTTAAAATATTATAAGGAAATGAGACAATCCTTGTAACATGAAATATCACACAATGATCCCATTTTGAAATTGAAAATCATTATATTATCACACAAACCTACACACTATACATCTTATACTTAAAAAACAAGTTCTCAAATACGTTGTTTCAAACCTGTCTGACTTTCTTTGTTTTCGAAGAAGACAAAAATATTTTAATAATATTTTTAATGCTGGGAACTGGCACGCAAGTCATACAGCTTTTAAATAACAGGGGATGGTAAATGATGGTTGAATTTTCATTTTTGGATGAACTATCACTTAAAGTTTAGAAATAGCAGCTTGCAGGGCCACCCTTATGAAAAATACGTTTATTCGGTGTGCTATTGTTAACTTTTTCTAAACTTAAAGTAGGAAAGTATCCTTTTATAAACTAGAAAGTGGGCCAATTTGGTCCCAAGCTAGAAGTATATTTACAAGTGCACTACTAGTACGTAATGTATACTTATGGTTATACTTGACCTATTAAAAGTGTACCCGAAGTATACTTCTCTTTCAGAAGGGCAGCCCAACCCTTGTGTACATTAGCTGTTAATAATGCCATCAGTTAATATATATGTGATTCAAAAATTATCTTAGGATGTGGAACATCACAACTAGGAAGGAATCTTATAGTTTCTTGTAGTACAATTCGAGCAAAGCATGCCAAATCTCACCCATGTACTGCGTCCTACACAACCTGGCACTTAGAAATGGACCGCAAGATTGATACCCGCGCAGTGAATATTGTTTACGGCACAGACTTTGTGGGTGTTTATTTGTTGTTACCTGATTTACATAACTTAGGTGATGAAACTGTTGCCAAATCAACACAGAACACGCACGCAAATATGCAATGGAACAGGTGCCAAAATTGTTGATTTGCTAAAAGTGTAAACTTTTAGAAGGATTTATAGACGGACTAGAAGCTACACAACTTCTCAGTGTATTTTCATTTGGTTGAGTATAAGCAACACACCATATGTCACAGTAGTTTAATTTAAAAGCTCCTCCCTAAACTTGCCCAGACTGGCATGGGTGGCACTGCAGTTTCAGCTTTTTTGTTGCCTATCTCTCTGGTGGCCTCATTAGCTGCATCTCCAGCACCTCAGCAGAGATGCAGCGCCAACCCGAGCTAACACTGACAGTCGGAACGCTGTTTTGGTCCCATGCAGATCAAACCTTTCAAATCAAACCTTTCTCGCCATGTCCAGGGACTGTCTAACAAAACCACAGCGTTCCAGAGGGGAAGTGGCCAAAGCGTCACTGTTAGGCTCATAAAGCTCAGATTCGTTTGCTTGGTTTCCACGTAGCTGTTTTAATGAGGTTCCATTGACGCCTGAACTGTTTGCTTCGGAAGGTCACTCGGGACCCTGTGTTCAGTCAACACTGAGATGCTTCCAACTTCTCCACTTAGAAACTTCAGCTTTTTGCTTAATCCGTTTGGCAAATCAATGTCGGAAACTAACTTAAATATCGATCTGAGACATTGATACTTTTCTTGAAGACGCAGGAGGCAGAAACTGAATAAGGTGCATTGTATGTAGTAGAAGATGATAGCCAGGGCCTACTGACAACGAGTCACGCAAGATAAAACCAATCCGACTGTCTCATGTGATATGCGTTTATTCCTCAGGGGAAAAAAAGCATGGAGTCGTGGTCTTCTAAATAGTGGAGGAAGATACTTTAACTGAAACCATCACCCATCTGTCCTTTGAGGAATAACATTTCTATAGTCTTTTACAGTCTGATAATTATAGAGTTTCCAATAAACTGTCCAACAGAGAGCTGTATGCTTTGTATAGTTTCTGTGAATCATTACAGTGAGACATGACGTATAGAACATAAACACAATATGAAACGCAGCTGAAGAAGGAATGAAAACACTGGCTTTCCTTCTAATGATTGGACTTCAGTGCATGTATTGTTAATATGTAAAAGGAACAGTTCACCTAACATAAAAAAATATGGTTCACATGTAGTGTGGAATACAAAAAAGATATTTTGTGTTATGTCTCTGTGTCCATGAGGTTGAAGTCAAAGAGGTTCGGTGTAGTTTTATAACCAACATAAAAAATGTTTTCTGCAGAAGAAAGTCAAACGCGATTTAAATGAGGTTGAGTAAATGATGAAAGACTTTTTGTTTTGCACGTTAAATTTAACTTGTTTTCTTTCAACAATGTGAATACGTTAAGGACAACACATTGAATCATTGAGAGCTAAAAGACATACAAACACAAATTAATTGGCGAATGAATCAATTCATGTTCCCGCCCGTGTTGATGGGTGTAAAAGGGGACGGAAGAGATTATTTATCACCGTTTGTCTGCGGAGCCTGGGAAGCCTCTCCCAATCGCTGTAGCGGTGACCGGACAGCATGACACGGTAGGACACAACGTCTCATTCCCTCCTTCAGGGAACCTAGGTTACGAACGTAACAAGAAGCGTTTCTTGTTTTTTCTTGTGCTTGTTTCAGAAATAACCTACAGGGACATGACGTTCCCTGTTAGTTGGTCATTGATGTTGTGTTTCTCAAAGGGGTCCGTATCCAATCCCGCAACGTCGACGGGACACGTTCTGACATCTATCAGACTGACTTAGTCCCTCTCCACGAGTCACAAACTTCCAGTGAGGAGAGGTAAGATGTCATCAGAGCTTCGTGTTGAAGTTTAGAGACCTAAACAACAGAACCCCAGACGGGCGATTTTAAATGGGTTAAGAGACAAACGGGTCCTCAAGATCAAGCCCCATTCAGTTAGACAACATCGAAAGACCGACTGACAGGGAACTGACATTGAGTAGCAAGCTTAATTATGTCTAGTCAGTCACAAGAAAAACTGTACTGTGATAAACTTACATGCATGTTACACAATGCATTCAACAAATTGTTCATTGCAAACATTTAAAATTCAATGTTATTATAAAGTGAATAAAATATATGGAGTTATAGCAACTTCCAACAAAGACAGAGAGGAACGAAACTTCAGGCCAGGCGCTTGCGTCCAACGAAACCGACAGTGATGGGAAAAATAGTGCTTGGAGAACAAGATGACACAAACAATTGAAACACAATAGACGGCAACAGAGACTTCTGACATAGAGATACAATAAAAACAGAAAATGACATCGGGAACTCCACTGACTGTCAAAACCTCACATCTGACATCAGATTATTAAAAGAGCCTTGCAATTTTGTGTTCATGGAACGCAGATTTGACCGTCGCGGGGTGCATGAGTTTCGCTCAGTCTGGGGGACGTTTGCTTCTCAAATTCTTCAAATTTCACCCTATTAGACTTGAAGTCAAACACAATGAGGAACTGAGAGCTCTGAAAATACTTTGCAGGCTGTCTCTTTAATAGCCAAAGAACCTTTTTCCATTCTTATCTTTCTCCCTCCCTTCCACGCACTGCTCTCAGCTTCCGTGGCTGGATATATCAATATACATATAAAATATAACGTAATACTTTTGTTCTCTTAATGGGGCTCTTGGCCTTCCTACCTTTTCTTTTTCACGCCAGGTCGCCCACCCCTTTAATTAGGGCTTCAAAAAAGCTCTCTAAGTGTCGGCTCTCAACAAGACATGGCTATCAGCTCAGAAAGACCCAAATTCAGCTCTGATAGGGCTGATAAGAAGTCATTAGGCAGGGGCTGAACTAAAAGAAGTGGTTGAACCTAGAGGTATTCAGCAAAGCAAAAAGTCATCCACGAGGGTGTTAAAGCTTCCTGCAATGATGTTTCAGCAAAACTGGCCTTTTGGTGAATGCTTTATGACATGAAACTGAACACAACTGATTCTGACCACAATCGCTTTATAATTCCCTGTTCAAAGGAGGAAGGATTTCATTTAATTTTGCAATGTTGGGGATGTATAGTGGTAGGAAATGGATATGGATCTGGCCCTGACAACATAGAATAATGGACAGAGTGCCACTCATTCGCTAGGGGATGGAAATTGATTGGCTTGGTAGGATATAAAACAGTACAGCCTTCACAATGCCTTGTATCAGCTGTCCATTCCCGTAAATCCCATTTGGCAAAAATGCAAATTAAATGAAAGTTAATCACCCTTTCTGGAAGCTTTTTTCTCTTGGTCTTTCATCGTGATTGATTGAAAACATAAGTAGAAGACGCTGGCTTCAACCTCAGAGACTATCTTCAATATTAAACACAACATGAACTCTGATTTTTTTTTCCATGACCTTAATACATTCCTGGCATTATTGTGCACTATTCATCAGTAAATACAGTTCTAAAGAAAAAATGTATGTTCATATTCTGAAATATGATTTTTCAGCTTTCCAGAGAAACGAAAAATCAATTTCTAATCAAATTCTCACTCTTCAATTAAACCCTGAAGGATAAAAGCCATTCTCATCAGCAAGAATAAAATCAAGGGAAGACAACGCGATACAACGGTTATATCCTGGCCTTGTGACGTCCGTATATTGAAGTAACTTGAATTCAAACGTTAATTAAAAAAAATTATTTGTGTTAAGCACAACAAAGTAAAAAGGTTTGAGCAAATGATGACATTTTTTATTTTTCTTATTGAGAAAACAACAAAAACCATTACAGGAATTCTACACAATTTAACTGTTTTTATAATTACTTTTAGTAAAACAATTTACAACATTGTTAACTCTCAAGACATGAAAGTAAATTATTACAGTTACTCTGAATAACTCAAATATTTCTATTTAAAATGTTCTTTTTAAAATGTTGTTAATTAAATACTTCATTATTAAAATTAATTAACTGAAATCAACGTACATTTTGAAGTAATGTTGTTTTTTTATTTTTTTTGTTACACTCAAAATATCAGTAAATGATTTTATAAAAATGTTTTCAAGTTGACATAACTATTTATTTTTGTGATTTTAAGTGTTTATTTGCTGTGGAAGCCACTGGAATATTACAGAGAATATTTTTCTTCCTTTTCCACCCCAAAAAAGAAATACATGTATCTTTCAACGTATTTTAGCCACAATCGTCGGAAAGTACATGTGCATTTACAAAAGCCGGCGCTCATGTTAAATGACATGGATTGTGTTTCACAATATTTGCCATAGCAGCAGGTATTGAATATTTCGAATAAGGTGCCGCCTTCAAGATTCGCAGGGTGTCTTTTATAACAGTACTACTAACTAGCCCCATTGTTTCTTGAACCATTGATTTTGAAAAGGCCTATTTGACAGCAATCAGGCAACCCACACCAGGGCGGCATGATGATTATAGAGTTCAAAAGTTAGAAGCAGGCTTTGATGGCAGAACTAAATGTGTAGTAATCTCTCCTGAATGCTTAGTCACTGATAGGAGCCACATAATGGGTGGGGGGCGTTCTCTGCCAAGTGTGGAGCTCAGGAGATTACGTAAGCCCACAGGAAAAAGAAGACGCTTTCCCTAAATCATCTCAATGTATTCACTCTGAAAATCCTGAACCTTGGTTGAAAGCTTTGCATGACAACCTCGACCTTTAAGATGACCTTTAGCTGAGTATTGACACGATCACCCTTTGGAGTCGCTGTTCCATTACGTGCTGGAGTTTTTCTAAACATGTTCTAAACAACGATGAAGAGTGTTTGTAACCAGTGGTATTAAAGCATGCTTAATATTTTAGATCCAAGTCTTTCAACGTTTAGGGTAGTAACTTAAGGATTCTAGAGCTGTCTTCCAAATGAATGTCTGGGAAGTACGCTCACAGCAAATACAAGGCAATAGGCTTTATCATGGCTTAAAATACATCCTCCTAACCTCAAGGGTCCCGAGTGCTCGCTCTATAGAATTTCAGCAGAGACATGTTTAAAACATTGACAAAATGTTATTTGTTGACATTTACCCACAGAAGGTCCCAGAAGCTTCAAGCTTGACAGGCTGCTAGGCCAAAGCCTTTAAAGAGTGCCAAGAATGGGTAATATATATGCACGAAAAACAAAACCCTTTCAGGATACCAAGGTTTCTTGAGTTGTTTGGCAATGCTGGTATGCATCTATTTTGCTTCTGTTTGACAGGTGAAGCTTACTACATTCAGGGGGTTTTAGCATTGCTCCCCTGAGACCTTTTCCATTTGAAATCATTGATACTGATTTCCTGGGGCTGTCATATTGATTTTCAAGATTTATGAGCGGTAGGAACCTTCTAAGGGGAGCCTGGTTTCTCGCTCTACCTGTGAGCAGTCATTTATTAAACACCGTCTTTGACAGACCCAGTCTCAACAGCCCATGTTTTTTTATGAACTTGAAAGAAGAAATCTTGATCATTTTCAGTATAAAGTCTACTTTCGAAATCTGTTACGTGTTGTCAGTTACATTTTGCCAAGACATCCAATGCTTGCCTGCAGCAAGACCAACCACTAGAAATAAATACTTTGAAAACAACAGAGAGATCAGATTGCAATAAAATGGTTAAAAATTGTGTATCAATGTACTTCTTGTACCTTTATGAACACTGGATGAACTGACATAATACTGTCATCAGCAGCATGCAATCAAATCAGCCCAATTCGATAGACAAGAGGCGGAAATAACTGAGAACTTTTTCTACCAGTTATCCCTACTTAACACACATAGATCTCCTGGCTAGTTTGCAAAAAGCAGTGCATCAAATAAGTAAGGCACTCAGTATTCATGAAACAGCAAGCAAACAGTACCTAGATGACCTATTGCATCTGCTGATATTCTAAAATGTGTAACCGGTGGACACTTTGCTATCTTATAAGACCACGAGAGCCGAGGAGCATTCAAAAAATTACGAAAATCAAGGCGGTTCTTTCTCTTGTTTTGTGTCTCAAGAAAGTTTCTTACTAAAAAAGTACTTGTTAAACCACAAGAATACTTATAATAGGGTTTTGTTGCTTCAATTTTGAAACTTTTCATTGTTGGTAACTGGGGTTTTCTCACCGATTTGCCCAAGACGTATCCAATATTTTCAAAACAGGATTAAACAAAAAACTAAAATTTATATTATTAAAATTAATGTTATTAGTTTATGTTTTTTTCTTCATGTGACTAGTTATCTTTGCCTAATTGTATGGCAGGTTGCAAAACCATCTTCATCCTTGCATAAAAAAGTTGAGGAATGAAGAGAAATCTGGCCCAACCATACCACGCTATTTTGAAAGATGCATCATGAGCAATTTGTCATGATAACTGTTAATTTTTCAAATTCCCCAAAATAATTTAAGGCAATATACAGCTGGTTTGAAATAATGAACAAAGCTATAATATTACCAAGCAAATGTTTCCATATAAATTCACATCAATCAATCAAACAGAAAGATTTGATCAGAAAGATTTTGTACTTTTAGGTACAAAAGCCAGTGCCCAGAGAAACTGTTGAGTTCTTTCGAGTGTAATTGCTCTCCGATATGAGGCACTAACGTTTTCCAGCCCACTTGACAATGTATTGTGTATCTGTGAAAGAAATGGCTCCAGAACAGAGTTTATTCAGGAACTGATGGTCCAATCAGGAGAGGTCAAAGTCAAACTTCCAACCATTGGGCAACTGACAGATTTACTTTAGCAAGAGCAGATGACTTGCTGGATTTGTTTTTCCCTTCACCGCTGAACTTACGGCAAGCAAAGGGGAAACAGTGCGTAAATTTAGCCCCTATTGTCCCCGACCAAGCCCTGCTGAGGAGGTTAGCCTACAAGAGTTTCTCTTCCACGGGAGAACCAGGGAATAGTCTGACCATTTTAATTACTTCTCATTGATTCAGAAACCATTTTGGTCATAGAGCTTTCATCCTTTATTTTGAGTTTGCAGCAGTGTTTCTCACAACACTGCTTCTTTGCACTTTCTTTGATTAATAAAATCAATGCCATCGTGCATCAAAACACAAACTATATGATGCGTACAATTTCATAACTCTGCCGTGGTATCAATGATGAAGAACAAAATGAGATCGACAGCTCAACTTATTGCATCTACAAATGAAATACTTCCAGGGCATATTTTGGCACTGTTTTATTGATGCTATACAACGTTGAGTCTTTGCACCCTGATAGAGTTAAAGCGTCGGGGTCATGAGCTTCTTCTTAAAGTATTAATCATAGAGATGTTGTCTGTGGGAAGAGATGATAAGTTGAAATTAATCTTTGTAGTTAAAATGCCAGGTTGTCAAGGCAGACCCTGTAGTCCTGACAGGCAGATTTGTCACTGTACCGGGTGGCCCAGTCAGTGACACAGTGATGAATTGTGGGATAGAAGGCCAGGATGTCGGAGTGCATGAATAGGGTGCAGGCCTTCTACTTTCTCCATCCTTTATCAAGTCTCGTCTTTATTATCATTCCTCCATGTGTCATCCCTTCAGTTTTGATCCACGGGTGAGGGGAGTGACATTTCCCCGCCTGTGTCGGCTAACTTTTGAGAGCTGCACCAGACCCTTTCGGTTTGTGATGCTGGGGTGGAAAAAGGCACGCAAACATTCTTGTTTTGATGTCCATTAAATGTGAAAATGTCAAGAGTCAAGATGGATGAAAACAAAAGATAAGCACCGCTAGCCCGAGAAGATTGCTATCGGATGTTTCCCATACACCAAATATATGAAACCGTAAAAGCAGCCATGAAAAAAAGTGAAAACGTAACATCGAGATTGTGTGAGTGAAAGAGGTTTTTATGAATGCACGGAAAATGTTTTCCTTCTTAGGATAATTACTTCTCGCTTTCCAGCAGAGCTGCATGTCGCACAATCAGTGTCACGGCGGTTATGAACGGGAAGAGAGTGCCCTGCTGGGCGAAGAGGTGTCAACACCATCCACTTCATCTCAACAAAACCAAACATTGATCTAATGGTAGGATACCACAGGCCAAATCTCCCCTTTACACTTGATTGTGGTTTATTTGAGCTTGCAAGTAGATCTGTTCTGGCTAGGGCCTGAAGAACTAAATCACAACCTTTTAGACAGATGTACATTGACATAAAAAGAAAATGCCACATGTATATATATCAGCCACTGGACTCAAACCTGGTGCACTAGAAGATTCCACAGCTTCAAGGGATTCCATTATTACTGTTATTCAATGTCTTTCAAAGTGACAGCGTACAAATGACTAGAGGTCATTAGAAAGTAAACTGAAGCTTCGGTCCTTGTGCATCTCCGTGCACGGATTTAAGAAGAGGAGGGTCAATGTAATTTACCACCACCCTTTATAGATGATAGTCATGTATCGGGTAAACAAAATATTATCCAAGAGAGGTTGAAGAATGTTGCTGCATCTAAAATGAAACAAGCCTTATTTGCAACTTCAAGAAAATTCAGTTCATACAGTGCAAGATAATATATTGCAATGCAATGTAATGTAGTTTAATATGATATTGAAGATAAGCTGTAACATTACAGTATTTTGAATCTAATACAACAATATTCATAAAGTTGGACTAGAACTGTCACAATACTGTCACAATATCCTCATGGTTATCACGGCCAAAATAATTAACAGTAAACAATATTACAACTATAATGCTAGGAACCATTTTATCAACAGATCACACTTTAAATTTGAGTTAAAGGATTAGTTTCTAATGATTGTGGGTGATGAATAATTAGATTATTTGTGTAAAATTAAAGTCAATAAATGAATTCCTTGAAACTGAGAGCTGACACAGCAGTGCATAATATCATGATATTTATGAGATGTACGTCCACGTCTACGACACTTTGACATGCTCTTTGCAAATGTTTGTTGGAAAAATAATTTGGGTACACACATAAAACTCTTCAACTATGCTAAACTGCGACCATAGTGGGCTTACAATACATTTAGGAAACGCACCCCAGTTTTGTTAAGCTTCAACCAGCCTTTCACATGAACACCAAGACCCTAAATAGCACCTCTGTGTGACAGGGCCTCAGACTGACCCTACGGTAGATATAGAGGGAGACATGTCCTCATACTAAGAGGGCACTTCCTGCGAATAATAAAGATGATTTATCAATGGCTCTTTGTGCTGCGATCCTTTGATGTGATGAGTCCGCGGCTGGAGAAACACAAGGAGAGGTTACAGTAATGAATTTCTCTCTCAGGAGCGAGGCGAGGATGCACGCGAAAATAGAAGATGCCGTCGCCCGTGACCTAATGGATCGGAAAACAAATACACAAGCGTGAAGTGAGGGGGAGAATAAAAATGAATGAATGCGTCAGATGGCCGCGTTAATGAACCCGCTGGTGGCGTCCAGACAGGGGCTATCATGCAGCTTTTATACGATTGTTTTACAGCGCTCCTGAACATTCAGGGCGATCATAACATTATGCTGGTTCACTCTATGCAGGTTTGCAGTATAAGTATTATGATTGTTAGAGGAACACACACATGGGATTTGCAAAAGAAACTGAATGTGAATAATATCGGGCATGGGACTGATCTCCATTTAGTTCATAAATCTTGAGTGGGCATTTGAAATGAAATTGGAGAATGAGCTTACCTAGAGGAAAATGTAATTTGTTAAAGTTATTTGTAATGGCTATATAATCTTGATTTGTGTCAATTTTAATGTGAAATATTTGATTTTATATTAAGATCTTCAATAGCATTTTAATAAGGGACTTAGTAAAGTAATGCTACAATTTTGGGATCTCTAGGGGAGAAATATCTGAGATGCATGAGATTTAAGTTACGCTTTTATATCTAATCGAAGTTTTTAAGGAGATCAGGGGCCTCATTTATAAAAGTGTGCGTATGATCCTTACTAAAACCCTACGTACGCACAAAAGCCAAAAAGAGCAGAAAAATATTCAGATTTATAAAACCATGCGTACGCACACCTGCACGCAATTTTCACTTTATAAATCACAACCTAGCGGATAATCTGCGCACGCAAAAAAATCTCATGTACCGCCCTCTATCCGCCCACATTTAACCATATATAGACAATGCAAATGAGCTCAGTGGCCATGCATATTAAGAAGACGGAACTATCAAGTCAGAAATAGAGATTCTTGTGAGTGAGGAGGATGAAAGAAAGGTTGTTTTATTTGGTGGAATTACTAATAAAAATAATATTCAGAGTGTGGACACATCACTGCTGCGGTAAACATGACGATCCAGATATAAAAGAGAAGTGGTCCGATCTTAAGATGCGAATAAAGAAACGGTTTGCTTCACTGATAGAATGTTTGAGCGACTGGTGAGGGCAAAGACACCCCCGATTCTCTGCCAAACCAGTGTGTGTGGCATTGTGTCTGAGAGGGAGTCACACGTGTGCAGATACAGGGGAACCTGGTAAATAACTTTAATGCTTGCGTGCTCAATTAAATAAAATACATTTTTAATAAATGGATTAGTCCTTATTCTTGCAGAGTCTGCGTGAGAGCAGTGTGACGAAACTCCCAGCGCACAGTCTGCGGGGTCTCTGGAGTTTCCCGAGGTCCCCAGCACAAGCGCGGGAGTCCCGTGCCATACGCACGGCTGGAAGTGGACGGGTGCTGACTGAGGCTGTTCTGCAGACACAGAGAGACCCCATTAATGCAACTACTTTAATCGCAGATGAGCTTAAGCAAATAAGGGTTGTGCTGGGTGACATTGCATCTACATTAAAGGATCTTGTTTAAAAATGAACCTTTGCACTGTTGTTCCTCACAAACGGCGCATTACTCCCTGACGGAGTCTCACTCCCTGATGATGTCCTTCTTGTTTGGGGGTGGGGGGGGGGTCAGGCTCTTCATGTTGGTGTTGTGGGTCCCTCCGAAGTCTGCCATTGGCATAATCTGCCAGCAGTGCCAGCGCATCCATCACACAATATGCATTAAGTGTTGCTGCAGTAGACTACTTATGTTTTCAGCGATCATATTTAATCATTTACAACTTATCACATTAATCACATAATGAGTGAAAGGCATACATCCATTTAAGAATGGAAGTGAAAGACATTACATTTACGTACTTTCAGCATATAGTTCCTTTTATGTCTTTAAACTAATGATGATTAAATGTTATTTGTATTTTTTGTTGTAACCGGGACCTTTTTGCCATTTTGCAAATGGTTAATTCCCTTCATCCACAGTCAGTTCCTCAACTCCCCATCAGTGTCGCCAAACTGCTTTGTCTTCTAAATGTGCGTACGTATGGGTCAGAGTTTGCGTGAAGGTGCGCATGTTTTCACGTCAAGTTTTTCTTTATAAATCCCAACTTTTGCGCAGGAACTGGCGTACGCATGTTTTCAGCTCCGTTTTGTGCGTACGCAAGCTTTATAAATGAGGCCCCTGGTCTGTAACATAAACATGCACTGACAAAAATGGGTTGTTGGAATAACTCAATTTCATCATGTTTATCAGTTCCACACAAGTTCTTTAACATAATTTCAATATTTGTTACATGATAAATTTAAGTAAATCCAACAAACCAATCTTCAGTGTGTGAAGGTGTATTTGTTTAATTATTTACTTTTAGAACAATGAAAATAAAATTATTTATATTATTTATATTTAATAATGAATATATGAATATTTGTTTACTGACAACAACAAAAATGAATAACAATGACCGAGTTAATATCCACAGTAAATTTAGAAACATTTTATTAAAGTTTATACAATTAATATAAAAAATATAGGGAATATAACAGTTTTATATAATAGTTTTTGGCACGAACAATATTAAATCCTTAGACAGCATGAGCAAAATGTTTTAATTCCCTCAAATCTAAATCTAGTAATCTAGAATAAACTTCTTGTTCTTTGAAAATGGCTATTTTTTTACATCTTTCTTTACAGTGCATTTCATTCCAAAAGATCAATCATTAAAAAATATTTAAATCCAAATATTTTCTGAGGTTACTGTGTACATGCAAATGGTTTTAGGTGAATAAGATCTGCATCAAATAGGCAACAGATGGTTTTATGTTCCCTGGTGATTTAAAAGTGATTTCATTTTATGATCGTGCACAGCGTTGTGTTGTTGTTTATAAGCCCCACCCTTGTGTTTAACTTTTGAACAACATGCATGGAAGAAGCTTCCCTTACTTTGCTTTGTCTCTAGATTTAGAACAGTCTTGTTGTTCCATCTTTTCTAACAGATATAATGTGCAACTCAGATATGTTTTGTTTAAAAGCTTCTTCATTCCCAACAGATTTATACTGTCAGCAGAGTCTGAGCTTTCATATAACTGTACAAGGGAGAAAGATGCTTCCTTTCCTATGCATAAAAATAGGTTCTGCCATTCTCTCTTTGGGTTTCTAAGGGAGGGTTAAAACCCTTTTTCATGCAACACTGCTCTCTTAAAAACCGACATTGCACTTATTTCTTTGTGTCTTCGGCTGCTGTCTGGATCTTGTCACTACACCCACCGGGTGGCCTGAGACACAGACGACAAGAGATGCAGACTGGTCCCGCCTCTGTCAAACATCGGCCAACTTTTAATCAAGGCGAGTGGGCATAGCAACTATTTTGCAACTCTTTTAAAGTCAATCACAATGCACAGAGTATATCTTGTAGTCATGTGTCATCTGAGTACTGTACTTTGATTAAAGTCACAACTATGAAGGATGTCGCTTGGGTTTACGCCCACCCTGTAGCCCGGCCCACCAGGTGACCTCTGACATCTGCTGCATTGTTCAAGCTGTCAATCACACTGAATGCGAGATGCCCTTCCATAGCTGTCCTTCCGCAGCCCGGTTCTATCTCAGTGATTCTCCGACCTGTAGGACTTCACTGCTGGACGCGATTGTGATTAATGACAGAGTCATGGAACGATCAGCCAAGAACCATGTTTGACCTCTATCACGGTACAAAAATTCGAACAAAAGCCTAGACATGGGAAAATCTGATTGTAATGTTATAACTAGTGAATGCAGTGACTTTTCTGTCTTGTTTTAGCAACCAGCTTACAACACATATCCTCAAATATACTGAATTTTATACATTGTTCATGAGACAGTCATGAAAATCACTACAGAACAACATTTAATACCATCCATTTATCATATTTTCATAGTACCAAGAACTAATCAGCTTAACAGTTTGTTCTTGTAATTGCTAGATATCACATTGCAATCATTGCACGCTTAAAGGTGTAATGTGTATTCTTAAAGGGAATCTATTTACAAAAATGCAATATGAATTGTACTTATGTGCTGTGACAGCTTAACCAAATCTGTAAGAGTGCACGCTCCCAACGCCATCACAAAATCAACATTTTGTTTTTTTACCAGAAAAACATTATTTTTCATATCGGGCGGAAGGGGTTATAGAATTTAGAAGCCGATATACAGTTTATGTGTGCCGATAATATCGGCATCACTAATCTGAACACTTAATTCAGCAAGACCATGTGTATTTACGGTTATAAACATGTACAAGTAAAACTGGGGCAAAACACTTATCAGAATATATATTCAAACCTGCAAACGTCACAACCAAAAAAGAATCGTCCCTTCTGACACTAACTCAGATGCTTAACTAAATATTAATGTGTTTCAAACAGTAATGGGGAACAAAACACAACAGGTACAGAAATCATATAAACATTTAATGAGACAAGCACTGTGGCAAACCAAAGACAAGATTTTTCCCTTTGTCATGCTAAACCATCTGAATTTCTTAAGATGTTTCACCTAGCCATAGATTGCCCATGTGAGATTGGAAACAAAAGTTCTGGATCATTACACGAGAAGTGAGGTGGAGGATGAATTGACTCGAACATCAGCTAGTTCAAGATTGAATTTCCCATTCTCAGGTCCTCCAAACCTCACAGTCCTGCATGAATCTGATGAAGACAAATTATAGCAAACTTAACACACCACCCAACTTTCTGCTGCGTATGTATGACACGAGGCGAAATTGATGGATGGGACTTTCTCATGCAAAGTATCCAGACAATAATGTTCGAGCTTCGTCTTTGCGCGGATTTTATTTCAAAAGTTTCTGTAAAGTGTGAAGAAAGAAAACTTTAAAGGACTTTGAGGGGCTGTCCTTCTTGCAAACATCAGTTATAAATTGACTTTATTTCCTGTCAACATCATCGGAATGTGCACTTTTGCTGTAACTAACAACACATAAACTTAATTGAGCGTTGGATCAAACAAACCACATCATATTCACTGAAAATCCCTCTAAATATCAACAAATGAAAAACAATTCCAGCAATGTTGGCTTTCAGCCTGTGATGTAATATTTAGAGATAATTAGAGAGTAATCAGCGGCATTCATGAGTCTGTCGAAGAGAAAAACATGTCCACCTACACATTGTACTTCAGCTATAGTGGCTGACAAAATGTTAATCTTTCTGGCACTTGCTCATGTCGCGATGCTAATTGGCGTAACACATGTTTATAACGAAATTACTCCCTGCATGCAACATTTCATCAAGTAAGGGGTTAGAAAAATGGCAG
Organism: Triplophysa yarkandensis; assembly: GCA_033220385.1. Lineage (NCBI taxonomy): Eukaryota > Metazoa > Chordata > Actinopteri > Cypriniformes > Nemacheilidae > Triplophysa > Triplophysa yarkandensis. Next base: position 13,384,174 of record CM065666.1, read on the forward strand.
AAAGTTAAGATTATAACATTAATGTATATTTATTATATTGCAGATATGCAAAATAACTATCTTTAAATACTTTAATGCATAGCTCCAATTACATAAAATGCCACAGCTTTTTATTAAGATAAAAATTTCAAATTTCTTTTATAGGCAAAAGCTTTATCCAAATCAATTTACATTCCGCTGTATTCTACAGTAAATTTATGCAATCCGTGGGATAAAACCCATCACTCGGGTGTTGGTTAACACTATGCCTAGCAAAAGTAAAGCTTTAAAAGGGGAAACTATAGTGAAGTATCTTAAGTACATTTTAAAAGATGTGTATCGTATAGGTGTGTTGTAACTTCTTACAAATTTTACTTCACTACATTTCAAAACATGCTGAATTTTTTTGTCATCAACATTTGATAAATAGATTCTTTTTTTAAACTTTACAAGGAAATTACTTCAAATTTTTATATATTTATACTTCAATTATGTAATCATTAAAAAAAGCATAACTTCATAAAATTAACAATTTCCAATTTATTGTTGGTGAATTATAACTATTTTTTTCTTTCAAAACATTTTAGTTATAAAATGTAGATGTGAATCACTACTCTTAAAATCATTTTGTGTGTATAATGAAAATTTATCATATATGCTTTAAAACTAGTGCAGTGCAAATTAGTGCAAATACTAAACCGAAGATGCTTAGATGTCTTGAAATGTCTTTTAATCTGATCTCAAGATGCCAAAGACAAAAGTTTCACGTAATATAAACTTTTTTATTTTCTCAAGTCTGAAGTTTGGTCTGTAATATATATTAGCACATGCTTAAAAGTGTCAGGTTGAGCCCTGTCTATTTTTGCCCAAAGTGATAAAAGGAAATGTCTCATCCCATTTCTTGAATTTGTCCTGGGTGAGGCAGTTCAGTTATATATTAACCGGCCTGGCATCCGCTTAAGCAGCATGCAGTTTATAACTACTCAAAATATCAGCCTCCGACCAACAACAATCAAACTTGGCTTTAATATTTGAGCTTCGCCCTGGCCCAGCTTTGGAAGTCTATCAAATGTCTTACAATCTCCACAAAAGAAAGCCACACAGCCTAGATTGATCGAGTCAAATCTAGGCAACCGTCCGAAAAGCTAAAGGCACACGCTTCATCATCACATAATCAGAAGTATTGATCAGAGCACCTCTCCGAGTGACTTTTCTAATAATATATCATTATGCTTCCATTATCAATAATTGCTCTTTTACTTAATAAGGTGTTCCCAACATCAATCAGACAATGTAAGGTTTCAATTAAAAAAAGGGTCCATCGAACCTTGCAGATGAAGGATGAGCGGTACAAGAACTGAATGTATTGTCGCCGACCTGACTTTGTACCTTGGAAAGTGCTGCGTTGTCACTTTTCAGCGCCTAATCCTGTTAGGAAGCGGAACCGTACCTCATAATGACCACATTACCAGCCATTCCACCATATTCAAAATATGTGCCTTTACAGAACTCAATTTCAGATTTTTCGTGTCACCAGACTCTGGGACAAATATAGAATAGCATTCAACTCGAAAGCTTCTCACTTTTAGGTAAAACCTCGGTGCTGGCAACGTGAGCTCTAAATCTCTAATAAAGTTACACAGCTGTCACCCAGTTGTCAAAATCTGTGGCATTGCTCCAAGACATCCTCAACCCCCATCCGAAAACCATTCCCTATCACCTATAATATGCACTTTATAGGACGTTCATGTTATAGTGGTGTCTGAAACCTGAACAAAGACCTACACTTACAACATTCCTTCAATCTTTTTTACCCAAAATGCACTCTGGTTTTAAGTGTGTCTAAACGGTCCGGTCGGTGAAATTGTTTTCAATCTGCAAGGCTCAGACAAGAGAACAACAAACTAAAAAACATGTAATGTTCAGTAAAGCAATTCCGACTGTAGAGGTCTTTGTGTGGTAAGCGCTCATCCAAATGGACCATAAGGGAAGCCGTTTTAAAAAGCTGCCAGCTGTTTATCAGTCTAGCATTTGGCAAGCTCCATCAATGACAGGAAATAAGCGCACCAGCGAGAGGGTTATCGATCCCATTCAAATGAATTGCCACGGGCTCGGTTCCGTGTTGATGACTCAATGATGCTGGATTGTCACCAGGAAAGATTCAAGCCGGACATCGGGGTTCTAACTAGACCAGAGAACAAAGTCGCGCCAACGGATCTATTAAACCAATTTGACGTTCTTTATAGTGGAGCTCGTTCCTGTTCGCTTTTTATGGCGGCTTTTATTTCGGCTGAGATAGGGGCTTAGCATACTTATAAATGGCGGAAAGTATAAATGTGAAGATAATGGCTCCTGCCTGGCTGTCAGAGAATAAACAAGCTGGAAGACTTATGTATTCGAGGTGACTGCAAATCACGGATCAGAGGCAGAGCCTGTAAATGAAGTAGTATAACTGCAGAGTGTAGAATGAGCAGAGAAACGGGGACAGATGTGCTTTAAGCTTGGCACACATTCACAGACTGTATAATACTGTCTGTCTGTCTGGAGATCACGACAACATCACAGAGACAAAAATAGCACCGGGCATATACACTGCAAAGATATTATAGTAAAGGTTTTTTCCAAACGTACCCCTTTTAATTATAATCTAAACAGTTCGGTTTTCTATTCTGTTCTATGTTGTCGTTTTCTAGTTTTATAATCTATTGTATGTTATTATATTAACTTATTTTTTATCCAATCTTCCCTATTTTGATATTGTTTTCTATTCTACTCTATTAAATTCTGATCTATTCTCCATATTGTGCTTTCATATCTAATTTTCCATTATTTATTCAACATGATATTCCATTTTATTCTAGTTTTGATTCTTTTTCAGTTCTACTTAATTTACCATTCTATATTCCTGGGTGCTACTTTTCTACTCTATTTCCACATTAGCTTCTTTTTCTATACTCTTTGTAATATTTGATATTCCAATCTACTCTATTTCATTAACTTTTAATATTCTTTATTCCACTTAATTTTCTATAATAATATTCTGCCATTGTATTCGAGTTGCGTTTTTTCAGCTCTACTTCATTTATTATTCTATAATTCTGTCTGCTATGTATTTTATTCTATTCTATTCTACCATATTGTCTATTATTTTCTATTCTGTTAATCATCCTCTATATTTTAGACTTCATAATCAACAACTATGTTTACTATTCTTTGTTCTGTTGTAATACATTTTTTAGATTTTACATTTTATTCTGTAATATATTATAAATATACTATTCCATTCCAGTCTAGTAAACCACGGGAGATTTTCTAAGCTTAGACACTTTTTTAAGGGAATTTAATTAAGGCCCAAATTTTATTCCATTTTTTTCTATTCTATTCTATTCTATTAAAAAAGATTCAGTTTAGTAATGACGTCAAATGTGGCTCCTGTATGTTTTATAAAGTTATATCTACACAATTGATTTGAATTGAACTGGGAAGTTAACGCAATTCTACTATTGTAACAAGAACATCTTCCTCACGTCTGCCCTTTTTGGCATGATTTGTAAATCTAAAGCGATTTGCAATACCTGCAGCGTCTCCTTATAGATAACAAATAATAGATCCACTTGTTTTTAGCCCAACAAGTGGTCGTGTTGATTGTTTTCCTGGCACAGCTGCTCATGAGCCGCTCTCATTCTCTCTGTGAGCTCCTAATGAGATGCAGAAGCAAACCCCCAGAGTATCTGCTCCGCGTTCGGCTCGGCATTTAAAGTAGAAGACGGAGAACCTGAGATGTGCAGCCTCTTCACTCTGCTCTCATTCTGCATGACCACACAAGCGCTTCCACCATCTCGACGCCTGCCTCGCATGCCAATGCAACCGTCTGGCCAATCACAAAACTTTCCCTTTATGTTCCCTTATAAAGCATGGGCTACAAGAGGATACACAACTACTTATAACAAGTGCAGACTCAAATCTGCAGACATACTCTTCTTATAAAATGTAGAATTCGTTCCCAACTGATCACTATGAAGAGGAGACCAGCTAACAGCTTAGGGTGGTATTAAGTAATTTTCCTTTAGAATTTAGAATCACATCAAGTGTGATAGGGGTATGTCTTGGGACCACCCGTGCATCAGGGTTTGGCCAGTGCGGGTTCCCTCCTTCCGATTTTCTTTTGATGACAAGTTGCCACAGTTCTACAGTGTTGTCTTGTCAGAATATATCTATATCTCAGAGCAAATCTCTCATAGAGTGACATCCATTTGTTTGGTTACGCAAAGGGGTTTTAAGTCTAAAGCTGGGTGATGGGTGCTTGTCAGATTTTGCAGTATGATTTCAGTGACATCTTGGGTGCAAGCCAAGCCAGACAACTGTACATGATGTCAGAATGACAGCACTGATCGACTGTTACATCATTATCATGTCTGACATCACTGGTGAAGGATTGAAGTTGGCCTGCCCATGCTTGCCATTGTGCTAATGTAAGCAGTATTAGCCAACAGTTAATGTTGCCTATAGGCCCGAAGTTTACTTCAGGTTTGTGTTTGCTTCTTTGTCGGGCTTGTTGCCATAAATAGAGAACAAAATCTGAAAATAATCGCTATAATAAATTAGATATGATATATGATATAAATTGCTTTATACAACAGTTCTTTCTTGTTCTCAAGTGCCATGCAATATTCCACCAGAGAAATCACGGGAGCAACTTCATAGTTTGTATAACCCCACCACGGAGAATGAATAGCAGGTTTTATGTAACAGAAATTCTCCTTTTCATTTCCGACCATTAAACAAGGCGGCAGTACACACTTGAACAATTTTGTTGCAGTCTGCATATTAAAAGACGAGAAACAGAGCGAGACTTTCTTAAAACATGGGCAATGACATTAGATCGATGGAAAGTCGAACCAGCTTTCTCTGCGAGTTTTTTTTTACTGTCCCTGTCTTTAATTCGCACGCATATAACTCACACATTTACACACAAATCAAGCACAGTCATTCACACATACATTTACGCCTAATCATTTCTTTAACTTCACTGTATTTATTTAAACAAGGTCACCCCGAGATCCCTGAAATATCAGAGGGTTTTAAAGACACTTTGATGTTGTTTGAGATTAATCTACACATTTGTGCCATCAACCAGTTTTTTTTTGTGCCATATTGCTGTTAAAGCGATATGGTACTCGTATTCGTGTGATGGTGCTCTATATCAGTACATCGATTATTATTTATATCATTATTTATAATACGTTAATGAATTAACAATTTATTTCAATTGTGGAATTAAATAAATAATTTGTTGAATGGTTTCTTTAAATTTAACCAAGAAACTTTTCTTCTACTTGTAATCCAAAATAATATTGACATTAACTTGACATCAGCCTTTTGTTTCTTTCAGGTATCATCAGAAATGATCTACAGGGCCTCTTCTCTTTGTGGATGTCTAGCAGAAGTGAAATTTGGGAAATTAATGCATGCATGCCCAGTAACATTTCTTTATGACCGTAGAACAGTCAACAGAATATAATATTGATAGCATACAGTTTTTTAGAATATTGGAGTATGTACTTATAAACCATAGTAAGATCTCTAGATACTACACAGAAATATACAGAAAACATTCCATTAAATTCAATATAATGTTAATATAAAGTATATTTTGGGTCTTAGTATTTTAGTGATATCTCAAGCTCATTTATAACTATATATTGTTGCAGTTCCTTCTTCTTTTTCCTCGCAGAAATCCAATAGCCCTATAAGGATTATTTACCTATGTGTACCATGCAGATGGTTGAAGATGTTTTGTGTTTTCAATGCAAGCAATGGAAAGCATATAATTCATCTTTCTTATATCTCAGTAGGTCATTGTTTTGTTTATAGATCCAACAGCTGTCACAGCCTGAGCTTAATCAAATCAACTCACTGCAACACAAGCCAACTTTTCAGACTTGATTTGCAACCAAAAAAGTTGGTGAAAGTGTACGGAAAGTTTCCAGCTTTATTCTAGAAGCTGTGTATCCTGTTGTGATGGCAGAGTCTATAAGAGCAGATTGACTCTAAACCTATTTAATTTATAAACGTCTGTCATTGTAAAAAGTTTTCCGGTTATTGTACCTTAAATTTTCAGAGATGTCCAATGTTTTCAAGGTTTAGAATGCCAGAAAAATGAACAGGGACAAAATGTCAGCTAAAATGCTCCAAGGACAAAATGAGGTGTGACTCACAAAGTAATCTTCTGTAATGATTTTCATTTTAAGACTGTTTTTGTCTTGTCAATAACGGGGATCTTACTCTCTGGAGATTAGGAAACCTAACTATGTTTACAAAGCAAAAATGTGTCATTTTAGCAATTAGTTTTACCCCAGAGAGTGTCACAGGACATTTAATTCACAGGCATCTGATATAAAGGCACAATGCACTGATGTGAAAAAATTAGGACATTTTGCACAATATAAGTGAGAAAACAAGTCCCTAAAACAAAAAAGCTGCATCCAGATAGAAATTTCCCAAAATTATGTCTTCTGAAGCCACAAAATATGATCTGAGCAATGAGGTGCTGAATTGGGCCATATAAAAGAGCTCTTCATTCACATTGAAATACAGCGGGTTGGGATGAGACTCGTGAACAGGGTACTTTTGGAGGAAACATCATTTCAAGCTTGAGTGGCCGCTACACTGTCCCGTGTCCTGCCAGATCGAAACAACGGCAGTATTCCAAATCTGCTGACCTTTCCCCATCTCTGATTAATTCCCATAAGCGCTGGCCTGTGTGTGCTGTCTCCTGGTAAATCTTACTCGTAATATCAGCTACTCTCTATCGCAGGACAAAATAACACGACACTGTACATCAGCAGGTTTACAGCCGGTTTTTGGTTGCCGGACAAGACATGGTATCAGATGGTAACACAATTGTTCGACGTAAAAGGGAACAAACAGGTCATTAACATTGTCTCTTGATGACCAGCTAAACAATACAAAAGTTGCAGCAAGTAATGAGGCAATCTATCAAAATCAGAATTTGTTTGTTCACACAGTAAAAGATGATTCATAAATGAAAGAGATTTTGAAACCATTACAAAAATATAGTACGTAAACGTTCCCATTACTATAACACACAGTATTAACTGCAATTTTATTTAATAAGTTTATGAAACCAAAATATTTATTTTAAAATAGTAAAATAACAGAAATAATTTGCAAATTTACATGCATATGCTTTATAGTAAAGGCATAGAATTTTAGTGATGACCAGCTGTCAAATTACAAACTGTGAATTCTATCTGGAAAAAAACTGATAAAGTACTGGAAAAAAATTACAAGGACATTTTTCCTTTCTTTAATGGAAATTTCTGTTGAGGCTAAATGTATTAGTGCAAAATAATGGTAAAACAATGGTATTTGTAAGATACCATATTTTTCTAGAATGCAGAAAAAAGACATTTACAAGAAAAATGTGCAACATTTTTAAGATCTTGACGAACACTTAAGGGTGTACAGTCGATTATTATTTTTTAAGCTTTCTCTATATTTTCTGTTCTCTTTGCTTGCTGAAGTTTTCTTTTTCTTTCGCAACATTAAGTTTGTAACTGGTGTGGAATATACATTTGGTAGTATAGAAAGGCATTTGAATGAAAGTAGGTTTGTCATCGTCTTTGTGTAAAGCCCTTTCAAAAAAGATGTTTGTTTATTTCTTCAAAATATTAATTCCAACTAAGCATATCAATATGAATTGTTGTTTTAATTGTTAACTATCTATAGTTACCTGTAGCGCGGCAAATAACAGCATGTTTGTAATCTGAAAACATAGCAATAGGTTTTTAAGACTTCAGTCCAAGAGATATTATTTCCTAAAAGAACACTGCAAGTGTCTTATAGTTAATGCATAAGAAATACAATTTGTACAGAGTGTATTTCTCTTATCTTAACAGAGTGACACACCTGGTTGCTTTTTAAACATATTTAGACATTTTGTCAAGCAAAAATATGCTTAACCAGCTCAAAACTCATGTCTAATAATCGCCCAGATGGTGACTTCCCTACCCGGTCTTGCAAAGTAATTACAACCAACTAGAATAAACACACAGACTCACTCTCCTCCATGTTGGCCTTGGACGCCCCAGTAGCCGCCCCCCCAGCACAGGGGGATCTCGGGACACTAATAGCACACCTGTTCGTCCACCCAACCCTTCTCTGTAGGACCTGGGGCCTTGTCGTCCAGCCATGTGATAAAACACAAACAGAGCTGGTATGGTGTCTCCACTGAGGACTTCTGGAGTTGTTTGAAAGTCAATAAGTTTGGGGACTCATTATTGTGACCATAGCGAAAGCAAGAGGCTCTGATTGGATGACCATGAGCCTGGGGTGGAACCAGTGTCCAGGGTGGGAGTCTACATGCCCCTCTGGCCATACCCCTATCAAAGGCAGAGTTGTGGAGATAAAGGGTCTTTGCGAGTCAAAGGGAGTTGAGTTAGTACAAGCCCAAGGGCAAGATCCCCGGTGGGCGATGGCATTTGAATAATATGGACTCACATCAACAAGCCTCAGTGTGCTGTGGGCCCACCGCTTGCTCTGTCAAAGACTTTGTTGTGCCAGGGTCACTGAGAACTCTGGGTAATTTTACAGATTCACAGCAGAACAATATGGGAGTTTAGAGGTTAGCAAGAGTGTAGGTGGCCATTTTTAATGTCTTCATTACATTAAATGCTAATCTGACATTGACACTTGACAATGGGTGTTGGAACTACTTCATTTTATCATGTTCATTGGTTCTATATGTTTGAATTATTTTTTTAACATAACTTCTTTTAAAAATGTCATGTGGAAAAAAAGTTAATTTAATAATGGTGAACTAATGTTGATGATCTAATTAATTCCAAGACCCTTTTTCAATGTAAAACATCTGTAAAGTTTGCAAAGATATTACATAAAAGTCATTCAACCAAATTATTTTAAGTAAATGGTATTTGTTAACATTACAATGTAATAAAATATGATGTTAAAACAGATGCTATGAAAATGGGATTTTTAAATTACTTAATTGTATCATGTTTATCAGTTCCACATAATAAAATTTAAGATGTTTATCACAATTCATCTTCAAAATTTAGGAGGAATTATATTGAAAACGCAATTTAATCACGTGGAACTGATGGAAATATTAAGCAATTCCAACAATCTACTTTTATCAGTGTGTAAATAACTTTTTGGAAAGAGGACTATTACATTATTCCACATTCTACAGATGCCTCCAAATTATATTTATTAATTTAATAAAGCAAAGCTTTTCAATCCCCCAAAACATGTTCCAGACTTCCCTATACATGTAAGGATAGCATGCCATGAAGATCCCAAACATCACGGCGCCCCACAACAGTAACAGTATGTTTCTTGAGGATGCCATTTGCAATAACTCGGGAGATATCAAGCAGAAAATTAGCCGTCCGCATCTGGCTGAAAGTCAATAGCCTCGTCTGCATATTCTCTGCAGGGGAACCTGCTGTTCCTATACTGTACCCTGACGAACCATTTACGCCTTAATGGATATCAGTCGCATATTTGCATACTGTACTATTGCAAGAGGAGTAATATTCTCGCATTGTTTGTCTTTTGTAAGGCCGAGCACATGAGCTTGTTAATACCTATTGGGTAAAAGAAACATAAAAATTGCAAACATCATGTTTAGAGACACTTTTGAGGAATGATAATGGTGGAGATTACTTAGCAAATGTCATACAAGAAGGCGGGGTTAGTACGCGGAGAAGTGGGATCGGCGGGCAGCCTGGCAAACAGAGGTGTGCTTCTCACCTCGTTTGATAAATACGCGCTTGCCAAATTGGATTTAGATAGGATGTTCTCTATCTAAGGTTCTACAGATGCTCATTTGCATTTAAGTTTAGCTTGGAAGCCGCGGCACGAAAAAATGAGACTTCCCTTGCAATAATGTAAAGCTGGCCCGTCCGCATCTGCAGTCGCTCACATTCTCATACATTTAAAGCCAATGCTCTTTTCCCAAAACTGAAAATATTGCCGGAAGGTAACAGATATGACACACAGACTTACTTAAGATGTATACCTTTTTAAACATATATCGATAGGAACTGCTAGCTATAGAATTCAATATGAACCCGATTAGATTTGTATGCATGTTTTACTTCTTTGACTTAATTAAATCATGAAAAGATATGCAAATTACTATATGCAACCATAACCAGATTACAACAATGGTTTAAGTGCTGACTACAGAAAAGACAAACATAAAAATTCTGATTATTGATGAAGTAATGCATAAAATGGTGGGAGTCTGATAGATAATGCATTTTTTATGAAGCTTAAAAATGTACCTGTTTTACTTTCTAAATGCAATTCTATTATGATGTGGTTACCATCATGTTAACATTACTGAAACATTCACAGGTAATGAATTGACAACGTTTATTTCATCTATTATGAATAATTCTGTTTATTTTGGTAACACTTATTTCATGATTACTCGATTCACATTCATCATGTGAAATACGTATGCATGAACAACTTGGTTAACCTTATTAAACTTTACATTTTTCTTTCAGCAAACTATTATCAAGCATCGAGGAAGCATTAATGTTTCTAATATAAATATTCTCGGTTTGATTATCTGTTATATTGGGTAACTATGGGGCTTTGCTGGAGGGTGAATGAGAAGAGTTTGTTTATGCCAATTATAATGAGTCTCAATGTATGAGAGAGAGAGGGAGAGAGGAGAGAGAGAGAGAGAGAGAGAGAGAGAGAGAGAGAGAGAGAGAGAGGAGAGAGAGAGAGGAGAGAGGGAGAGAGAGAGAGAGAGAGAGAGAGAGAGAGAGAGAGCGAGAGAGAGGAGAGAGAGAGAGGAGAGAGAGAGAGAGAGAGAGAGAGAGAGAGAGAGAGAGAGAGAGAGAGAGAGAGAGAGAGAGAGAGAGAGAGAGAGAGAGAGAGAGAGAGAGAGAGAGAGAGAGAGAGAGAGAGAGAGAGAGAGAGAGAGAGAGAACATGTGACTTCTCGTACAGCACATATCACACAAAAGCATTAACCTGAAGATTTTTTCTCATCATGTCAGTCTCCTTAAGATTCTTTGTGGCAGTGATGTTTAATGGAAAAGACTGCTTTAAAACACCAAGAAGGCATAAAGAACTTAGGTTTACTTGACAGCACAACCTGCAGTAAAATAACTCAAAAACATGTTCAAAGACAATCATCCATCCAAACCACAGATTGAAAGGATAATATTTCTTCCCAGGCGTTTTTCTTTAGATAATAAAAAAAGGAATGGATGAAGTTGCTTTCAAAAGTTGCTGCTTGAAAAAAATTGATATTCTATTAGGAAAGGCAAAAATTTGTCAGAAACTAATGTTGTCTACCGCAGCGAAAGATAAAATTTTATTCTGGTCAAAGCTGGAGTATCTTCCCCGCTTGGAGTGCACTTTATCACAATATGAGATATAACTTGGAAGTGACTTACAAAGTTGATTGCGTCACAGTGGGAATCAATCTTCAGAATGTGAAAGACTTTGGAAGTGAACTATATATTTAAACTTGCTTTAAGGCCTAGGTGGAAGATGTTTTTACACACAACATGAAATAACAAACAGACTTATTCAATGAAAAATTCATATCATACTGTACACGGAGATCCTCAAAACGTGACCTGTGGATCGTACAAGTGACATATTCTCAAGGTCTGATTTGCGTGATTGCTTCAAAATGAACTGGACGACGTGTGGGTTCGAGTTAATGTGCATCACTTCCTGCCAAAGTCATACCACATTTGCATGGGGGCAGGCCATCTGAAACGCTTGACTTGCGTGTGTGGTGACCCCAACCCCATTGGTGTTCAAATGCTCCATCCGTTCTCCTAATCATGCGAGTCACCCACCCATATAGTCATTTAGATATGAATAATCACCAACAATATCAAACATTCTACATGATTCTTCTTAAACAAAGGCGTTCAATTACTCCAATTATCTTTTAAGTATGTTTTAATATGTTTAAACAACGCACATCTTTGCTTCTTGAATGCAAACAACGCATCACACAAAAGTACAAAACAAACCAGGTCTCCACAACCCAAACGTTAATTTCTTAATACCGCTCTCTCCTTTACAATCTTTGAATCGGACTACATCCGTTTTCAACCTCCTTTATGAATAACAAGTATTACCACCGTAAAATAAATTTCCGGGATGAAACGATTATGTTCCCCATGGTCCCTGCTGTTCCCGCACACGAGTAGATTTTATCTGGAAGAAAGCCTCTGTGAAATGGAAGGCACCCCAACTGTACACTGGTATGGGGAGAAAGACAGCAGTTTAAATGAGGCTTCTTATCGAGCAGCTGTTTATTCAGCTTGCCTGAAGCCCAGCGGGGCCCTGATAATTTCGGCCTCATAGAAAAGATGTTATTTAGGGGGCCATATGGGCACTGCCGCCCCCAGGACTGCCTTATCAGGTGACGCGTTATAATGCAGTAATCTCAATCACAAAATGCTGTTAACCTCGCTCATGCTCACTGAACTTCCTGTAGTAGAGACGGAGACATGGGCTGGATTGGTTTAATTATGGATCGCAATCACAAAATTACAGTATTTACAGGCTGCTGATTACTGTAATATTAGACTAATGTAAACAATTCATCAATGATCAGAATAATGCTGAGATGAAACCACTACTGGAGACAAATACTCTGATGATGTTTTGTGCATAAGCTATATGATGAGACATAATTAAATGTTTTATGGTTGTCATTTTAGAAAAATGATTAAAAGTGTTCAGAGCTGAACTTCCATGAGATCTGACGTACGTTCCATTAAGGTTTTTTAATTGCACCGAAACACACCAAAATAATTTTCAAGAAAATTACTGTTGATCACACAAATAAGATATTTTAAGAAATGTCCCAATGATTATAGTGGAGGCCATTGTTGTTTTAATGTTCTTCTTTGTGTTTTGTAGAAGAACCAAAGTCCCAACATGAAGATGATTAAATGATGAAGTTTAAGTTCTTAAAAAACAGGCTTTAAAGCCGAACACCAAAAATGATATATTTCTAGATGTATTGTGGTCACTTCAGTCCAGTCTCTGTTGAGTTTCATCAAAATCTGAGAAGAAACATAAGGTTATTCAACAGCGACGTGAAAGACTGACAGCATGAGAATAAATGAGAATAAAAGAATCAAGGTAATCATATCAATATGGTGCAACATATTATTGTTCTATTGCTTAAACGTGAATATAAATTTAGAAGTATTTTCAGTGTTTTCAGCTGTTTTCATTTTCTGAAAAAAAAATGCAAATAATTTGAAATATGTTTTGTTAGAAGTTGACAGAATAAATCAAAAATAATAGTTTTTCCTAAACACTTCAGAAATCTATTTGCAAAATTATGCTTTCAACATAACTAAGTGGCTAAAATCTCATGAACGTACTTTTTAAACCATCTAACTACCCACAAAATTGAGTATCTATTGAAAAAACGCAGCAATTTTGGTCGCGATCCAGCTCTGCGGGTCAGCAATCCCACACACACCGCTTTATATGCTCCATATAATTAAATAACAACATCGGTTTCACAAAAGCTAATAGACACAAAAATACTCCCAGTATCTCTCGGAGTAATTGTAAAAACATTCTCCAGTCCGATGATCTAATGACCCATGACGGAACCCCGGTTAATGCCAGAAGCTAAATCCGGCCGCTGCTTTTGGCAGTGTCCTGAAATAGCGTCCGACACTGACTGAGTGGGCCAGGTGGCACCAGCTGGAATAGACGCCACTGTTGATTGATAAAGTGCTGCGGGTATTGCCGGACAACCACTTCACTAATGCCCCTATGTGCTCTTCTGCACTGACCATCACGGGGTCAGTCGGGGCGGTCAGGATCAGCGCCGCCAGCATACCATTAGTCGCCAGCCAGAAGATGTTTGTCCGATTGCCCTGCTGGGATGTATGTCTAATAAACGCACGCAGGGAGAGCAAAAAAATGACAGAAGGCATTTGAAAGTCATTGTTGAACAAACTGCTGATGTGTTGTGTGCTTGTTCCTGCCTTACCTTTAGATATCTAAACCATCTTTCGAATCAAAACATGGCTGACATTAAAAAGCACCTACTTGTACAACAGCAACACCATGTTTCGTTAGGATGTACTTTGTGCCATAAATCTTAATACAATTAGTGTCAATACAATTTATTTGTGAAAATCTTCACATCTTTATCTTCCAACAGTCTGCATTAGTATACCAAACCGGAAAAGCCAAGAAATGTCTATAGGATCCTTCACGAGCATTACACCTGATGAATGTGTCACTATCTGAGATGAATTCTGATGGGCTGATCAAACCCTGAATGCCTTTGAGGCAAATCGAATCGATTCTGTTTTTTCAGGTCATCTCCTGAATCAATCAGAGGTGATAGGCTCAGCGAAATCAATTTCAATTTTAAAGGGCCATATTACATTCTTTGACAAAATACAGGCAGCATTTAAACCCCAATCCAAATTAATAAAACTGTTTAAACATTTAAAGCAAGATATCCGGCAATAAGTGTAAAGTTATTAAGAGTTTCAGGCACCATTACAAACTACAGCTACTAGCAAATAGGGCCATCAATCAGAGAGCGCATTAAAAACCTCTTAAACAATTAAAAAAAATTGTGTGACTTTTAAGCTTAGACAAAAAAAATTAATAAGTTAATCAAAAGTATTGCTAACATTTAGTGCTTGCAATACCTGATGCATTAGCTAGCATTTCATTCTTCACTATATTATATTTTAGATTAGATGAGTTTGTTATATTTCCACGAGTGATGCAAAAACATTGCACGACTGGAAAGTGTCTTCATGCACCTAGACGTGTTCATTATAATAGAGTAACATAAACCTGGTCTTTATGTGTCTGCACATGTTTGTGAAAGTGATCCAAAAAATATTTTGTTTAAGAGTTTCTTTAATTCATCAGGACATGTCAAACACTAGTTAACAATAAGCTCTTCGCTAAATGTCTCAATCAAGTTAAATTTTCAATTAAAGAAACTATTGAGAAGAACATTAGCATTGACTTTGTATAAATTACTTCTCTAGTTCATTTCTGCACAGATTTGTTGCCGCATTTTTACGACAATCATATTTTATTTCAGTTATAACATATTTATTACGATTATATACAGTAAAGTATACATTTAATAGTACAAAATCAAAAGTCATTGTTAAGTCATCATTTTTTGTGCTGATGTTATTTGTGATAAGAATAGAAGCATTTGTGGCACAAGTGGTCCCAGATGTTTGGATTCCACCAAATTAGGATCAGTAAAACAAGTCGCGGGCGTACAATTGTTGACTGGAGCGCTACGTATGAAAACCACGAATGAAAGCCAAGGTCAAGAGGAACAGGTTCGTTGAAGAGTGTAGGCGTTCATTCTGAACATCCAGGCCAACAGAAGTGCTCTTAAAAAAGACTCACATGAAACCTTGAGCACTTTAGCCTAATCAGACATAATGTTCTTCACAGAAATGCATCTGCTAATGAAGCACAGATAAATAAGTTTTACCGTATGTTAATAATGATGCTCCTTTCTCCGGAAATTTAGATTCATATACTATGCTCTCCAAGTAAAACTCTATAGACTCTGCAGAAGCCTGTCGGAAACACTGCCATCTCAAATGATTAATTTGAAAACATTTGAAAACAGATTTTAACAATCTGAAGCAACAGGTCACTAAGAATTTTGAGTCGAGGATTAAAATTATTTTACAGTCTAGCATTATTTATTATTATAACTATGTGCAGTTTGTGAAAATTAACGCAAGCCTGAACGATAAGACAGCGGCTCATTTATAAATGTCACATGTATGCCAGGTTGCGCTGGCCACTGGTTTATCTCATTTCGAGAGAGCCAACACAATAACACATCCTTCAAGAGCCTGTGATTCACAAATTGCATTCCCACGCAGGAAACAAACTAAATCTCCCACAAATGATACAAATTAGGCAAAAGTCACAAAACAAGATAATATGACACGGATGTGGGTGGCTTTCCGCCTTGCAGAGATACAGTATATCAAAATTGAAATGAAATAACAACAAGCATGAAACTAAAGGAAATATACAATCATAAGGTATTATGGGGAAGAACATGATGTCATGCAAACATATTCACAGTTTAACCAGAAACCCTTAGAACAATCTGGCTCAATTCCAGGGCTGTTAGAAGACATCACGGTGGACACGATCAAAGGGACACCGGTTCAGAACATTTCTGCTTTGTTCCGAGGTCACCTGGGTGAAACACAACCGGGAATATTTATTTTCCACCGACACGTGTTTGAATTATGTGACCAGAGAGCAGCGTGATGCATATTCATAATGAATAGATTCAAACAGCCGGGGGATGATTGACAGGTGAGGTGCATGAGAGGTGTTACTGAGCTATTGTTTCATAACACTTCCCAACTTGCATTCAGACAAAACAATATTCTTTCAGGTAATTGCTTGTCAGGAAAGCGTGCCGGTCCACGGCGGCAATGTGATGGCTTTGTTTTGTTGACTGGCAACGAGATCTGCTTGAAAACTCGCTAATGAAATCGGCTCAGGTAACTTTCAATTGAAATATGTCGACTCAGTTTGGAAATTCAGCTGTGCATGGACACACGAACATCACAAAGAAATTTGGCTTGTCAAAAGAAGTGGGCACAGAACGCAACTACCTGTGGAATACAGTATGCAGATGGTGCTAACATCTACGTAATGAAAAGCTATTGAAAGGTATTATTTAGGATGTCACCTTATAAGTCGGAAAGCGTCGGCGAGTGAACTATAAACTGATAGCGAATGCACTAAATTTACTTTAACATGTCCTCTGTGATCTTTAATTACTATAGAAAGTGCCTCACGCTGTACATCATATTTCACAGCTTGCGATTAGATTGTTGCACAAATTGACATCAACAGCTGTGAGCTGTTACATAACAAACATATGGCCACCCGAAGACAGAAACCAAAAAATGGTTCGATAAAAATGGGGATGGATAAAATTATTGATACACTTAAGAACTGTTTTACAGGCAAGATGCAAGTGTAGAACATAAAATTAATTGAATAATTTTTCAATATTTGGTTTTCCAAGCATAGTTAATTTACATTGCCAAACAAACATTACATTGGAAACTGATGCGTGTATGTGTATTTCTATGTCTGGATTTGCCAATATTATTATAACATATTGTAACAATAAATAAATAAGTGTCAGTACACAAGAAAGTCTGCATATCTTCATCTTTATTAAAGGAAAGACCAAACAGTTTATGATAAAAACGTGATAAATAAATATCAATTTTAAAACAGTAAGAGATCTTGAGGCAGGCGCAGCACATACGGGATGGGAAAAAGTGGATCACAAAACAGTTAAACATAACTTTTTGAGCAGTCAAATGAGACTAATGTTTTCTTTGAGAAATTTGAAATTTTTAGATCTGAATTCGAGCAATCAAATAGGATCAAATTGAATCAATTTGATCTGAAATTATGTACGTTGAATTTTATTTATCTACATTTGTGAGCATTCATCGAAATTCAGGTTTTGAAAGGAAAATTTGAAACAAATAAATTTAGATACATGGTTTATAAAGTAAAAAAAACAAAGGGGTGAATTGAGGTCAAACAAAAATAAATGATATCAAATCTAAGTAGTCAGTGGCTGTTAAATTTTAAAAAGTTCTGTCTCTTAATTGCTTCTATATACTAGGCGTTAGAAATGTTTTATTTAAGCAGACAAAAACGCACACAAACAAGTCTTACCAACTGCCAGCTGCAATGACTTCTGTACCGAAACACTCTTTATTTTCTGCAACCATGTATAGTATGTCCTGTGAATGAACTAAATGATTGACAGGTGGAAAGCACTCCTGATTGGCTGAACAGGGAATTGGCTTGTGGCCTCAGTCTCGGGCTGTCACAGAGACAAGAGCGATTCTTCAGAACACCTATTTCTGTGATACCTGTCGAGTAATAGGGACATTTGCTGTGTGCCATTCCATTAAGAAACAACTTACACTGCCTTTAAAATAAACAAGTATAGTGACCCCCTTTGCTGGAGAGCAGATATGTCATCTTGACTTCAACACAGAGTGTTAAACCACCACAGCCTTTTCATGCAAACACACAGAATGGAGGCAAATTTCACCAGCGGCTATAAAATCAAACGCTGTGTTTGCCATACAGTACACTGAAGGGCCTAGTTCAAAATTAAAATTCATTTCAAACCTGTTTAACTTTATTTCTTACATCTGTAGAACAGGAAAGAAGATATTATGAATAATACTGGCAACCAACACTGGCCCATTCACTTTTACGGTATGGACACAAAAGACAATGCAAGCAAATGGTTAAAAGCATTCTTCAAAATATCTTCTTTTGTTTTTCCGCAAAAAGGAAGTCATACAGGTTTGAGATTTCAAGATGTCAAGAAAACAATGTTGAAAATTTCTGGGTGAACGATCACTTGAACTGTAAATTATTGAGGTTTTCTGATTTATTTCAAACAATATTGTGCATAAAAAAGATATTTTGAGAAATGTCAGCGGTTTTGTGTTAAAACAACGGAAGTCAATGGGGGATCAATGCTGTTTGATTACAGATATACTTGAAAATACGTTCTTCTGTTTTCTGCAATAGAACGAAGGCAATACAGTGTTGAAACAACATGAGGCATAATTAATGAAAAAAGGATTTAAATTTGTGGGTGAACTCTCACTTGAACACTGAGCACCTCGGTAAAGAACTAATAACAACATAAAAATCCACGAAGCATTATTATATTCAATTCAATTCTAAATTCTGCACCTCTATGACACAGATATGTGAATTTAAGAAGAACTCGGCAGCAACAAAATGAAAAAAAAATGAAAACTAATAACCATCCTGCCATTTCCCTGACAGCATTTGTTCTTCTCCCACAATGTCTAATCCAGCAGGCTTTGCCAAAATATGTTTTCTTTCTTCACCTGCTCCATGAACACGCCAACAAACTTCCAATTAACTAAAGCGAGGTAGGAGTACACCATCAATAAATCTGAGGAAAGCTGACACGGAAATCTTTCGGAGATGTTTTTCTTCTCGCTCTCCTCTCTATTGTTTGGGCTCATCATTTTCTTTAACACTGTCCTCACTTATCTTCCTCATAATTCTCTTTCCCTGTTTCTTTTCGCCGTTCTCTCTGCTGTCAGGGGAAAGATGGATGCTCTTGGTTCAGAAACAAAAGCAGGGTTGACAGACGGGAGGAGAGGGAGATTCTAATTATGTGGCAGCTGGGCACAATGGGTGTACATTTAGCACACCTGCATGGAGCCGGGAGGTCGTATCCAAGCCCACTCCGCCCTGACCACCGGCGTTCACGGTCATTACCGTGCAGGAGGGTCGATCAAGTGTTACGGTTTCAGAGAAGATGGAGCCGAGAAAAGGACTCCGTGCATGAGGCAACCGTGACTTATGTTACCGTTCGGGGTGGCGTAATGCAAACACGCCCTTCGATCTTCCTCTGTGGTTATCAGGGTTGACATCTTTGATTGATGATGTCACAACACGAATTCCATTACGGCGAGCGGGGTTTATTGAATCCTGCTACCTTCTGCTGGATCTGTTGTGGAAGTGTGATTTTTCAAGATTATTCGTCTGCTGCAATCTGATGTACAACAGAGCTGTACGTCTGACCTCAGAAAGCATATGGATGCTATACGTCATTGATTTTTAACTGGCAGGTCAGCAGTTAAGAGCAGCGCTAAATGCAAATAATGAAACGCAACGAACCATATGATCCTTCATAGTGGCAAAATAAATAAGCTCATCAGCTTTTCAAATGGAGGAGAAAATGCTTATGTTGTTGACATGAAAGTGCAATCGAAATTTACAAGTTGCTACAAATCCATCAATGTCACTTGATCATTCCTGTACGTTTAGTGCACAGTATTTACAATCTGGCCTTTCAAACCAAAGGTCAACATTAGCATGAAAAAGAAAAGTTTTTTCCTAAAGTTTTGATGTCACTATTTAATGGTTTTAAGACTACTAATGTTTGTGTTAATGCAAACATTGAATTAAGCAAGCAAGCTTTGCCAGGAAAACAATAACTTTTTTTAGCAATGCTCTCTTTTTCTTCAAGTAATGTGAGACACATATTGGTTGTATATATTTTTAAATTAACTTAATTAGAATTGTACATTTTGCACTGTTTAGCATGCTATCACATATTGCTTTTTTACTCAATATTGCACTTGCATGAGCTTCAATCATTTTCTGCTGGCCCTGGGATTCGTTTCCGCTTCTGCCTCCAAGTCTAACTCTCTAACCACCAGACCACAACTGGCCCCTGACAAAGTGTATTCAATTGTACAACTATTGCACAGTTTATAAAAAACAAAAACAAATGTGTTTACAAAAATGTCTAGGTTAACTTCTAAAATTACATTTACATAAAACATGTTTCTGCATAAACAGCACCTCTTGCACATACACACAGAGAACATAACAAAGACACAGTACACAGTTAATGGTCAGCTTCTAAATGCTGTCAATGTGATTATGCTGACTGGCATTGTATCCCTCCACATTTTTTATTTTTTATTTGTCATTACGATAATAGGATATGCAATATATGTATCACAGGGACTTGTGATAAAGAAATGATAATTTATGTGCCAAGCCTTTGTGTGTTACAGGTAGTCTAAATTTGATCAATAAGCCTTGATTAAGCCTCAATAAGCTTTATACCTGCCTCGCAAGGGCTCTAGATCGTGACCAAACGCTTGTACTGTTTCTATTTTTCCTGCTGATGTGATTTCTTGGTAAGATTTTCTTATCGCATTTCTGCGACTCTTCAACTGTTTTCAATAATCTTTGCATGTTAGATAAGTAATGTGCAGAAATGTTATATTCTGCAAGTGCTAAATCCAGTCACTGCTGATTGAAAAGGAACATTGAGTGAAGCATTCTTTCTTAAAACGAAATATCTGCAATAAACAGCAAAGTATACAGGATGTTAAGTATACAGACTTAAACAAAACGTTACAAACAGTCTCCAATATTAACAAGAATATGAATAGAACATATATCGGTCTTAAAGGGATAGCAGCTTATAAAGATCTGTGTTTATTATGATCTTTAAAAATCAACTGAAATAGCTAAAAACCCTCACTGCTGTTTATTGATTTGTGTTCTTTTATACATGTCATTCACAAGTAAAGCAGCATATAATAATTTATTTTTTAAAGATGTTTTCTAACTAAAGAATGTGTTGATAGTTTATGTATAAATTTTTTTAATTCTTAACATGAACAATGATTCGTACACTTGTTCACCTATTGTTCTATCGGCTATTTACCGCTTCATTGTCTCCTCGACTATTGTCAGTCGCTTTGGATAAAAGCGTCTGCTAAATGCCTAAATGTAAATGTAAATGCATAAAGTGGGCTGCTTGATAATAAAAAAAAATCATGATTTATTTTGAGGTAAATAGATACATTTTAATAAATAAAAAAATCCAATGTAATATTGAACTCAACAACAAATAAATGTAAATAATGATAAATATTATTTAAATAAATAAAAAGAAATACAAAACTGAATGCATCACAATTGTTGTTTTATCTTGATTATTTTTAATTTATATATCCTGGAAGCTAAAATCGATAAATATTAAGTAAAATAAAATTAAATGGTTCAATATAACAAAAACATCTGTTGGTAGTTGACATTTAAGCTTTTAAGGTTTGAATTTTATTATTATGTTTGTTTCTCTAGGAATCGATCCTGTTACTGCACTGTTCTCTCAACTGCGTTTGTAGATTTTATAAAATGTTGGTAATGTGTTGGGTGGCCAGATGTCAATTAGAACGTTACATACATAATTTGACACAAAATATATCTTTTAAAGTACTTTAATGCTTTTCCAATCTTCCTAGCAGGATAGAAACATCCGTTTATAATGTTTTGCAAGATATTTTCTCTGACCCTTTGCATTCTGGCAGCCCGGCGCAGGAGGCAAGTGAAGACATAAAGCACATTAATCAGCAGATAGAGAAGATTCCTACAAAAAGAGACCTTCAGGACACAGAAAGAAAACTGAGATAGCAAGAAAGAGCTCCACAGTAAGACGGGGAGGCATAGAGAGAGAAATCAAAAGGCTTAGGCCAGAAGCCAACAGAGATGGAGGCTGTGAAAGCACATCAGGGATAAAAGAGAAACATCAATTTCCAAATGTGACAACATAGAGGAGAGGAAAGCTCATCACAGCTTTTGGGGCTTCTTTTGTCTACAAGAAGTCCAGAAGAATGAACTCAAAAATTCGATTTTTCATACCTGTGTGTTCAGTAACATTGATGACATTGTGATAGCGGGGTTCATTTGCCTGTGCATGTGTCTGCAGGTAACGACGGATGTGCCATGAGAAAAGCACATGTGTTCACTCCTTACTACATGGGTCACATGGTGAGGTGTGAAGTTCAAGATATAATATTTAGGGAAATAATATTTAAATATATAATCCAAAAAATAAATCTAAAATTTCATAAAAAAATTAATTCGTATAAGATAATGAAAAACTTAAACTAAATCTAACTTTTTCCCTGACAGTTAATTTTATACAAATGTTTTTACCTTATTTAAAAAGTCTAAATATCTTGGCTCACTAGGACGTATAATATTAACATTTTAAATAAAAAAAGACAAAAAAGCTTAGTTATATTATTTATAAAATTATGCCTTCCTATAAAACAAATAAACGTCAGGTCTAACTTACCAATAAGTTTCTCAAGATTAGAACAATGTGCACCTTCGAACAAGACCATCACTGCTTTCACTTTTAAAGCCTGAAATATTTCCTCAACTTTTCTCTCCAGTTCATAGTCTTAATCGTCTTTTTGGGTCTTCAAAAGATCCCTTTCATCTTTAGCCTTCAACACACTTGTGCTATCATAGCTAAAAAGCACAACTAGTACCTAAGCATCAAGGCGTGAAACTCTGTTCTGAAAGTTGGGAGGGGGGGCAAAACTGGGTGTTGTCTTATACTCAATTTTAATTTAATTAACAAAATAGCTAACCATTATAATATGCAGTTTTATTATTGAGTTTTGAAAATGTATATATTCAAACGTCTATAAATATCTTAAATTTGTCACTTAGGTCTACTATAACACAAAATATGTAAAAAGAAGAATAACCGAACTATATTTGTATTTAATGAACATACATTCACAAAACGTGATGTAACGTGAAATGACATGTGGCCAAGTAGGGTGTCCCATACTTGGAATTTAACCCATCCTAACACACACAGTAAGTGAACATACACACACTGTGAACACACACCCGGAGCAGTGGGCAGTCATGCTGCGGTGCCCGGGGAGCAGTGGGGGGAACGGTGCCTTGCTCAAGAGACCTTGGGATCACGAGTCCAACACTCGAACCACCAGGTCATGACCGCTACCATGGTAAGAAATAAAACATTATTGAAAGCATTATTTTTTGTACATTTACAAATTATATGATTCATTTAATTGAGCTTCAGAATTTGACAACTGGAATGGTTTGAGGTGGCATTGCTGCAGATCAGTAGCTTTTTTTGACTGGAATGTGAAAATTTGGAAATAATTTTATATTTTAAAATCCAAATCATACAATCCCTATTACATGCAGACATGTGTCCCTGTGACGAAAACTATCCCAAATATAACTTTTGTAAGTCATAATACATGACTGCTTATAATGATGGGCTTTGATCAGGGTTGATAACTCGATATCAGTCTGTACTGATTGAAGAGTTCTCAGCAGAGGTGGGTAGAGTAGCCAAAAATTTTACTCAAGTAAAAGTACTGTTACTTCAGAATAATATGACTCAAGTAAAAGTAAAAAGTAGTCATCCATATACTTACTTGAGTAAAAGTACAAAAGTACTCGGTGAAAAAACTACTCAAGTACTGAGTAACTGAGTAACGTCTGATTTATTTTTTCAACAAGCATTCAATCAGACAGACAATACTAAATAATCATGTTTAAGCAAATTATAGTTCCTCAAATCAATAAAATAAATAAAAATTAATTAATTAATTACAAAATAGCTTAAATTAAAATAATACAGATAAATTCAAGTACTTAAAAAATAAAATAGATAAAATAATAAAAAAATAAATAAGCACAAGTAACACAAATTTCCAAACCTTTATACTTTTTTACGGTTCAATCCATATCTCGATTTCTGTTTGGTCCCTGAATGAATTGATAATTAAAATTAATTTGAAAATTTGCTACATTTCAGAATAATATATTTGTTTTCCTTAAAATTTCCATTAACAGTAACTTAAAAACTTTGCAGTTTGAATGATGTCCTGCATGAACAAAATGACGGAGTATATTTTTATGTTTCCACCGTGCGCCACACACACGCACACACACACGCACGCACGCAGACACACACACGCACGCAGGCAGACACACGCGCACACGCACACACGCACGCACACGCACGCACACACATACACACGCTAAAATATATATTGGAAATGTTTAAAATATATGTAACCTAAGAGACAAACATTCGACTCTCCACAGAAAAAAACGAATTTAGAAAACAGAAGACACTGCAGACTGTAGTTGCTGTTTCGCACTTTTATTAAGGTAAAGACGCTTTCAGTATGAGGCCGGCGGTGTTCCTCCTCCTCACTGTGTCTGCAGTGCCGATGTTTGATTGCGACATTTGTGTTTTTTTATAAATGTTAAGCTAACCCGCCGCTGAGATTGAGTATGGTCACGTGATGAGACTGCACAACTACCTTTGATTGGTGGAACTCACGGTCACGTGGTAGAGTCTTTAGCGGAAGTCTCACTCTGTCAAAATGACGCATAAAATATGAAAGTAACGAGCTCATTGTTGCCCAATGTAGCGGAGTAAGAGTACAGCTTCTTCTTCACAAATCTACTCAAGTAAAAGTACAAAGTACAGTGATTTAAAACTACTCCTTGAAGTATTATTTTTTCAAAAACTTACTCAAGTACATGTAACGGAGTAAATGTAACTCGTTACTACCCACCTCTGGTTCTCAGATGTAGTTAGTTTCAGACAGTTTGAGTGCAGACGAGCTGGGGGAGAGGGTACAACCACTTTTGAGTACAGAAA
The DNA here is from genome assembly GCA_033220385.1 of Triplophysa yarkandensis. Lineage (NCBI taxonomy): Eukaryota > Metazoa > Chordata > Actinopteri > Cypriniformes > Nemacheilidae > Triplophysa > Triplophysa yarkandensis. The sequence goes on from CM065666.1 coordinate 13,409,314, forward strand.
GGTTCGATAAAGATGTAGGTACGCCAAAACTTAAAAGACAAGAGAGAGCAAAATGTTTGGCTTTTTACACTGTTAACTGCGTTGGGCCACGCTTCAGACATGCCATCTGTGGAACTTTGATGCTGACGCCCGCTGTGATGAATGAACCGCCAGACTCAGTAAGCGCAATGCAGAGTAGAATTCTCCGCCATTTGCTCTATGAATTTAGGGGATAATAAAGCATTAAAATAAAGCATGATTTTTTCTAAAAGCGAGGGGTGCCTTCTCACCCCCAACCCCCTCCCCGGGAATTGCGACCCAGTAAGCGTCCAAATGCCCCACTCACATTTGTAAAATTCGACTTGCGTCTCTGTACATTCAATAGAATATACACTCAATTGTACAATTTGCAAAACAAGCAATTGTGCAATTATCATGCAGTCACTCTATCTCAAACCCAGACCGGCATTAACTGGTTTCCTATCCTGATGGCATTATCCTCCAGAGGTGATTGGAATGCTGTACCCTTAGCCCATGAAAATACTATTATTTGCAAGTATCATTTCTTTTGGCCCCCTTCCAGGCTTGTCTAATTAGACTCAAAGGCACCCGTCCCTAAATTTTGCAGTCATGAATTCAAAATCAATATGCAATGAAAAGCAAAAGAAACATCAGCTTGAATTAGAAATCTTTAGACAGGGTGCTTGGAGAAAAATTTCATAAGTCTGACTACCTGGGGTAGTAATGAATATGCTCGGGTCCATTCATTCCATTATTATGTAATTAGCGAGACGAGGAAAGTCTAACACAATAAAGGTGTCACGGTACCCTGGCATACAGATCTGGTCCAAATATCAAATTACTCTCTGGCACCAGATATTGTATTTTAAGCTGTTCTTTACTCGGAAATGAATATTTTGGGAATGTAGAGCTTAGAATTCCCTGACTGCCTTACAGATATTAGTGTCTTGAGACATGTGACACACAACAGTGGCCAAAACTGATCTCAATATTTTATGATGTGGCTTATTCATATGAATATTATCAAAAAGACTGTAAAAAGATTTACTCAAGCCTCACCCCTAAACCTATAGTCACAAGTGTAAGCAGAAATGGTTCTAAAACATACAAATAAGACTGTAGAAATTCATAAGAATTAGGCGCATTATAAGATCTTATTTAGATTATTTATGATCTCACATGAGATTGTGTTAAATTTGAAGCTTCGGAGAACTGACGTTCTTATTAAAAATCTTATTTATTATTTGAATTTTTGAAAAGTTACAAATCCTTGGCAAAAGAAACGGCATACAACACAAAGCTTTTCAAGCCTAGAGGAATGTTTTCTTTAAATCAATAACCAAGACAAAGTGATTAACTATTCAACAATAGAATTATAATATAACCAATACACTTCAAAAACCAATATAATATAATTTTTTTTATTTTCTACAATAACATATTCCTTATTTTTCAATGATTCAATCTAACCTTATGGGTTATTTAAAGTTAATATCGTACATTAAGGCTTTTAATGCACAGTCTAGCTTCCTTTTCAAGATCCCCGAGATATGTAGCTTTACATCTGAATTTCCTCTTCTCCATCTTTCTGTTGTGAGTGCTGTGGCTCATGGGAATTCGTCAGAATGTGTGGCACGCCACTAAAAAAAGAAAAAACTGGAAAGTAACGACAAAGCTACTGAAAGCTAGGCACTCAACCCGCCAGCTGGCACCAAACAGCCTTAAATTGGCTAAAAGGAGCCTGGCGCACGCTGCCAAACATATTTCCTCAGCTGAGGACGACACAGTGACGTCTGTCCTGTATCTGATACAGTCCTTATTGTTCTTTTCTGTCTGAAATCATCATTTCCTGACAGAGATATTAAACAGAGACAAAACCAAAGAGGCTGATGAAGGGTGAACGGGCTGTCTGTTGGCTGTCAGAGCAAAGCTCACGTCCGCCGCCGCAGCTTCAGACCGAGATTAAATGAATCTGTCGGAGTAATTGCCCTGCAATGGGTCCGCTGTACGAGGAGACTACATTCTATTAGGCCCAGATGACTCTGGGGAAAAGATGGCCAGTTCGTGGGCTAGATGTGTTTGGGTGTTAGGTTCCGGACATCGTTGAGCAAGTGTTGGAACGTCTGTGGGGATGGGGACACAAGGGATCTTGCATATCCGGGTTGACAGGTGCCAGAAGTACCAGTTTTCAGTGCAATTTCAGTCACTCATGTGTGAAGTTAGAGCATTTTCAATGTCAAGGTCTACTCCCAAAGTCAAGATTGAAAAAGGGTAATAGAAAGAGTGATTTGATATTACAGAACCATGACAGCTTAAGAAAAAGCAGCTTTGTATTTGTTTTACAGTTTTTTATAATACATATATACTCACTGTAAAATTATTCATGTGGCTTGGTAAATAGTTATATAAAAACGTAATAAAATCTATAAAAAATTTACGGATTTGTTTCAGTGGAAAATTATAAAATAATTGATCGAAAATCCAACAGTTTATTTCTCAATCAGAGAATTGTAAAATAAATGTGCAAAAATGTTTAGTTCACATAATTACAAATTGTCTTATTTATTACAATATAAATTTGTAACATGCACCAATATTTTGGGAAAAAAATATATTTTAGCTACACAGATTTACTTACCTTTAGTATATTTAGTATATTTAATTAATTTTGAAGGTTTACGTTTACTCATTTTATGTGTCAGTTGTTTTTTTTACGTAAAAAAACATTTTTAATTTGCAATTGGGCATTCCAGCGTTATGGATGTGACATATTTATTTTTTCAGAAACTTGAAATATACATTTTTATTTAATACTAAAATAACTATTTTAAAATAAAGTAAATGATCTGTGTTACAGATTTGCCCAAAAAGGTACATATGTTGTAGAATTTCTGGTAGAAAAGACACAATAATGCCTTACAAACTTTTAGCCCTCACATATTTGAATCACTTCTGAACAACTGAACTTTCAGAATGATAAAAACAGAATTATTTATCTTAAGGTTGCCTTAAGATCAAACCAAAATAGACATAAGTAACTGTTCTTAAGTGCATGAATCGTTCCTCTCTGGCTAATGGCCATTAAATCTTATCTTCCTTTTCTACTGACGGAACATCCTCAAAACAGTAAAATTGCTTGTAAAAAACTGTACATATTGACCTTGCGTTAGCAAAAATGAATTCAAATCGTGGTCCAAAGGAAACAGTTTTTATGTCTCAGTTTAGTGCTGCATGAACCCCAGGTGGACAATTGAGCGCCATTTAAATCTAATACAAATGGCAACTTCTGACTCAGTCACATCAAATTAACAATCAATGCAGTGTAAATATATTTGTATATAGATTTGACTAGCACACGTGTGGGATTGAAAGACACCTCTCAGTAAAATATATGACAGGCGTCAGATATTAGACAAGACGCCAGAGGCTAAAGAGACTGTTGCACATTGATAAAAGCCTATGCAAGTGTACAACACAATAAGACTTTTCTCTAATATATCAAACCTTTCTTTATAATACAGACTAACTGTCAAAATTCGGGACTTGGTTGTTTTTGTATTCGACAGCATACGGCCGTGTTTTGATTTGTCTAGAGTATTTAAATGCTTGCATTGAATCGGAGTGTAGAGACGTAATTTACCCCCTACCACATTTTGGGAAATACATAGAATTTCATCTCAAGGTGCACAGTTTTATTTTTCATGGATCTGGTGACAGCAATACAATTTAATATACACATCTATATTAATATACATAACTAGTCTTCAGAGGTGTAAAAAGATCTTACATAAAGAACCATTATGTTTTTATCATCTCCGAATAATGTTACTATCTACATACAGTGCTGGTCCACTTGGATGGAATTCACCGCCATGCTTCTACAAACGTTGCGAAATCTTTGTCCTTTGACAGCCACTGCAGTGTTGTGAAACACTTTTTAAGCACAAAGATGTGTAACTTAGGCTGTGAACGAAATGAATGTGCACGAGTTATATAGTATGATCATCATTCATTTAGCGTCTTTCATCAAGGTCAACTGGTGGAATCTGGATGGAGTTCCTTGATTAATATTCATGAGTCAAGATAATGTGGTCAACAAAGCCCCACCCCCTTAAATTTAAATATTTGGTTACATAATTCACATTAAGAATTGCATTTACATTTATTCTTTTGGACGACGCTTTTATCCAAAGCGACTCACAAGTAGTGTGCAGTGGCCGAATATCAGGGGTTAAGGCGTCTTGCCCAAGGGCTCATTACCAGCAAGCACTGAGATTGGAACCCCCAACGTTCAGGTTACAAATGAACCAAAGGAGTGTTGCTACAACCAATGCAAAATTCAGTTTCACGTTTCATATGCTCTATAAAACTTCAGACATTCATCAAAACAGAAATAGAAGCAGTTTACAGGTGCAATCTATTATTTGCATGTCAAAGCTTTCAAAGTTAGAGAACAGAGGGTTAAATCACTCTAATTCCAGAAGCCCATTAGTCAATGCAGTCAACCATACAACAGGTAAATATGACCATCACTCACACAGGCAATATTATCCGTAATCCATCTGCTTGCATCAACATACATCAAAATATCCCCAAATAACCCCCTAGAATAGCACTGTATGTACAAAACCTTTGCCATGTGTGTACGCAGGACTGCAAACATACCTGACACATTGTTATTCACACTATAATAAGGTGACCCCATTCCCCATTATGTGTCAGTCACGGCGGCTCACCCCTAAAGCTTCGCCCGAAGCGCCTGATTTCAGCTGTGTACACCAGCGTCAACATGATGCATTGAGGTTTTGTGCATCTATACGGTAGACACATGCACCACGTTTATTATGGCGAAGACTTCTGCGGGTGACACACATAAGATGGCAATCAAATAATGAACGTGCCCACACACTCTCCGCCGTTCAAAGGCACAGGTGCAAACGGCCTATTCTTCAAATGGCGCTTTTCAAAAAGTACGCGTGTCTTTGCGACGCTAGACGGGTAGGTTGACAGAGGTTTCATTCACCCGCGGGAACAGCAGGACGACGATAACGGAATTAAATAAATAACCAAACAGAGGACGGCAGGACGTCTTTCAATAGGAAGTGGAGGCGTTTTAATAGACAAATGTGACGGGTTTGACAGCCCAAATGGATTTACATGCTTTCAGCATTTGGGGGGTGTTCAGTCAAACGTTATGCTTTTGAGTAAATCCCTAGGCAAACTATCGCCTCACGCGAAGGGTAAGGTCTCAATTTGTGCGAAGCGCAGAGTTTGGGGTTGGAGAGGGTGTAAAGGATAGGACACTTCAGCGCTCTCTCAATCTACATTAAAAACGACAGGCAATAAGTGCAAGCGATTTCCCTGACGGGTTTTATTGGCCGGACATCATATTTTAATAGACTGATCTATACAAAGATTCAAGGCTGTATATTTGAGCACTTGCCGGACGCTGGCGTGTAAAGCGAATGGAATAATAGCAATGATCGCTACAATCATACAATCATTTTCTTTTTAGTTTTGAAAAAAACGTATGCATAAATCAGACATTTTCAGACGTCGGATTATTTAACATGAACAGCACAGCTGCATGAGGTATTAAGATTTGTTTGATTCAAACATACCAGATTAAGCACTTGTCACTTCAAACCTGCTTGACTTCTACTGCAAAACACAAAAGTAGATATTTTGAAGAACGGTTGTTAACCGGAGAGTGACTGCCCTTATGAAGTTGTATTGGTTGTGTATCCATAAAATAGAACGGGTGTCATTATTGTCTGGTAACCAACATTCTTTAAAAAGTCTTCTATGGTCTTGTTTTTTCTGGCTTTCTGTTTTGCCGCAGAAGGAAAGCCATTCAGATTTCAAATGAAAATGAAAATGATGACCGATTTTTGGTTTGTGGATGTGGTTGCACCTGTTGAGGGTCTAAAGACTGCACCGTTGGCTTTTCTCTGAATAAAAAACGGAGGCTTAGAAATGTTGGACTTTTTTGGAGCTCTTCAGCTCTGGACTGCTAGAAAACCTGCCAAATAAATCAGCTCGAAACAGAAACCGTCAAGAATCTCACAGCTCACAAGTAAAGCTCACAGCAACTCAACATGGTACACAAGCATCTTATCTCAAGCCGTACGTATCCTCATTTTAATGCATCAGGGTCCTGCAGGCTAAGATTACATATTTATTCAAACAGGATTTTTGCCTTATGGTGCTTGATCTGTGCGCACGGATTCCAGCTGTTACCACTTCCTGTTTCGTCTGTTCCCACGTGCACTTCAAAGGAACGTTGACAAATTTGTGTGATTTTACATTTTCCATTTCTTCCCTCTTTTGGCCTTTATCATTCCTGTACACATCAAATGCAAACCTGGGCCACCAATTAAGTCCAAGCCTGTAGTCGACTAATTAATGTGCAGAAATAATCCTCCCATTTTAGTCTCTGTGGAGTCTGCTGTTTAGATATATGCCTCCCACCCAAACAGAATGTTTAATCACTATAGACGTCCTTTCACAGACATGCCGCCGAGCTCTGGAACTAAAGCATTTTCTGAAGTTACTTCACATATGTGGGGGTTATAAAGAACACCAAGGTGCCTGGAATGTATGGGGTGTAACTTTGTGATAATGCTCAATGCGTGAAACAACAGTTATATGTTCTTGAATGATTTCTTGACGTCTTAATTATGTCTCAACATTTGGTTTTTTTGTCTTGATTTCTGCAAGAATGGCAAGAACTGAACAGCTGTCTTTATAGGCCAATGGAAATGAGGCCAATGGCATGTTTGCCAAAGTGTTTATTGTAAAGTGCGGAAGAGAGGGAGACGTGATGCTACTGTTCTGTCATTCATGTTATTTTGCAAGTAAAAGTGAATCTTTGGATATTTATAAGGATAAATGTGATTAATGTCCCCATGAGATGTCACCATTATAGCATGGATGCTATATTATTTGGGATGCTTTCTTTTTAATAAACAAATGAATTCAAAATCTGATCACACAATAAGGAAAACAATAATGATTATTTTATCAGCTTTCTGTATGCATTTCTTTGTTATGTTGAACACTTGTGCTGTTGAGATATTTTGATGAAAGTTTGTATCCAAGTCCTTTGAGGTCACCATTGAATTCCATAGCAGGACAAAACAGTACTGTAGAAGACAACGTTCACCGAAAAGGTTTAAAAATACATGAAATAAAAATATGTTTCGGTCAGAGTTGAATAACCTGTCTGGTCCAAAACTTGAACCCATCACATCAGTGACTTATACATGTGTCCAGTCATTTCAAGACACTTATGAACTGATTTTGGAAATAAAATTGTTTAAGATTGTATTACATGATATAGCATTATATTATACAGCACGTGATAGGAGACCCAAAAGTGTAATTTGTCATTTTTATATACCATCTTGTTTTTCCAAACCTGTTCGACTTTCTTTCTTCCGCAGAACAGAAATGAAGATATTTTGAAGAAAGATGGTAAATAAACATTGACTGTACTCATTCACTTCTACTACAAAACCAATGTAAGTGACTGGGTGCCACATACCGCATTCTTTAAACTATCTTCTTTTGTGATTTTCCCAAAGACAATCATAAAGGTTTAAAATGACTAGACATGATTCAAACTTCCCTTTAAATTATTTGGATTTACAGGAATTGATGGTTATGATTATTAGAAGGGGCGCCCAATACTCAATCCGTATATTGTGTCAGTAGAAAATCCAAGTTCAATTAGAGTATCAATCACCCCAACTTTGGATTAAACATCACAGACACCTTTTTCCCCTGTCACTGTCAGTCGCCGTCTGGACTTAAAAGCCGCACGACGAGGAGCAGCTGAGCTCAGGCAACTAATTTCCCTTTCCCCGTCAATTATTCCGGTCGAAATCCACGATAGGATTTTTCCATCCTCCGGCCAGACAGTCCACCAGCCTGCCTCCAGGTGCTCATTAGATTCTTCAACAAAACTGATTCACCATTCTCAAGCCTTCTCGCTCCCCACAAACCAGTCATTGGCACACTAAGAGGGCTCCTAAGTACATATTTAATAAAAGCCTGTACCGCCCACAATGACCCTTTGGAATTGGAACAATATTTGCGTGTAGTGGATATAAAGGAGAAGAAAAGAAATGGAAGAGACTTGAAGGGGCTCGTAGAGTAGAAAGGCCAATTGGAGACACACATGGTTCTACTGAACAAGTCTTGTGGACTTGAATGTGGCAGAAAAATGAAAGTGCCTGGAGTGAACAGATCTGCCTGGAGATGATATCAAGCAAACTGTGCTTTCAGCAAGAATTACAGCTTTGCCTTAAGGAGGACAAACTGTGTGTTTGGCATACTGGGAAGAGAGAGGAAAATGTGTGGAGATGTGGACCATACCAACCCGCATCCAACATCACTTGAGCTAAGATCCGATGCCATGTGGTCCACATGAAATCTTATAGATGGGCTTCTTCATTATCTTCCAGAAAACCTCGACACACTGACAAATCTGCATACACATCATATTAAAACTTTTAACATGGTTTTACTACGTTGCTCAGATTTCGAATCACCAAATAAATCTCCAAAAGCACAAATGCATTAAACTACAAAAAGTGCAGTCAACACCAGTCAGCACACCAACAGGGAATAAAGCCACCATGGGTGTTAAGATCCTACCTCTTTATCAGATGCCAAAAATCAAAACCTCGATAAAGTCAGAAAACCATGGAGCTGATCTGCTGCCAGTGTTCCTAATTTCTTGCCTCTCTCTCTATTGCCAAGCGCAAGTGAGGAGTGGATCTACCACAGGGCTGGACTCCATTGGCTGGATGCGACACCTCCGGCAGGATGGCTGGCTCTCGGGCAGGTAGCTGGAAACAGAGAGAAAAGTCCTGTAGTCCTTACTGTGGGCACGGCAGGAACGCCGTCAGAACAGAGCATCCTTCAGTGGGCAGGAAATCCAGAGGGAACGTGCCTGTAATCCCAAGACTGGAAGCATGCGCTTGAGATAAAGGGAGAGTTGCTTCAACATTGTTCTTTTTCCACAAGCAGCAACATCTTTCTTCCCCCACATCGTTGTGATGCTGTTTATTTATGTGGGACCAGAGTGGAGAGCGTGAGTGAGTGAGCGAGATAAAGAGAGAGAGAGAAAGAGAGAGAGAGGGAGGGTGGGTGGCTGGGAGAGCAAGAGCAGGAGAGAGCTTGCACTGTCAGTGACTACATTAGCAGCTCTGAGTAGGTGGAGTTTTCTTTGCAGCAGAGGGGAAATCCAAAGGAGGGAGAGAGGCGGAGAGAAAGAGAGAGAGAGAGAGAGAGAGAGAGAGAGAGAGAGAGAGAGAGAGAGAGAGAGAGAGAGAGAGAGAGAGAGAGAGGGAGGGAGAGGGGGAGAGGTGTAGGATGAATAGAATAAGAAGATGAGAAGGGGCTGAAGTAGTTTAAGAAGGTTATGACAAGGGTTAGTAGAAATTTTTGTGAATTTTTGAAAAAGTTTGCCATTCACCCTTTATGTTTTTTAAAACTTGTAGAAAACAAAAGAAGAAATTGCAGCCGTGGTTTTGTGTGGGGGTTCATTTTCTATGGTTAAAAAATTCTTCAAAATATCTTTTGTGCAAATTCATACGGGTTCTGTATTTTCATTTTCACTTTTAATTTTGGATTGATTTTGGCATGGAACTGTCAGGTCAACTTCAAATTTACATTTGTGTACAAACCAACGAGTGACAGTGGTTCTTCTTCACACTTCCACAGTGACTTAAAAAAGTCAGATGGGCACAGAATGTCTTTCACATAAGGTTAACATATACCTGCCAACTAGTCAAGCATTTCTCTAGTTAACATGTGTCCTATACAAACCCTAACACAAAGTAAGAACATCTAAAAATTTAATCAGATTTAAGTTTGGCAATTCTGCACCCTACTTTTTCCAAATACCAAGCAAAGATTAATTATTTAAGAGCGCAACATTCTTCAAGTTGAGACTGAGCTTCTTATAGAATGTTAATAATAAGAGTGCGTTTATGTGATAATGAGTACATGATCTGACACAAGCAGCACTGAAGTTCAGCATCTGACCGCTGTGTAACAAGTTGAGACGCCAATTGAGATGTTTGTGCAAGTGATTAAAACAGATTTCTAGATGTCAGGATTTCACGCAGGGTTGAGCATTTCAAAAGCGATCATTTTCGCGAAAAATCAAACCACACTTCCACAAACATCTCTCATCGGAAATCAGCAATGCACAACCAGGCTTAAACATTCACAAACTGTTTGCATTACAGAGCATATCAGCACAAGCAAGCAACATAATTCTGAATAATTTAATTCGTCTTTTGCATTCGAGAGAAGCACACTGCAGTGCTATTTGGTGAATTTCTCATGTTGTAAAATGTATTAACATTAAACAAAAGCTATTTATTTAAATTTGCGCAGGAAACAATGCATGTGACCGTAAAAAATCTTCCTCATAGCAACAGAATAACTGTATACAAGCAATTAGAAACCCAGCATACACCGGAGTTTGAATACATTATGCAGCGGTTTGTATTAACTTTTTGCAGCATTGTATTGCTATTGTCAGTTTGTATTATTTAAGTTACACCAGTTATCACGTGGTTTATTGTAAATTATTGTAAAAAAACCTTAACACAACGCTTTTACTGAGCTCAAACATAACAGAACTTCAAGCTGTGAAGAACTTTATTGAAAATTTATAATAATTATAAATAATTATAACATAATTGATTACAAATAATCTGTACCTTTTAGAAAAGTAAATATTAACAAAAATGAACTATTGACAAACTTTAAATAAGCTCTCTCAAATGGCTCTTTATTTAGTACAACCTTCTTATGTATCTTGAATTAGCAATTACGAATGTAATTATTATTAATAATAATAATAATAATTTATGATAAAATAGTTATTTAAATGTATTTTGTTAAAAAAACACAATTCCTTATATTTACAGTTTTAGAAACAACTTTAATCGAACAATTTCAGCAATCGTTGTTGAGCCATGTGATTTCTCATACTACCTTAAAAGCTTAAGAAGATAATATAAAGTTATTAAGAAATCATGTAATTTAATGAAGACAATAAATGAGCTGCAATCAGACCTAATCTGTTTGTCGTTTCTCTCGGCTGTGTACTGATCGCTATAAATATGGAGCTTAAATTATCTTATGAAGTTGATAAATATGATTGGCTATATATAATAAACCGAGACAAACACAATAAATGAGTGTAAACACTGTTGCGTGTTTTTGCTTTTTTATGGTTTTACGCTCCGTAAGGTATTAATGTAAGCATCACTTTAGCCTTGTCAGCATACATACACTGTCTGTTCTCCATGTATGCAGCATCCAGTCAAATATTGTTACTTGTATTTAATATTTCTTTTGTAATACTACATACCTATATTTTACTAAGTTTTACATCTACAAGTGATGTATCTATTCAGATCAATAGTCTGTGTCTGCCAGCGTGTAGAAACAGATGATGTGCCAAAACCAGCAGCATGTGTGTTTATGGGTGTTAGTATTTATTTTGACACTAGAAGGTGCGTCACTATTCTTTCAAGGAAAGTTTACCTACTGTTTTCTCTGATGCATCTGCAAAAAAAGCAAATTGAAAAAATCTATCAATGGGAATTTTTGCCTATAGCTGATAGCTCCGGAAATTTACATTTGGTGCTGATTTTTAAGCAAACCAGATAAATCGGTTGTAAATCATTTCAGTTTACCTTATGCAAATATTACTTTTATAGGTGTAATAATCCAGTGAGATTTTTTTCTGAACAAGAAGTGTGATAACAACCGGTGCTCCATACAGAGATCTGGTCTCACCATCATCAAAACTGTCTATTATTACATGTAGATGAAAAAACTGAGACTAAATTCAGAACTGTGGAAATGTCTCCAATGCTAAAAGAAAGTTGAAAACTATGTGCAAGTGAATCTAGAATCAAAGTTCCTTTTATGACGGTCCAGAGATCATTGTCAACATAATAACATTTAATAATTTAGTATTTTGTGCTCCAGTAACGTCTTTGCCAGTGTGAGGTGTTATGTATAAACCCCATTATAAAAGCATATTAAAAAATGTTCACTGAATGATGAATATTTTTGATTATTATTTTTAAAAGGATTTACTCTGTTAAACCAACGTTACATTACATATATAACATAATTACTGTAAATTTGTAAAAGAAAGTTAACACTTATAGTATAAAATTATCTGAAAAAGCTAAATGTTGATCTAAACTTCCTAATCTAAGAATTCTCACTCCATATTGAATAAGGCTGAGCGATATTGAGAAAAAGTTCAATATGCGATAGCATGCAAAATATTAATATGCGATACAATATTTATTTTTCTAAAATAATTTAAAATCTTAAATGCTACACATAACTTTTCAAGAATCAATTTGCTCATTTCTTGAAACCATTACAATATTCACATATGCAATATTTGAGATATTCAACATTATTTTTGAAAGCACCACCACATCACATAATGCCTAAACTGTTTAACAGTACCATAGCTTTGCTTGATTCATTTAGCGTCTTGAAGACCCACAGTCTGAATTTAAGCTGTCTTATTTTATGTACTGTAGTAATGCATGGACCAAAATATGTTTTTATCATAGAAAATTTCAAATGTATTACATTTAAAATCCTTTACAGTAAAACAAATGTTATTTGAAAGACACACTGGCACTTGAACCTACAACCTTTATCATCTCAGATCTTCAAACACTATACGCACAACCCCATTAGTTTTGTACATAACAAGTAAATGTGTTGTTATAAAAGCCTCAGGGCTTCCCACATGAACAGTATTCATTATTTTGTTGTTGAATCCAGTCACATTACTGTGCTGGACAGCTCCGTAAAGAAACCGAGCGTGCTCGCTAAGACAAACATTGAAAGTGTGATACAGATCAAAGGCATGTAGTCAGTAATAACTCCTCTCCTGATACCAATCAGTATAACAGACCACCGCTCATGAAGTATATATATTCTGACATTCTACATGTGTACTTCCATTGTGTAAAAAGCATCAAGACTAAACAATAAGAGCAAATTATAGATTTTTGGAACTGTTCACATAAGTATGGCAGGAGCATTTCTGTTGCTTAGCAGCTGGATCTGACCCCTGTACCACTAGATACACCAAAAAAAGAACAAAGAATCAATCCATCTCTCCTGAGTAAGTGTATGTCACTCACTCAAACACTGGAATTCACAGGGCACTGACATTCAGTGATGCCACACACACACACACGTACACACACCTCTGAGCCTGTGAGTGTGATTGAACCGTGGCCTATTGATGGGGTCATGTGGTACACTTCACAACAGACACAGACGGGTGACTGACTCTAGAGTACTTACTAAAACAGCACATTACTGTTGATGTTCTTTTTAAAAATAAACTCCATTGACCAGCCAACAAGTACAAGTCCTGCTACAACACATTGCTTTAAAGGTATCACTCTGTTGACTTGGTTGGCATAGCTGGGAACACCCACAAAAACTTCATATATCGTCATGCCATGGGGGAAAACAATCCTTTAAAATGTTGTGTTTAAAAGAATTATATTAGAATTTTTACATGGTTACACTTTTGTTACAATAAAGGCCATATCCCTGTACAAATATATAATAATTCCTTATAGGAAATGTATTCTTATATGTATATGTATTCTTACTTGTCTTTTAAATAATAGCTTTAATGAAAATAGAATACAAATATAGACCATAGGATGTTCCAGGGATACTGAAATTATAGCATAGTATAGACATTTTGGCGAATATCAAAAAGGTAAATACACAATGAGCCTTACAACACAAAACGGAAGCTTATTTACTATTTATTTTTTTATGCAGTGTTATTTGACAGATCTAAAACAAATCTTATTGTTTGTATCAGGTGTAATGCAATGTGAATACATAGTAGAAGGTTAAAACATATCTGTTTAAATAAACTGTACATTTTACATCTCCTCTTGGGTCAACTCTCTGACATGTGCAAATTTTTACAAAGGCTGTAAAAATGTTTATTGTTTTCATCATTTGGAAGCCGAAACAAAGCAAACAAAAAAGATCTTCGCCCTGGACATGTCTGTGGCGACATCTCCAACACTAAAAGTACGTTAAATCACATTCATCATGAAATTTCAAATCATGACAGGTCTGCATTTCAGACAGGTCTGGGTGAGCTTTTATATAGAAGAGATATGTTGTTGTGATACATGTCAAATTCTTGAAATTGTCTAAATTAGTAAGTCCTCCGGAATCTTTTACATTTACATTACAGTCTTTTTACACTGAACGTTTGAGAGATTTTCAAAAACTATTTACTCTGGATAGTGTTAAAGCAATAAATCTAATCTGCCATGCCCAATAACCCACCTCCATCCCCAACTCCCACTTATCTGAGTGACTAAAGTTCATCCTGTGAATGTATGCATCCTGATTGTATTTTAAATCAGTGTATTACTTTTTTCTCCCCACAATACAAAGTAAAATTTTATTTTAAGAAGTTTGGTAACTAACAGTGTTTTTGTGTTCTTAGAAAGTAAGTTTGAAATGACTACAGGCTGTGTACATGATAGCAAAATATTTTGCTTAACTATTCCTTTAACTGGCTTAATCGAACCCCTGTGTCGCAATCCTTGCCTTTCAGTGTAAAAAAGAGCCCATTTTAAAACCGAGGCCTACAGGGGTCTGATTTTCATAATGACACGCATGTATGCACATTTTTTCCAATATGTAAACAAAAAGTCAAGCTCATATTTGGAAGGCAGTCTGGTGTGTGGCGTGAGGAGCAGATGTTCTGCTTTAATTGAGAATTCTAAGCAAGAAGGCAATAAGTCAGGCCCGTAGAGTGAGCTACCTTAACATCTCATCCAACTCAATTAAATTTCACCAGTAATTCTTGGCTCCAGCCCACCCTCAGGTCTCGTCGCTGAAGCACAGAACAATAAATCTCCTCAACCTTGTTGCATCTCCTGAAATCCGACTTAGACGAAGAGCTTTCATTTATTACAGGTTTGGAGTTTTATTCGCTGTGACCGTAGCCATTCCTCTCTTCCTCACCAAATTTCGAAAAATCTCAGAATAAAAAAAAATTTTACATTCTTATGTCAAACATAAGAGGAATAATGACCTGTCCACACTTTTTCAAGACGTTGGGTCATCCATTAGCTTTTAATATATGAATTTACAATTGCTCAGTCTTCTTCAATGAGCTGCTCTCAACCAGAGCGATAAAGTCCACTATTCAAGATTATTCAAAATGAGTTTTATATTAATATTTAGTTTATATTTAATAGTCTATGAATCCGACATTCTTACATCTCACATAAATACATGTAAAAAGCTCATATCAGATTCTCAGGTTTGTGCTATTGAGAGAAAATCTTGTCTGGATTGTGTAAAAGCAAGATCCAAATATAGACTTTACCTTTCTACTCAACTTGTTCCCTTATTTTACTTACCCAATGGGTTTTCGCTTATTAAAGTATTATGAGGTCAGTTTTCAATGGTTGTGAAATTAAAAGACTCGCGGTGGGGTTGATTTGAAGCGCTTGGGATAGTCATGATAGCTTAAACCTTTGAAATGAATAATAAATTCACTATCAAATACACTGTGCAGTCCTTGAATATAAATGATGCAAAAATGTTCAATGCCTTGTTAAACAAGACCACCGTGCTTGGTTAAGCCAACCATGCCCATGAGTACACCCAAAATAAGGTTATGGTGTAGAGTTACATTGAAGTTTTGTAATGCGGAAAAACAATCTTCAAATGGAAAATGTTTAAAAACTAAAATTGTGTTAAGTATATGCATATCCCTAAATGAATATTCATGAATAAACTGGCTGCACTTCCACTCAACCACTCAGCAATTCCATTGCAAATATAGTCAGTACTTCTTAAACTTCTTTATAAATGTTTAAATTCATAACATGTCCGGCAAAAAAACAAAAACAATTATTGACAGCAGCCATTAGCGGCAGGTTCGAGTGTATCTCAGCCATGAAATAACTTCAGTGAACCGGAGAATTGCGCTGTTGTTCCTTTAATAAAGTTTTGGGAATTCGGCTGAATAGCAATCTTCGAAAGTGGCCCTAACAAAACATAATCTTAGGTGAAAGTACAAGCAAAATAGAAAACAAAAATACGAATTTCCCCTTTGTTCCCTTGTTTTTCGGGCATGGGGTGGAGATGAGTTTGTTATTGCGCTATTTGTTATTGTGCTGATATAGTTCTGGCAGAACCGGCGAACAGAACATGGTGTTCTGTGATGAGTACTTGACAAACAGGAGCCAAAAGGTTCAGCCTCAGTGGCACCTAGTTAAATATTGATGTTAATGGGACTGTATCTGCACATCAGTAAACAGACATTACATTTGAATACTTGAATACATAATGATAATTACAGGAAACAGTGCATCAGAATGTTCTCAATACTGGATGAAACATCATATTCCCATGTTTTGTAATTCAACTACAACTGTAGCACCAGTGTTTTTAAAGCAGCATGACTGCAGCACATACAAACTTGTGACTGAAATAAGTTTTCATAATGTAACGTTGGAGAATTAACTTGTGAGTGTTTTGTTATTTCGGCAAGATATAAAAGATATTTTGAAGAATGTTGGTAACAAAAACCTCCTTGGCCCCTAATGACCAAGGCACCTTGTGTTTTGAAGAAGGCAGTTCGAGTTTGATGATAAGGAAAATAAGAAATTTTAGGGTGTCCTGTCCCTTTATAACATGTCCCACTTTGTTTGTATTTTTATACACTTGGCATGGTGGGAAGTTTGCTCAGAAGTGTAAAATGTAACGGTGGCAAGGCTCAGCATTGGTCAAAAGCAATTAAAACCAGAACTAGTCTTCAGTGTCCAGTAGAGCAACCTTTGGGTGCCGTTTTGCAGAATTAAACATCTTACTGTATCCTTAATAAAAGTCTAAAAACCCTTACTAATTAAAGCGAAATAGATTTTCAGATCTGAGGAATTAATAAACATTTGCTTTGTAAACCCTGTACTATTTTGTTTATCCTTAACTGAATGCAGAATAGCACAGGAAAAACAATTTTACTTCTTCTGATTGGTTGGGTCATGTCACATGCGACCGCATCTCGCTTCCATTATGTCCGGGCAGTGTACATTTAAAATAACGAACTTGCGCACCTAGAAGATGCTAGATGTAAAAGGCCCCTTACCGTTTTCCTTAAACAATGCTCAAGATTAAACAAAAGTGCATGTTTCATGCAAAGCACAAACATTGGTTCTATTTGTGTCATGATTCTGCCTATCTTGGTCATGTTTTTCCTTGTTTTGGCAGAATCATGGCAGACCTGTGTTCTGTGTGAGTGTCACATGGCATTGTTTAGTTATGACATGCCATGTGCTCTCTTGTCTTGTCTCTTGACCCCGCCCCCTTGTTATCCTGTCTATCTTCCCGCCATTGTTTCATTCCCCACACCTGCCCTGTCTCGTTATCCCTCGTTGTGTTTGCCCTATTTAAAGCCCTTGTGTTTTCTGTCCTGTGCTGGTTCATCACCTACCTGTCTGTGGTTTTTTGGTCAAGTTAAGTTTTTGTTAATCTTGTTTACCCCCTTGAGGGATTTTTTAATGTATTTTTGTGAAAATAAACCTTTTGTTTACGAGTTGTCTGCATTTGGGTTCTGTCATCTCAAACCACGTGACAGAATAAACCAGCCACTCAAGAACCCAGCAGACAGCTCTCAAGAACCCAGCAGACACACTGTTCGTGTCTTTGGGCCTTCCTGTGTGTTCCAGTCTGTGGTCCCCCTGGTGGATTCTGGGTGAGGGCCCACTGGAATCTGTTCCTGTCCGTGGCCCTTCAAGTGTGTTCGTGTCTCTGGGCCTTCCTGTATGTTCCAGCCTGTGGCCCCCTGGTGGATTCTGGGTGAGGGCCCACTGGAATCTGTTCCTGTCTGAGGCCCTTCAATTGTTTTTGTGTCTCTGGGACTTATGTTATTTTTGTGATGTTTTTTTTGGTCTTGTCATTGTCCCTGTCTGGTGTGTTCCCCCAGTCGTGTCCCCTTCAGGGTTGCTAGGTGTTCCCTGAGGGGGGGGGGGGGGTGTTGTCATGATCTGGTCCTTCTTGTCATGTATTCTCTAGTATTGTGGACCAGGTCGTGACAGCACCAGGTCCCTGTGCTGCTTGTTTTTGTCATGTTCTGTTTGTTGGCTCCCTTGAGGAACGCCAGGATGTCGTTCCTTAAGGGGGGGGTTCTGTCATGATTCTGCCTATCTTGGTCATGTTTTTCCTGGTTTTGGCAGAATCATGGCAGACCTGTGTTCTGTGTGAGTGTCACATGGCATTGTTTAGTTATGACATGCCATGTGCTCTCTTGTCTTGTCTCTAGACCCCGCCCCCTTGTTATCCTGTCTATCTTCCCGCCATTGTTTCATTCCCCACACCTGCCCTGTGTCTTTATCCCTTGTTGTGTTTGCCCTATTTAAAGCCCTTGTGTTTTCTGTCCTGTGCTGGTTCATCACCTACCTGTCTGTGGTTTTTTGGTCAAGTTAAGTTTTTGTTAATCTTGTTTACCCCCTTGAGGGATTTTTTAATGTATTTTTGTGAAAATAAACCTTTTGTTTACGAGTTGTCTGCATTTGGGTTCTGTCATCTCAAACCACGTGACAATTTGATTACAGTAAACAACACACATCTGAATTCAAGAAGGTTCAGAATCTTGACTGTTATTTACAGTGCAGGAGGAAAAATTGTGTAGTTCTATATATAACTTTAGCTGTTCATTACAAGCGGTGGCAGCAGCACGACTCTTGTAGGTGTTAGGCAGTGTCCTTTTAGGATTATAAATAAAAGTAGAAGCTAAGAAGAAAGACAGAGAAAACATTACTGTAGGCACCATTCAAAGAACGTTATCCGAGAAAGAAAATCAAAGGCCTGTCTGAGACGTTTGGTTTTCCTCCGAAGGGTCTGGACTGGTGGGGTTGACACTGCCTTGATGGCTGGAGGGCCGGTGTAATGATTTTTTACACAGACAGAACACTACTCAGCCTGCACTGATGTAGCACAAAGAGAAGCTCATAGTCAACTTTAGTCATCAGCTTTAGAATTATTCTAACATTTTTAAAGGTAGGGTAAACCATTAACAATATGACCTTATAATAATTACTATAATTAATAAACCAGTTTGTTGTGCCGTGTCTGTCTGGTCTAGATGCTCAAAGCAACTGCACACGAAGCTAAATGGTTTTTATTCAAGTTGTCTCCGCAAATTAAGCTTATGTAGAAGAGAAAGAGAACTTTAACAAAACAATTTCACACTTCAGGTTTAACAAATAACAACAATGTGACACTAATCAAATGAATATTCCCTCCGAGCAAAAACAAGGAGTGTTTTGTACTATGCGTGTAATAGCTTGTGAATCAAAGACAAGATAATGAAATATTTATAACGAATAAAGAATATATTTATAACAAGCTGTACATTTCAGTAGGGTCCAAGAATGGTATACATCAAATCTTATAATAAAGTTTGTATAATAAAAACGCTGAAATGACTGAAACCCCCCTTGGGGAAATGCAAGTGTTTTTTTGTTGTGCCTATAATATTCATTCCACAGCATTCTGACCTGACAGGTTTTTTTAATTACGCAAATTTGCAATATGAAGCACCCCAGAGTAAAATTCTAATGAAATGAAATTGAAGAGATGAACCTCCGGGCAGGGTGTCAACCGACGCATCCATACTCCACGTACGTGCCGACACTCATAAACACACTCCTCCTTACACAGGCCATTACCGTCTAACCAACTTGTCTGAAACAGCAAATAACATGTCAGAATTGCCTATGTGGCCATCGTATTTACAGCATTAAAGTCAGGCACCCTTTCTAATGATGTGTTTTATCTCTGTGCTTCTATGGTCGACCTCTCTCCAACACACACCCACTCTCAGCCTATAGCATCTCATTTGATCAGCAATAGCAGACACTCTCTTGTGTTGACCCTTTGATGGCACACGTTTGACCTTGGCTTTCCTTGTCACTTAGCACCTAATTCTTCAGGAAAAGCCTGCTATGTTTATCGGGATCTCATTTGAAGAAAGTGAGAGATTAAATGCAGGGCCGGCACTCATCAGTCACAGCGACAGAAAGAGAAAGAGGGCGAGGTGGTGCCGTTGGGGCTTTGGTAGATGTTCATCTGATCCATACAGATCCAGGGAATAGGACAGATTACTGGATGCTCCCGGGGAGCCAGTTTAAGAGGCCTGTAGTACTGCAGACTGTGTCTGCTTCTATGAACCTCATCTCACGTAATTTAAGGTTGCTAATTTTATGGTTAACTAAGGTTGCTTATTTGTATGAATTGGTAAATTGTGACTGCACCAAAACTTAAGATTGCATCAATGGTTCTGAAGTCCCAACCTAAATCTAAAGTCACTGAAGCCCTGCCCCTAAACATAACATCACTGAAGCCCTGCCCCAAACCTCAAATCATTGAAGCCCCACCCCTAAACCTAAAGTCACTGAAGCTCCACCCCTAATCCCAAAGACACTGAAGCCCTGCCCCTAATCCTTACGTCAGTGAAACCCCACCCCTAAACTAAACATCACTAAAACCCCAACCTTAAATTTAACAACACAGAAACCCCACCCCTAAACCTAACAACACTTAAGCCCCACCCATAAATCTTATGTACTGAAGCCCCACCCCTAAACCTAATGTCACTGAAGCCCCACCCACAAATCTTATGTACCTGATGCCCCCCCCTCTAAACCTAACGACACTGAAGCCCCACCCATAAATCTTATGTACTGAAGCCCCACCCCTAAACCTAATGTCACTGAAGCCCCACCCCTAAACCTAATGTCACTGAAGCCCCACCCCTAAACCTAATGTCACTGAAGCCCCACCCCTAAACCTAACGACACTGAAGCCCCACCCATAAATCTTATGCACTGAAGCCCCACCCCTAAACCTAATGTCACTGAAGCCCCACCCCTAAACCTAATGTCACTGAAGCCCCACCCCTAAACCTAACGACACTGAAGCCCCACCCTATAAATCTTATGTACTGAAGCCCCACCCCTAAACCTAACGACACTGAAGCCCCACCCCTAAACCTAATGTCACTGAAGCCCCACCCCTAAACTTAATGTCACTGAAGCCCCACCCCTAAACTTAATGTCACTGAAGCCCCACCCCTAAACCTAATGTCACTGAAGCCCCACCCCTAAACTTAATGTCACTGAAGCCCCACCCCTAAACCTAATGTCACTGAAGCCCCACCCCTAAACTTAATGTCACTGAAGCCCCACCCCTAAACCTAATGTCACTGAAGCCCCACCCCTAAACCTAATGTCACTGAAGCCCCACCCCTAAACCTAATGTCACTGAAGCCCCACCCCTAAACCTAATGTCACTGAAGCCCCACCCCTAAACCTACGTGTCTGCTATTTCAAGGAACTTCGGGAATACTTATTTCAGTAATGAATTCCAGCTTGTTCAAATATATACAGTGATGTTAAAGAGATGATGAAGCGTGAATGGGGGTGTGAATGAAAGCGTGAATGGGGTGTGTGCGTTTGTGTGTGATTTGTGTGTAAATGTGTGTATGTGTGATAAAGACAGAGTCAGTGTGGCGAGATGTAAAGCACGTCGGGAAACTCATTCCCTGCTTGTGTATCTATGCTTAAGTGGCAGAATAATACCAAAACTGAAGTGGTTCCCGTGATGTCTCTGGTCGAATATCGCATGGCTCTCAGCCAATCAGGTTTGACAACCAAAAAGAACTGATATAAATAAAACATAATAAATGAATAATATTAAACATATTGTTATTTGTATAAACAGTTTTTTTCCTTTTAATGTTATTTATTCTGATTTATTTGTAGGAGTCAAATGTTAAACCTTACAGAATCGTCGGTTTTACAAACACTAGTCTGTAAAGTAATCAACGAGCCAGCAACTCCGTGTTTACTCAATATATGCGTGCAGAATCAGCAGTCTGCAGAGAAGGGGTACAAAAATGAAAAGCGCTTATCTTCTGCGCCAGATTTATGCCGCTGCATTGTCCATTAACGGAGCTACAAACGCTTATAGTTTCCGTCAGCCTCTGGGCGACACTTCATTCAGTAATAGTTTCAAGTCTTCTGGTTTGGATGTGAACATTGCAGATGAACTCAGACCGTCTCAGCACAGCGCTGTGGGGTTGATTATAAACGGTTTTGTGTAAAGTGCCCGTTGTCATGTTGCACATGTAAGATGTCAACAGAGAATCAATGCATTTGAGGGTGAAGAATAGAAAACTAAATATGCACATTCTCAGAATATATTTAAATGTATGATTGGATCCGTCCCAACTATACTGCAACAACCTAGCATTTTAAGCTTTAAAGTGTACAAAAAACTAAAGTGTACAAAAAATCTTTCAAATAAGCTTATATGGGCATCAATAGCTCTCCTTAGCGACTGAAAATTCACACTTTCCTTTTTTTAAAGCTCAAACACCTTCAAAGCTGCCAAAGCCCAGTTGAACTTTCACTGAGGATCAGGGTGAAGCTTGACCAATCCTTAAGTAACCATTTGCTTCAAACAATGCCCGCTTAAGCCTACAGAGCACACACATGGAAAAAAATACTCTTAGATCCCTACCGTTTTAGGTTTTCTGTATTAAATCCCTTGTACTGGGTACCTTGACTGGGTTTACAGGCTCACTGTTTATTTTTAGCCTTTCCTACCTAAACCATATTTGGTGGTCTCCACCTCCGCATGCTAATTTACCGAGCATACAGCAATGTCAAGCTGGACTCAGCTGTTGAGAGTTATCATCACACTGGAGTGTACAGACGGCTTCCTGACTGGACTGTGAGGCTATTTATAGGACCTTATTATAAATCGTGACACTTCCTTCCTGTAACTATTGTCAGATTTTTATTGTTATCTGTACTTCGTAGAATATTATTTTTATTTTCTCTATTCTTCTTGAGAAATACATAATATAAATTACAAAGACACACAAAAATATAGGGATGAAGAACACAAAATACAGTAAAACATTTACACTAATGAGGAACAAAAATATAAGTTAATAGAATTATATTATTTTTATGTTATAGTAAAAAGAAAATGGTTATTTAGGCTGTTATTTTTCGTATTTTGTTTATATTTTGTGTTCATTTTCTTATTTTTATCAGTTTTGTCATTAAATAGTTTTTTATGTTGATTAATTAATTAACATTCTTTTTATTTTGTATATTTTTGAGTTTATTTCTCAGGCAGCATTTACATTTTTTGAGCACGTTTGTTTTATTATTTAGTTATTGTATAATTTATTTGTTTATTTTTTTGTTGCTATATATGTTTTAGTTACTTTTATTTTACCTTGTGTTTATGTTTATAATTTTAGTTTTTTAAACTTACTTTTTAGTTTATTTAAGAAGCACATTTCCAATTTTTTGTTTAGTTTAATTTAACATTATTTCAAGGACAATATTTATTTAATTTCAATAAAAGTTTTATTTAATTTTATTAAAACTTTTAACATACATTTTAATAACTAATATTTTGAATATTGAAATATTGTAATATTTTATAAATAATTTTTATTCAGATTATATTTACCAACAATGTTATTGTTATATTGTTTTTTAAAGTATATTTATTTGTTCAAACAAATTTGTTGAAATAGTTTTAAAGCAAACTTTCAAAAGTTAATTACATAAACCCTCATCGGGCCACTAGCTCCTTTGTTTAACTTTGACAAGCTTCTTTTAAAACACAAAGCATGTGGAAGTTCAGGACTAGCCGGTCATGTATGAGTCTGTTTCATGGGGTGCAGGGTCACCTTGTGCACCCGCTCAGAAATCTGCTTCAGTGTAGGAAGCACATGTCATCAATGACAAGGTGCAATTTTAGCCAGGTGTGACTCAATATGTTGCCAGCAGTGTTTCATTTCCATACCCTGCGCTTGGCACATAATCATGGCTATGGACTGGAAAGTCAGTGCAATGATGTGTAGGCTACTCCGAATTCCTCATCACATTCTCCTTATGTGTGATATTTATGCTTAAATATAAAACCCACTGAGAACCATCATACATAAAACACAGAAAACATAAATCTGACTTTGAACCTTGTACATCAAATGCACGATTTTGCCAACACTGATGTAAAAGAAAAATAACTCAGTTCATTGACTAACACTCACATTAGTATGAAGGCATTGATTTCAATAAGAACATTCATTTCATTTTGGTGGTCAAGAATGTCTCTGTAAATGTAAAGTGTGTATTTTCGCAAGACAATGTTCTTTTATATTCTAATAGTATAAATAAAGAATAAAAAAGAGAAAAGAAAACCTTGCAATAAAACACCAAAAGAAAGTTGACAGCTGACAGTATTATTTCTTACTGCCGTTTCATACTGTTCAGCACCTCCCAAGTAGATACACAAAGTGGAATCAATGGAAGTGTGTCATGTTCCGTTTGATACTGGCAGAACAGAAATGCTGGCCCTCATCCTGACATTACAACCAAGCACCTCTAGGCATAAGAATGAAGGCTGGTGTCTATAATTCAATGAACCAGAAGCTGCCTGCACAAACCCTCCAGCCCTAGCTGACAATTAATAGGAGAGGCACGACTCCCACCACTGAGGCCGACACGGCCGAAACAATACTGCAGGCCAAAAATGAAATGGTTTGAGAAAATTCTGAATGACATACGGGTGCACATGCAGTGTTGCGAATCTTTTGTTAGGACTTACACTTTCTCAGCTGGTTTGGTTCTGACATTATCCATGAGGGAGTACGTTTGCATCAAATAATTGTATGTGCTTTCTGAAAAGCAAAGCATTGATGTTTGTTTTTCAATTAATTTGTAAACCCTAACATTTCTAAAGGGCACTTTTTTAATTAAAAGTCAGTTTTCTATTAAATTATGAACGCTGTAGGTTAAAAATGATTGAATTATTGGGGAAATTACCCAAGCAAGCATTAATCTTGCTTCAGATAAAAAAAATTCCATCTCACTGCATATACTAAAAGACATACTAGAAAATGATTTTAAAGCATGCACATGTTTAGAGAGAGAAGTACTGTTATGTTTCTAAGTAATTGAATTCATGATTTTTGCCTGGTAGACAATGTGTATAAAGAAATCTCCTAAGACAAAATCAGGGCCATATTCGCAAAAAAAAAATCCTTTAAAGGAAAACTGACATATTTTCCCTAAGCTATACCCTTTCTTCCAAAAAAGATCAACAATAGAGAGTTCATTTCCAGATCATACAACTCTATTTTCTAAAATTTCGAAAATAATTTTTTGGCATTCCATTTAATATAAAAGTAAACCCAGTTGGTTTGTTTTGACTAAGCCATAATAACTTAAATAATACAGCAAACTAAATTTCTCATTTTGAAAACAGACTCAATTCCTTTATCGCTCACAAAACCTTTTGTCATTCCAAAGAAGATATTTTGAAGATTGCTCCTTTCATCCGACCGAGTCCGTATCTCTCTATTAGTGCTACGGATCTTAGTGCTGCCTTTAACACTATTGACCCCAACATTCTTTTGCATAGACTTGAACTTTTTGTGGGCATTAACTGACCGTCATCAATTCGCAGCAGTTAATGAAGAGCTATCATATCGATCACAAGCACAGTATGGAGTACCTCAAGGCTCAGTCATAGGCTGCCGCTTCTCTTCACGTTATACATGTTACCTTTGGGAGCTATCATCAGGAAACATGGTGTTTCACTTTCACTGTTATGCTGATGACACTCAGCTCTATGTTTTCTCGTGGCCAGATGAAACACACCAATTTGAATAACTAATGGAATGCATAGTCGATATAAAAAACTGGGTGACAAGTAATTTCGTACTGCTGAACTCTGAAAAAACAGAAAGGTTTTTATAAGACCTAAAAACTCTGCAAACCTAGAACACAGACTAAGATTTGATGGCTGCTCTGTAAACTCTTCGTCATAAGTTAGGAACCTAGGTCTGTTATTTGATAGACACCTTTCCCTAGAAAACCATGTTTCTAGCATTTGTAAAACTGCATTTTTCCATCTCAAAAAATATAAACTGGAAGCAGGAACACTTGCCAGAACAGGTGATATTTTACTACATCATTAGAAGAATGGAATATACGCAAATATTAGTCTGTTTCTCTCTTTTTCTGAGTTCAACGAAGCCACCAGATCCAGCTTCAATTCAGATCAGAAGGCATTGTAGTCAACCGGATCCAGGACCTAACTAAACCAGATGGTTAATGAAAAAGTCACCACAACCCCTAAAGGTTGGGGGAGACCAGGATACCTGGAGCCGTGGATACAGATCCCCTGTTAGACCTTGCCTCAGACGACCATTGGGATAAGACCATAGGAAACGGATGTTTCTTTTGACTTTTCTGCAGCCTGGAATTAACCTGCTGGTTTCATGTGGTCGGAGGAGAGCTGGTTGACCAACTGCGCAAAGTGCTCCCCCAAGCCTCTAGATCCAGGCTATACCCCGATCAGAGGGACACTGCAGTCGCCCGGAGTCAGTACGTTTCCAGACCGGATGGTGGATCGGAAACTAGAAAAGCCCTCTACAGTCCTGAAAGAATGCAGAGACCAGGACAACTAGAGCACCGGATGCAGATCCCCTGGAATGACCTTGCCTCAGATAACCATCGGGTTAAGACCACAGGATACAGATGATTCTTCTCCACCCTGATGCAGCCTGGAATTGAACCGCTGGTTTGTCTGGTCAGAGAAGAACTGGTCCCCCAACTGAGCCTGGTTTCTCCCAATGTTCATTCTCCATTCTGTCACCGATGGAATTTTGGTCCCTTGCTGCTGTCGCCTTTAGCTTGCTTAATTGAAGGTCATTTCATTCACATCGATGTCATTAACTTGATTGAAAATGAATGCACAGACACTATTTAAACTGTTTAAAGATGACATCACTGAATTGAAAATGAATGCACAGACACTATTTAATCTGAACGGAGATGACATCACCGAACTCAATGATGAACTGCCTTTAACTATCATTCTGCATTAAGGACAAACTGTTTTAATTAATCAATGTTGTTCAGCTGCTTTGACGCAATGTATTTTGTTTAAAGCACAGTATGAATAATGGTGAATTTGACTTTGATATCAATTACAATTTTATTCCAATGTATTAATAAACATATACGTTTGTTATTAGATGCATGTTTCTCTTTTTCTTTCACTCTCTCTCTCTCTCTCTCTCTCTCTCTCTCTCTCTGGCCACACAGATAATGGCTCTTGTTCGTGTTGCCTTGATGTCAGCTTGAAAAAGGCCCTCAAAAACACAGAGCCAAATTCCTGGAGTGTAGCCCATAGCTCGGCTCATTCTGTTCCACTATCACATCAGCTGTCACGGCTTCTGTGAAAACTAGAGGTGAAGCAAGGTGGACTTTTGTCAACCAAGGAATCCTAACAAGGCTCTGGCTGTCCTGCCCACACACAAGTAAGGCATCGGACCAGCGAGGGTCGACATGTTATTTCAGGCGTTGTAAGATGCACAAGACGCTTTCCAACACTGTGACAGACAGGACAAAATTGGTGTAGAGTTTCCATCATCAAAAGCCGACAATACATATTAAACACATTCGCAGTGGAGATAAACGTGATTCTAAAAAAGATTAGGATTATTACAGGTGTACATAATCCATACCGAGACGCATTGGCCGTGGCATCTTGCCAGTACTGGCTTTGCGGTGTCGCTGCCTGCCACATATTACTAAAGTCATTTCTATTATATTAGATGATATCTATTCTCACAGGGTGTTTGTTGTGGATTATGATATGAGAAATGAAATGAATGTGAAAGGAAATGCCCTCAGCCTGTGGAAATAAAGCTTTATTATGGCTCCACCCATGGAAACACTCTCAATTCACACAGCGTTGGGGTTTTGGCTTTAGGTGTGAAAATGTAAGCAAATGTTTAAAAGAAAGATATGCAGAAAAGCTTTACTAAAGGCAAAGTTTAACTGAAAATTCTTTCATCATTTTTCAAGAAAGTATTTTGTAAAAGGTTGCTAAAAGAAAGCTATTAGTGCCAATTGACTTGCTTTAATTTTGTGACTTTACAACAGAAGTCAATTGGACCCACAGTTTTTGACTACAGACATTTTACTGAATATCTTATTTTGTTTTGAAGTAAATGAAGTAAAGGATTTGTTTTAAAGCTGCAGTTTGTTAAAGAGTTAAAGAGCAAGTAATTATTTACATTTAGGCATTTAGCAGACACTTTTATCCAAAGCGACTTACAAAGAGTCGAGGAGACAATGAAGCAGTAAATAGCAGAGATAACAATAGATGAAGAAAGTGCCCCAACGAGCTTACTAAAAACTGTAAGAAAATGTTAATGTTAATAAAAAAAATTATATTGTTTTCGTATAAAGAGTAAAGAAAGAGGTTTTTATTGGGTTAGGGTTAGACGCAAAAGATGAGTTTTTAGGCATTTTTAAAGATAGAGACTGAGTCTGCCAAGCATGTATTAAGGGGCAGATAATTCCACCATCGAGGAGCTAATGCCGGGAAGGTGCAAGAGAACAATTTCTTACCCTTCGAGCACAGAGATCTGGAGGGTGTATTCCTGTGAATCTGTGAGTGAAGATAGCTGGGTGCTGAACCTGTGGCGGTCCTGTAGGCCAAAAGGAGAGATTTGAATTGACTGCGAGCTGTTATGGGGAGCCATTATAGCTTAATGAGGAGAGCTGTGACATGCTTTATTTCGGTTCCTAGAACACCACTTTCTCTTAGGCCTGGATAGGACCAGAGCTTGGACTGGGATTTGCGTAGCATGTTCTGAGAGAAAAGGTCTGATCTTCCTGATGTTGTAGAGTATGAATCTGCAGGATCTTGCGGTGCTGGATACATGGTCGGTGAAGTTTACTGATCATCGATGACTACTTCCAAATTTATGGCTCTCCTGGAGGGAACAAGGGTTGATGATCCTAGTTGGATAGAGAGGTCGTGACAGATCTTAGGCAGGGTTCCTCAGTTTTTGCAGGGTTTAGCTGTAGGTGACGGAGTTTTATCCAGACCGATGTGTCGCTTAGGAATGCTGAGACTCGTGTCAAAATCATCTGATCTTTAGAATGAAATGCAAGGTGGAACTGCGTGTCGTCCACATAACAGTGATAAGAGTAGCCATGCTTTCGAATAATATATCACAATTATGTCATGTAGATCGAGAATAGCAGCGGTCCAAGAAATAGGGGCCAATAATCTGTGAATATATGAAGGAATTTTCTGTATTTTCATTTGTTTAACCTGTATTTTACATCTTGTTTTGCATTTTATATACATTATATAACATTATATACATATATAACATTACATTTTTAGTTGCCTTATATTTGTGTAAGAACATTTTAGAACACCTGTATTGAAAGTCTAAAACTAAATATTAAATAAACAGTAAAAAAATAGAAATCTAAATAATACACAAAAATGTAAAGAACATACATGTGGATATACAGAAACTTTTAAAAATCAACATATAAATGAAAACATATTTTCATTCAAATTGTAGATAAAAAGCAGCTAACAAAAATTCTGAATGTTTTTAATAAATTTAAATTACAATCTTAAAAATAAAGCTCATTTGAAAATTAATAAAACTTTAATAACTCTTGTGCCACTCAAAATTTTTTTGTAGCAATTTAGATCCTACAATCTATCGTTCCCTTCTCTCAATCATACAGGAAAATATTTGATCACATATGATTAGAAATAAATTTCTATCAATCAATCATTACAGTTATGGTGGGGAAAAAATCTCCCACAATCCTCAATAACAATGTCTGTTTGTGCCCATTGTTCTGCATTTCGGCTAAGCCCTTAATACATTACTCCCATAATTTTTTTTTTTTTTAGATGCTTTCAATTAATCATGCAGTTGCTTCACAAAGAATATAAAACATTCCAAAACTTTAATATAAAATCTGACATTATCGCAATAATCATCATAATATCAAGGTGAATAAACAACAATTATGATTTTTGTCATAATCGTGCAGCACTAATACATACAAGAACACAAAGTTTCCGGTAAATTTCAAGATTGCGAAAGAGAGCAATAAGTTACAGATTCCAGAACCTACAAGTCATTTTTTATGCTTTTTAACCAACTCTCCTTAATACATAATACAAGGTTGTAAGGTTTAATGTTTAATGTGGGGGTTTGTAAGTTACACGACACTGCGTGATGTAAGTCTAATCACACATGCAACTCAAACAGCGGTGTAGTTTTGGCATGTAAATTGCTTTCTCACAGTTTTGCATATACTCATCAAAACTTAATGAGCATGCAAATGGCTTCTAATAGACACTTCAAAGAGATCATCAGAGCTTCATCTAACAAAATACAGTATGTGCATATTTTATCAGCTTGCTAACAACAGGGTGCACAATAAAGGCCCAGAAAAAAACTATGGTGAGGTCTTCATTATACAGCAAACCCTGTTCGTACAGTATGGTACTGTCAGCTCACAGCCTCAGGTTATGTGTAACCGTGTTAACGTGCATGTTGAACATGGAATGTGATGAACTTTGTTAGGGCAATATCAAGAGCAAAAACTAATAATCGGCTGAAGAGTGGCACCGACGGGACCCCACACCCAGGGCAGCGCTCTCATTGATTCCTCTGGGTCCTGTGGTGCAACATAATTTGTTTCTCACCAAGTAATTAACCATCATGTGTGTGACCAGCGGAATAGAAGAATGACTCTCACAACAGCTGCAGTTCCATATTAGACGAGCACTGAGCATGTCTGATGCATATTGCATGCATAATCTCACATCTAGTTTAGAAAGAGAGCTAGAGAATGTCCCCAAGTGTGTAGTCAACCTTCCCAAAACACAATTTAGGATGTTTTTGTGAAAAGTCACAAAGAACATATTCCATGTGTGTTGGTATTTTATGACTCACAAGAAGGTCACAGTATTTCTGATCCTTATTTTTGAACCTTTTAACCTTATTTTTTAACTTTTACCAACATTCTTCACAAAATCGTTTGTGTTTTGCAAAAGAAAGTCATACAGGCTTGAAATGTTGAGAGAGGGAATAATAAATAATAGAGTTTTCATTTGGGGTAAATAATAAACATATCAAACTTGTTTGTAAGTCTTGATCAGGTTGCTTCAATGGGGATAAGCACAGCAGCCAATGAGAGCATGTAAGCTTTGCCAACCCTATGATACATGCTTTTGTAGCTAAAACTTGGCATTACACAAAAGTAAAGTGGAGACATAACTTATTATAGAACTGTAACAACAATGAGAATAACTTTCTTATGTTTATAATGTGGGGGCAAAATCATATAATCCTAAAAAGAATATTAGGATGCCATAAAACCATAAACTGAGCATTTGAAAAGTGTCTATGACATCTAAAAATCTTAAGCGGAACATTTTAAAAAATGCCTATGACATCATGTAACCCTTAATCGAAAATAAAAAATGTGTCTATGACATTAAATAATCCTGAAATAAAGATTTTGCATATGTCTATATCCCATCACATTTTAAATGTGCCTTTCCAATCTTAAATAGAACATTTTGAATGTGTTTATGACAGCACAAAACCCTAAACTAAACACGATTAACGTGTCTATTACATAACAAAACCCTAAAAAGACCATTTTAAACACTTTTGCAAAAGTGTTAAATTCTTTTGCGAAACCACGAAATCCTAAAATTAGTATTTAAATATTTTTACGACACTACAAAATCCAGAACTGAACACTTTCAATGTGTCTATTGCATCAAATAATCAAAAAAAAAAAAATGAAATGTGTCTTTGACATCACAAAACCCTAAACTGAACACTTTCAAATGTGTCTATAACATCACATAACCCCACCTAAAACATTAAAATATGTCACAAAACCCTAAACTGAAGACTTAAATGTCTATGATGTCACAAAACCCTGATTTGAACCCTTTCAATGTGTCGGTCACATCAAATAAAACATTATAAATGGGTCTATGACATCGCAAAACCATAAATAAAACATTTTAAATGTGTCTATGACATCGCAAAATCTAGAAAAGAACATTTTAAATGTGTCTACGACATCACTGTCAGTTATACAAGATTGGTTAGCTAAAATACTGAGAGGATGTCATGCTATTTTTTCTTTTAAAAGTTAAGAAACACCTCTCAGCTGTGATCATGGCTTTGGTGATGTGGATCTTTAGGGGAGTGACCTAATGACCTCTGAAAAACAACTGGAGTAGGTCCACAGCACCACAACAGGTTGTGAACTCTTCTTTGCATTGGATAACTTGAAGCTATGCATTGAGCTTACTACCATGGAGCACTGGTTAGGCCTTCAGAGGACTGCTCAGTGCATCTTCCAGGACTGTACTGTTCAAACATGTCTGCTTGCAGCGAGGTGGGACTAACAATGTGGCTTGTGAAGGAAAACCATTTCATGGTGTGTTGGGGTATGACCTAGAGACCTTCAGAATGGATGACAAAACGAAAAATATTTTGTGATGACAAAATTCAATGTCAACTCCAACATTTAAAATGATCAGATTTAAGATATAGAGACAGAGAAAGGTTTTAGTGTTTTATCCCTGATTTGTTCAAACTTCATATAATTTCCTTATCTGAACTCTAGCTCTCATCTTGACCACGGGAGCCAGCCACAAAATTTTACACGGTCAATTATACAAGAAAGGATGTGTAAATTTTTTGTGACAATTTCATTGTGCCTCCTAAAACCCATCCTATAGCCTTTATTTAACTGTACAGCATTGCTAAGCTTCCAAAAAACTGGAGCCTTATAGCGTTGCCGAGATGGCTGAGAATACTTCCAGGCCTCTTGCACTTTTCAGAGCGATGTTTTAAATCACAAACCCCTGCTGTTGTCCACAACTTTCCGTGCCTGGACTTTGAAACAGCAAACATGGAAAACAATGAAGGCATGACTTACATTGCATCCAGCTTGCCAAGTCCATTTGCCATCAGAATAGCTGGAAAAGCACAGAGTGTAAGATCGTTCGCGATTACTTGACTGCTGCTGAATTTGCAAATTGTGTCAATCTGGTCCCAGCTCCTAGATCTGTTTTTTGAACGTGCAAAAAAAGAGTATTTCCTTTCCACAATTTTCACTTGCTTCCATAGTAGTCACTTTTGATACCTGTTAGTCAAATGATAATCCACTGAATTGTGTTGAGACGTGTTGAGAACGGTCAAATAACATGATAATAACAAAAATGGGAGAGTTTATGGCAAAAGGGGCTGTGCCCAAAGGACAATTTGAAACAAGCCAATAACAGTAGAACCTAGAGTAGAACCTCCTCTCAGAAAATGCACCTTCATTAACACTTGTTTGTCCGTCATCCTACCCACACATATAAAACAAAAATGTTTAATTATAAAATGACTAAAAGTGGAATAATATAACTAAATTATTTTATTTCACTATATATTTGCGATATACACTATATTGCCAAACGTATTCACAGACCCATCAAAATAATCAAAACTAGGTGTTTATATCACTCTAACTCTGAATGCTTTAGCATACCAAGACATTTTGGACAATTCCATGCTCCCAACTTTATGGAAACCATTGGCAGCCGGCCCTTCCTCTTCCAACATGACTGTGCATCAGTGCACAAAGCATGGACATGGATGGAAGACATGGATGACAGAGTCTGGTGTGGATGAACAGAGTCCTGACCTTGACCTGATAGAAGACCTTTGGGATGAATTAGAGCTGAGACTGAGAGCCAGGCCTTCTCATCCAACATCAGTGTGTGACCTAACAAATGTTCTTCTGGAAGAATGGTGAAAAATTCCCATAAACACAGTCCTAAACCTTGTGGACAGCCTTCCCAGAAGAGTTGAAGCTGTAACCAAGGGTGGACCGACATCATGTTGAACCCTATGGTTTAGTAATAGAATGTCACTTAAGTTCATATGCGAGTCAATGCAGGTGAGCGAACCATTTTGGCTTTAAAGTGTACATCGAAACTCTTTGTTAGCAGATTAAAAGTAGCTTTCTTCTGTTGCTAACTTTTAGGCCTTTAAATTTAGGGCAGATGTCCCCTATTGGCCGGCAGTCACTGTACAAATAGATCTAAATAGATGAAATAGATCCTGAATAGATAATTTGAGGAGATTTTCTTTTGAAGACTTTTCCCAGTAAGTTGGGTAAAAAAATTTACCCAAGTCATTTTATGGTTAAAGGGTTTTTTCGTTGTTACATCTTTTTATGTTGATCAGACAGAGTCTTAGAAACTTCAGTTGTCATCTGCAAAGCTGACCAGACTTGCTGTTGCTATTGGCCAAATCTCTGCGCAGTTTTTGGGTCATAATGTAGACTGTGAAGAAAGCAGTACTGGCAGATAATTACTAGTGCATTTTTCTTTATTTAACAAACATTTTCTGTAATGCTTAAATGTATTGTAATGCAAAATGTGAAATACAAAGACAACTGTAAAAAAATGAATAGGAAAAAAATATAGTTTTAAAAATGTAAAAGAGTACATTGTATCCTATTTTCAGGGATTTTTTAGAAGGTATGTTCCAATGGTCTGCGGACAGGAACAGCCATTGTTATGTACTTTACATCCACCTACAGTGTATATGTCGGCTGCCCTGGAAAAAGGTAAAAGTGCTTTTATCACCATTATTAAACATACTCTTTGAATGAAAACTTTCCTTTACAAAGTACAGTACCATATATCTAAGTCCATATATGGTTCTGTACTTTATACTTTTACAATGTCTTTGAACAGTGATGGGTTGTTACAATCTGTACGACCTTTATGACACAGAATTTTAATCTTAAAGATTAAACATGGCAAGTGCAATACTGTGTACAAAACTCCCAAATCCAGGCAAGAACAATGGCATGTGTCTGCAAGTTAGATGCGGAGGGTATAATGTATAGGATTTGTGCTTGAAATGTGGAACTTTGTTAATTATTGAGTGTGGCTCACAAGATTCCCACTGTCCTGGGAGTGAAGTGTGCGAGGAGTAAATAATTAAAACCTAGCTACAGGGTGTAGATGATGTTTTCTGCCAAACACAGAGACATTACAAACATTGATATTCCTGCTCAGCCAAATAAAGAGGACACTATGTTAGCGTTTTGTCATCCATGCAGGAATCTCTAGTGAATGTAAATTAAATGAAAGAATGTAGAATTTGTTGTCAGGACTTGTTCCGGTCCTCTTCATTTGTATGTGCTGTTAAACATTGTTTTATTTTTTGGCTTATAATCTAAATATTCTATTTTATTCATTAAATTGCTTAGTTCTTCAACCCAGTATTGGGTAAAAATGACAACACCAACAGCTGGGTTATACAAGGTCCTTTTCAGAGATATTTCAAACTAAATATCAGCCCAAAGTGCGTAATGTTCTCTTTTTGGATAAAATTTGAACCTAAACCTCTATTTTATAACCCAAAACTCTAAAATGCGTTGTTATTTTAATCCCAGGGTTGTTTAAAAGGAGACAAACCCAACTGTTGGGTTATATATGAACCTATTCAGGGTTATTTTAACATACATCTAAGCCTAAAGTGTTAAAAGTTCCATTTTTTGTTGAGAATTTGAGCCTAAACATTTTTCTTTATGACCCATACCTTTGTTTTGCTGTAAATCTGCAAACCACACACGCTGAAAACGCTCGGGTATTTAAATTTCAAGGGTGGGTCAAAAGGAGACATTGGTTGCACAATGGCCTATGTTGGGTTGCTTAAACAACATTTTCTTTGTTAAATGAACAGTTGGGTTCGCTATTCGACCCATACCTAGGTTATGTAACCCCATCCTTTTTAAACCGTATGTATTAACCCTGCTCCAATGTTGTTTTCAAAACCCTCTAACAATCCTGCCACACTTGCCAGCTGTGGTTGCCAGGTGTTCTTGGTTAAAAAATAGAGAACATCATGGGATAGCATTTTGGTGCTGAAGTTACAGTTTGTATTGATTTAGCATTTGTAGCAGATTTCCCATTAAATAACACCGACATATTCTTACTGCACTGTTTTTCTAACAGCCCAAAAGGTTCAACGTGGGTGTTTATGTCATTTATTTGTTCTTATTGTTCACATAGTTATTATTCATATACAGACGATAATAAATGTCATGCTTGTGCTTATGTTTATATTTAGTGAGAATGTAAATAGCAAGCTGTAATGTAGCAGAGGTTTTAATCCAATTTAATATAATTAATACAGCGACAGCCTTTGTTTTGCAACCTCAGGTACGCGCACACACACGCATTACAACATACAAATTATCATTAAAATAAGTAGTGCTATAAAGAATATGATTTCATTTTATGTCATTTAAATGATAAAGGTTTAATTGTCAACTATGAATGTCAGGGTTAAAATTCAAATATCCTTTGTCTCTGATTTAATTCGATGGTCATCATACTTATAGAGATTTAATGTTGCGCACATTAAACTTACAGTGTGTAATTGAAGGTCACTTTTTAAACAAATATTTATCATATTCATTGTGTTGTATTATCTATTAAATGCTCATTCTGCTAAAGGGTTAAAGTGTTTTAACGCACCGGTAAAACTTCACTTTTTCCCGACAGACAGCAAAGTCATGAACAAAATGGAACTTTTTGGAACAGACTTGCAATAGGAAATTACAATTTACTCGCTGACTTTAAGTGTTTTTTAATTCCAACGTTTAAGCCATTACAATCAGCGGCATAATAGTCAAGCCGGGAAATCTGTTCTTGAGCTTCACCGCATCCTCCTCCACTCATTTAAGGGTCCGGATTGAATGGGCCCGTCTCAAAATATACCATCTCGTTTTAGCCATGTTGAAACCATAATAAGCATACAAATGTTTAACTGGCACCCGGGCGACGTGCGCGGTGCCCGAGAAACAAATGCTTCTGGAATGAGAGCGGATAAACATGCCCAACAGGACAATTGTGCATGATTTGATTGAGTTGCCTCAATCCATTACGCTAAATCAGCTTCTGCTATTGTTTCCCTGAGAGCTGCTTTTTCAATTCCATCCAAATGTGTGGTGGGAGGAAAAAATGTCAGCCTCAGACAATAGCTAATCGCTAAAAAGGTACAGCATCTCCTGGTGCCCGTCCAAATGTCTTGAAAGGATTTCTGCTGGCACCCTAAGTGTGATACCGTCACCTTGATTTCTTATATGTTTTCCATACACCAAAACCAGCGGCCCAGCCCTGTTAGAGATTCAAATTTCCATGCTTACTGATGCAGTTTTCTATTTAGAACGGATGAAAATAAAGTAGATCTGCCTCATTACTTTAGAGTTGAGAACTACACCGTGTTCTCACTGCAAGTATCTATTCCATCATGACACACACACTCATATCCTGATGTCAAACTCATTGAAGCTCAAGTTGGCGTCTACTTTTGTTAAAAACATTCTATTCCGGCTTAATAGTCAAAGTCGCTTATAAGAAGCTACGTCTGTATAAAACACAACACTGTGGCTTCATCAAATCATTGCTTTTTTCAGCATTGAAATAATGTAGCAACATCAAGTACCTTAACTCAATGACGCAGTGCGTCATTTCTTGCATAAACAAATGGAATTGCAAAAATAATGACTGTCTTCAATGTCTGTATTCGTTCAGAAAAAAAATTATAACGTTGAACGATGTTTAATGCCTTTAAAAAAAGAACGAATTATTGTGTGCAACATGTGCAGGGAAAAAAAGAAAAAGACTTGTACTTTTCCATTCAGCAACCACGCAAACCACTGAACCTTGAACAAGGACTCGTGTTTGACAAGCCTGACTGCTGTGTTCTGGTCGGAGATTCACAGTGTACAAATGCTATCGTCACAGACTGACATCATTTTTGTGGCAGGTGAACATATTGTGAGAAAGGTCACCTGCCGGCAGACAGATTTCGGATTCATACAGTTAGTGGATTACATCAAACTCAAATCTTATCCATTCCCAAACATAAAATATAAAATCTCTAATGCTGTAGACATATTATTTAAATATATAGTCCCAGACTTGAAAGTCTTTCATTATGCTGCTCGTTTTCATACCAATACTATACATCCAGAAGCACTTCTGTTTTCTCACATATTTAATGAAATCTTTAATGAAATCAGTTTATTAGGTTGTATATTTTTCTATTGGTTGCATTGTGTTCAAACATTTGTGCACTGTTAAAAACTGAAACAAAAAGTTCTTTTCAGATATTGTTAACATCTTTCCAAATGGTCTAATCAATATTTTTTATACTGAAATATTAAACACATTGGCCTAAATATTGTTCTTAATCCTAAAAATACTTATAATACGGTTTATGGAAACTGAAATATGTCACTTAAACTAAACGACATAAACTAGGGCAGAACCAGTAACAGAACCGCCTGTTTTTCCGAAACATGTAGGTTGAATGTGTAATATATGAAGCAGTATTTAGAAAAATAACATAAACATCAACTGTTCAGCACACCATAAACAATAAAGACTTTGAAAAGTAGGCATAAGGACCATGAACAATGAAAACATATTTTCACAGAACGTATTAATGTTATTTATTTTAACTTTCATTCTTAAAGTAAAACTAATATTGATATTAAGATTTAAAATCAAATGTAATATTAGTCAACATTAGTTCATTCCCAATGAAGAAACATAAATTAACAATTTTATCTGAATTATCCAACATCATTAACATATGCAGTAATAATATATTGCTCATTATTTATGTTCCAAAGTGTCACAAAAGTAAATGTAATTAATGTATTTAAAGTGTATGCTGACCCGAGACCAACCGGCTTCAAAAACTCCATTAAAAGCTTTAATACTGTAGCCCACCACTTATTTTTCTTGGCTATGATAGCTTTGTGAGGAACAAACTAAACTTTAAATTCTTTCTGATAACCTTCTCTTCCACCGTGGCTCTGAGGGTAAATTACAACACAGTCATCTTTTATCAGCGAGCTATTCTTTCAAAGTCACCACTGAACTATAACAAAATGTTAAAAAGTCACACAAAACATACGAAAGCATAATAGATATCGTCCCCGCCAGTATATGTGAAATGCTTAATATGTATAGCTTACACCACAAAGCATGTACTTTAAGCTTTTCCCTAGGATGATACACACAAATTCCACTAATCTTATGACTGCCTTATTGTGTCTCATGTCTGTGCGAGAGATCCAACATATCCCATTGATAAGTAGTTGGAACCGAGGTGGCACGCGCCACCATGTGCCCGACTGCTGATAAGGAGCCCAGTTTGAGCTGTCAGCAGTCAGGAAAAGGCCGCGCGGGGATCTGTGTTTTGCGTCAGGTCCCTGGAGCTCTTTCTGGTTAAGTCACCCTGCCTAAAAGCAAGGGGATGTGTGTCTGAACTGCTCATCTTTTGCTGTATCTTAAAGAAGTGTTTTGACATTCGAGACGGAGTCACTTTGCCTTCTTTCCTTAAGGCAGTTCGGAGTCTCTTAGGGGCAAGCCAGACAGTCAGAGTCAAAAATCTCATTAACCTTTTAAGGCTTCATGAATACGCTGTCCTTAATTTGTGCTAATTTGCTGCAAATTAGTTTCACTTTTTTATAATTCGCTCGAGTTTGTATTATTTAAATATATATACATATTATCCTTCTTTGATATCCTAGGTCTAAGTGTCTGTGTCTTTCTGCGTACTGGCTTGGGTTTTGCCAGCAGTCATTCAGCAACTGGGAAGCACACATAAAGTCTAACCCGATGGCATAATAAAATATAACCAGCCATATACCTTGTTCAATTAGAATTGACATTTAATTTCTGAGACTGATGCAAGAAGTTGCCACCCGTTGCAACACAATGATCGACACACAAAATGTACAACTGTGCTGCCCACTTATCTAAAATGAATATAGTCACAAATAATGTGTCAGTTGTTATTAACTATGTTTAGTTTACATAGAGTACTATACTGAAAAGTCATGTAAGTATTTTGACCAAAAACTAATTTTTATATATATATGTATAGCTGTAGTGAAAAATTAGTTTAGATTTCATTGTAAAAGAGGAATTTGATCATGCGAAACCAGATCTTCATATGGAGCACCGCTTGATGCCAAACTCACTGCATACACAAAAATATCACAAGTTAATTACATTGACACACTACAGTTTGTCACTGTTTATCAATGTTTTCACAAAAATACTAGTTTAAGTAACTATCTAGATGTCATGGATTGAAATTGCATGTCACTAAAATTGCTGGTTATAACTTAAAATGCTTGTATTATCAGTTTAAATTTTGTTAAGTTGGACTTAACTTTAATGACCTGCAAAACAACGAGGAATAACTCGATTAAAGTCTTAAAAGCTATCAAAACAAATTTTCACGATTTGGGATTTTTTGCAGAAGTGTGCAAAACCGCCATCAATTCAGCTGACAGTGACATCACATGCATACCCCCTATAGTACATCACATTTACAGTTTGTGATGTGACAGATGTATGTGTCATAATCCCATTATCAATAACAATAGAAGTATTGCGACTTTTTATGGCGAGTCCTTGCAAAGACACTTAAGTTGTAGTGTGTGTTTACAGATAGTTTGATGAAGAGTTTTTCTTGCAACAAAAAATAAATCAGCAAATACTCTTCAGAAAAACAAGCGACTGATTGTTATAGCATATGCCATCCTAATAACTTTAATATTTTATAGTTAATAGAAAACATGATTGTTTGTTGGGATATTGTGTAGTCCTATTACTGCAATTATGGGTTGATATGTACAAGCACCAGGATCATCTCAATAGAAAACTGTAGCGATGACTTTTCCACCAACATTCTAAAAACTCTTCTCTCTGAAATCCAAAAACTTTTGCACAAAAGCCACTCGTCTGTGTCTTACATGAGTAACTAAGCGAATGTAACACATATGAAGGCCTACATTATTTCCTGTAGAGATAAGTGCACCTCCCTGACAATCAAACACCTTGGGAAGCACTGAACCAATGGATTACATACTGTGAAATGTGGACTGATGTTTTTATCACAGACTTTCAAACAGAAGTGGAGGTGTTTTTTTCATCAGGGTCCCATAGCTTTACATTAACCGTTATGTATCTAGCCAACAAAATATCATAGGCACCAAAATCTTTCAGTCTACAGTATTGTAACTATAATATTGTTGACAACCTGATGTGCTCCAGTTACTCAAAATCAAAAATGTTCAATCTTTATGCAAATGAGCAATGTCGTGATTTATTTGGACATTAATCTCTAACAAATTCATGAACATTGGTAAAGAAAAAAAAATAAACATACTGACATAGAAAGTGCCACTGCTGTGTGTGGGAATGATTCTAAAGGACGTAATGTAGATGACCATATTTTTTATGCATAAAGTATAATATAATGCCTTGTACTCTGTTTAAATTATGTATTATCAATATACTATATTATTACCTACAAGTGATGGCTCTACAAGGAGTTTGTGACACTTCTTTATAGGGTGTGTGGCTTTTATGTGTCAGGCTGGGAATGATTCATTAAGGATTGTAATGTTGATAAAAGACAAGATTTTTTTTACTGTAGGATTTAAGCTGCTTCGGTACATGTTAAGTATCTGTTATATGTAATATTTGCAATAAACACTTCCCATTAGTTATTGCACACTTTTATTTTTAGACACAAGGAATACCTCTAGAACCTGTGGCACCCTACATCCAACATGCTTTCTCTTCACGCATTACGCTAAGCAATTCAAATGTTTTGCCTCACTAAATTATATCTTTATAACACTGCAAAGAAGGATGTGATATAAAAAATGATGACTTTTCTGGTAGGCTTAACTGGCAAAAAAATACATGTTCCTTAATATAACAAAAAAAACAGTTATATAAAGTATTAAATCAACGAATACATAATTGTAATATAAACGCATATTTTGGGTGAAAAAATACACATTGAGTGTAATGTGTGGTTTGTTATTTACAGAATGTTTCTATTTTGAAAGATACATCATTTATATTATGCACTGAAAAATAACCCAATAAAATTTATTTGAATGTGTGAAGGGTCATAACAGTATACTGCAAGCAATAATCATCATAATCCTAAAACAAACAATTAATGCCAATTTCTCATTTAACGATACATTGTCACCCAAATTTCAAAATCATGACAGCCCTACTTTCCATAAGAAAGACCATATGAAATCCTTTTAATATTTCAACAGTTTTGCCTAGACCGCAAGACGACTTTTGCATAAATGCTCTGTTTTTTAAATATTTATTACCCATAAATAAAACCAAAAACACCCAGAAATCTCACATGTCTCTATTAGTGTTTCCAAAGAGATCTCAACAGCCACTCAGAGATGTCACAAACCAGAGCATGACATTAAGGACTTCGTGATGAGCCGACGTCAGTGATCTTTGGACCAAGTAACATGGTTTATTATTTGTATATAAGTAAGCCTTAACTATAGTTTGCAAGACGCAAAAGTAAATTTGGTTCCCGGGACTGAAAGCCGGATCTCACAAATAATGAAAAATGTCCACTTGCATATTTTCTTGAACAGAAACACTAAATTATGTCAAATGTCCAACTGAACATTTATCTTTGAAAAAATAGTTTGTTTTGTCTTTGGTGAACATAGATAGTTTTGGAAAAAATACCAGATCCATGCAAACAGAAAAGAGAAACAGCAGTATTACAATTTTCACTGATATTAAATATTCAACATTAATGTACTTTATATGGACCAATTTTTATCAAACTAATTTAAAGTCAGCATATATATGTATCATTTCTAATTTAATCTTGTACAGTTTTGCATTTGAATCTGTTTTAATTTATCCTCAGCAATTGTTGAAAAAAAAAGATCAAGATGATTCCTAAATAAAACATAACAGACAAGTCCATTTGCTTATTTTCTAATATATGGCCCCTGAGTGTTAATAAATGAATAGCTCACCTAAAAATCAACTTTGTCTTTGACCTCAGCTCTTACATCGTTATGTTTTCGACTGTGTTTGTGAGCAGTGTTTACCCTCCTATTCATCCTTCTATAGTCAAGAATATATCACATGTGTCAGCTTTTTAGTGCCAATCAATTGCATCACTTGAAATATCACATGGACAGCTTTCATTGTCACTTTCAACTGGACATTTACTTTCATTACCTAATAATTAGGAATAATGTTGCCTTGGATTTAAAATGAAAATCAAATGGCTGAAGATGAAAAACTGTTCACTGTTTTAATAGTTCAGAGTGTTTTATTTCTTTATTTCCTAATATACTGTGTATGTGCACCACTGGGTCACAACTTTAAAAGCCGATCATTCTCTTA
Source organism: Triplophysa yarkandensis (assembly GCA_033220385.1). NCBI lineage: Eukaryota > Metazoa > Chordata > Actinopteri > Cypriniformes > Nemacheilidae > Triplophysa > Triplophysa yarkandensis. The sequence goes on from CM065666.1 coordinate 13,452,646, forward strand.
AATATATAAACTGTAAGAAGTAAGTCACCCCACCTCCGCTCTGTGCTCTATACGGCCCGGGACGTCGTCTCAATTCTCATCTGAACAATTAGAATAAAATGAGCTGCTGAAATGGGACTCACTACGGCAGGCTGTAATCTGATGAGCTAGCGCTTATCACAGCTCGAAAACTTTAAAGAAAAGAGGAAACTCATTTCAAACCGCCATAATTAAATGACACAGTTGACTTGATAGTCCTTGGACCTTCTGAAATTCAAATTACATAAATTAATGGGGAAATAGCAGTCTTTAGTGGCCTACTGAAGTCAGCCTGCTTTTGTGATGGTAGGTTCTTGTGAAGATGGCATGAAGACTTGAAGATGAAGAAGGAGAAAGTGCATGATTGACTCAAAATATGCAGGTTATTCAGGAAGTATGAAGTTTTCGGGGTTAGGGGAGCCATGCTGTTTCTATCATACAGTACTCACGATCAAGACCAACATGACTCAATTTGTTTAAAACTGAATTATTTTTATGTATTTTTTTTTTTTTTTGGTTACCAGCCATTCTAATGTAATAGAAAATGTACAGTTGTATATTTTGTTTTATATTTCAGCCCAATTTATTAACTTTACATGATTCCAGACGGTACAAATTTATAAAAGATGGTTGCTGGGTTAGCAGTAAAATAATTTATATATTATTTTTGGTAAAGTAAAATTAGATGTATTTTATTTTGCACACATCTTGCAAATTCATAAATTCTTAATTGGATGTATTCTAATGTTTTAAAATACAAATATTTTTTTGTGCAACACTAAGTCGAATGTTCACTCCAAACATTTTGTCATCATTTACATCTTCTTTGTGATACAATACAGATTTGATTTCCTGTTAGGCAGACTTACAACTCAAGAACATTATTATGACTCAAACACATCATAAAGCATCCAAAATGTCAGAAAGTATGTGAGATTTACTGATTATTTTGACTCAAGTCCATCATAAAGAAAAAAAACAACTTGACATTTAGGTAATTTCACAGTAGAAAGGACTGCCACAACACCTGATCTTAAAGATCTTAAATCATATTTTTATTCACACTTTTAAAAAATGACCCCATTCACTTGTTCACCTGTTGGTTCTCTACTGACAAACAGTTTCAGACCAAAGTCTGATCCTGTCAAATAGCTTCTCTTATTGTGATGGGATATTATCATAGACAATATGAGCTCAAAGGAAATAATGCAGGTATTTGACATAAGGCATAAAGAATGCTTCGTTTTGAATAAATTTCACTTCGGTTATTTTTGCATTAGAATACTTAGCATGGGTATAGTCATTTGTCTGGGAAAACCACACTGAATCGAATCTTCAATTTCATGCAAGGATGCCAAAGAGCTACTCCGTTAGCTGGAGCACTTTATGAAAATATTATAATTTTCTTCATATTGCCTTTTCCCCTTCAGAGCACCTGACCTCCACTATGACCTAGAACTGATGTGTGTAATTTCTCCAGCACTAGCGTCACTAAACACAAAAATGAAGAGAGCTTTCAAACACGTCCCCTGAACACTTAAGCCATTTTGAAATAACTGTCAGAATGCAGATTTGTGTTTGGTCAGTGTTTACACTTTGAGGATATTCATCCTGTGTAAATGGCTTACTTCTAGCTGTCTTTGCACATTATGCTGGGAAAGAAGAATGTATTTTAGAGAATCACACACTTCGGTTTAAAGAAGGGCTCATTCTAATGGCTTTAATCTGATGAGTGGAGACAGTGTTCCTCATGCTGCTTAATCCAGAATTAAAACGGATGTGCAGAAGTTTCGTATAAAACCTGAAAACTCATTCATTTTTAAAATGCATTTTTTAACACCTTAAATGTAATGAATAATAAACAACGTACAGTATTATAAGAGTATCGTAGTACTGCAGATTCTTTCAATTCATTCAATAATCTTTTTTCGACGGGTCCTATGACATTGACTTATAAATATACATTTTACAAAAAAATGCCTTAAATTCCTTAAATAAACTGTTGATTTCATACTCTTTAGTTAAAAATAAAGAAAAAATTTCACAAGGACAAAGGGATACATTTACAATACATGTGTTTTATACAAAGTATATTTCAAATGTACAGGTATGAACATATATTGACATGACTTACTTGAAATGTATGTGACCCATACTTGCAATGTTTCAGCTTTAGCTTAATCAAATACACTTATGTATATATTTAAGTCTAGACTATAACACTATATTGCACAATATATAAGTATATAAATTAGTTGACTAGTATACCGGTAGTATTGCTATAAATTCGTATAGAGATACAACGATATACTGGCCGCAGATCGGAATCGGGCAGTTTTTAATTTCCGAGCCAAAACCTTTTTTGTTAGGTACGTAGGGACAATAAAGGGAAAGCAGCAATTGTATATTCATATGTATTTGCTTTATACATTGAAATTAAATAAATCTATTTGAAATACATTTTTGTATACTAATTTTTACCATGGTTCTTACACATTTTTATTATGATTCTTTGGCTGCTTAACATTTTGTTTAACCTACTACATCAAATACTCATTATCAACCCTTGTGTTGACATATTAGATAACTCAGCCCAAAGCAAAGGTATGGTGTGCATTCATTTTTTGTTTGCCATTTCCCTTTCCTAGAATTACACGCTGTACACACCATATGTGCACATGCAGAAGGAAATCAGCACATGCATGCCAATTTGCATATGCAGATTTTCCACAGAGACATAAACAATGATTTATTGGCGTTGGAGAGAAATATGCCTCTAAAACACTTTAAAGAGCCGTGCTACATAATAACCACTTTAGCGATCCTTGAAATAGAGTTTAGATATTTTCTTTAACCCGCATGGGTATGGTGCTTTCTGCACAATGATAGAATCTGAGAATATGACTGAAGTGTAAAAAGATATGGCAGTAAAAATAGCAGCTGATGAGAGAGAATGATGAGAGTTACACAGCACACTTAGGATGGCCAACTTCCCATCAGCGTCCCTCAAAGGCTCACATATGTGAAAATGTAAGATGTGTCTATGTAAGATCCAATCACAGTGCACAGTTAATGATGTCATAAAACGGCTGAGTGCTTTCTGCAGTTGATGAGTCGAGACCTTGGACTGGACGTAAGTGCCTTAAAACAGATGGTGCTGTGAATATCAAGCTGTCACTTTACAGTATGTTCAGCTTTACATTCATCTCCTAATAGAATAATTAATGGTCCTATGAGTGTATACCATAAAGCCCAGATCATTCCCAGACATTAATGTTCAGTTTTTACCTATGAGAGGAACATTTCATGCATTTTTTTTTAATAGTCCTCTTTATCTTAAATCTCAGCCATGTGTTTTATTTATATTAGCATGTAAAAGTTATTTTAAAAGTGCTTGATAATTGGCTTAGCTTGTGGATTTAAGATGTAATTTCTGGCTTTATTTGCTTTTCAAGAACTTTTATGAGACTAAATGTTCAATTATCTGTGCCCAAATCTCTGTTTAAAAGTCAAGTTTCACAGTTTCACAGTGGGTGAAGAAAATCACAATATCTCCCTTATTATTTTACCGCATCCTCAATTTTATCTCTGGAATATTTTAATAATTGTTTGTTGTGTTATACGACGGTTTAAGAGAGAAATACTTTCATCTCAAGAGGTAATGAGATAATCATACCTTAGGGTACAAAAATAGCTATTCAGTATTCATTTTTTGTAATTTAATAATTATTAAAAATAAAACAATTAATAATGATTTAATGAAACACTCCATATTTGGACATTGTATTTATTTGCAGATACAAATTTACAATGTTTACAAAGTTTACAAAGTGTTTTGACTTGACTTAAATGATGCATAGTTTTTGATAGTTAATGAATGGTAACAAAATATACACAGGCTTTTTAAGTTAACACTTTTTTGTTTTATGCTTTTAAATTTGAGGCCAATTTAAATAGCTTCATATTAACTATGTTAATTTAACTAATTTAATGCAACTCTTTCTTTAATTAATTTTACAGATTTAAGAACATAATAAAATGCTTCTTGTGATTGTTGTTGACAAACTGTTCTAAATCTTTCTATGAGTTTATGCAAGTATGCGTTATAAAAATATATAATCCAGGTATTGCAAAGCCGGCCTGTTTATTTGTCACTAAATGCTCCTTGCCTAAATACAGCATGTATGTTTAATTGTTCTTGCTGTAAACAAGCAAAGGTTTCACACAAATAACCTTCACTGTTGTAACAGCAAGTACACACCATGCTTTACAATGACACTGGATGAATTATTAAGAACTCGAGGGCCGGTCCTTCAGCCATGCGTATGTGTGGTGCATAACAGCTAAACATGGCAAACTAAAGGAAGACAAAGGTGGAGGTCATCAACAGTCCAGGTCTTCAGAAGAATAACAAAAGGCCTTGTATGAATTACATTTCCTTTGACTTGCCGATATTTTTGCATAAATATTGACGATGTATAAGTCATAAGGTGGTGGGCAGGACTGATGTGATGCCGTGCGGAATGGAGAACGTGTGGCTCGATACGGTGTTTGATGAGCGGGTTTAAAAAAAACTAGTCAAACAAAGGTTTACGAACCTTTTTATTACAGAAATATTCATAATAAAAAAATGATATATGGTGCACAAAAACAAATTATATTATAAGTAAGCTTACATGTTTTCATAATGAAATGGCCTACACATTTTTATAAAAAGTTGACAGTTTCTGTCTCAGTTTGCTTTTTTCTCTGCTTAAATAAAATATTTCTTAGGTTCAGTAATGTTATTATCCTGGCGCTGCCAGGATCATCGAGGGTGATCCTGGCAGTCATTGTTTCCAGTCCGACTCTGTCTGCACATTAACAACGGTATGTGTGTAAAAACACATTTGACAAGATTGCACAAAGAAGAAACATTTCAGCATGGCAACTGTTGACTCCAAAATTAAACTGACATTCTTTCTGAGAATGAAGAAGAATCTCATTTGGCTGACATCCTGAAACAATGGCCAGCATTGTTTTTGGAAGATCAAGTGAGTTTATGTCTTTGAGATTAATGAAGTCTGGTTCTTTATTTATTTAAAGATTAAAAAACCTGTGTAGTCTTAAGACGTCTTGCGACGAAGGGTGTCGCTGCGGCGAAGCGAGAATCCATGACGAAATCGGGGAAACAGGAAGTGCATCACATCATACATCCAGTGATTTTGATGAAACACAATGGTTATATTGGTCATGTCATCTGATCACGTTAACATACAGTAGCTATTGTAAATCCCAGGTATACCAACTGGAAATGAGAAGTATGTCACAGAAGAACAATAGTGTTGTCATGGTGAGCTCTAGACTAGGACCAAATGGCTTCTGCTGATGCGACCAGTTTTTCTAAATGGTTTCACCGGTACTGTACAAAAGTCTTAGGCTTGTCAATAATTAATTTTAGAGTTAAAATCTGTATTTACATAATTTTCTGTTGTTTGTCTTTAGAAAATCTTAGATGACATATCTAAACTTTAATTTAATCTAAAATAAATTTTGCCATTATGTGTAATAATCCATTGAGAGTGTATATCAGTTGTTGCCAAGCGACATTAAAAAAGGCAGCATGCTGTTCTTTTCAAACATTCCACAAGTAAGCAACCCGGCGCGTCTCGCGTTTCTGAACGTTAATATCACTTTCGGTATGATCGGCCCCTGAAGCACTAATAATACATGAAACAGTGTGATACTAGCCTCTAACTTTAAAGGTTATGGCTTTGCATAATTTACAATTTTTAAGATTACTAACATGAATACTCTTTTAAATAAGATAAACAATGGTTCTTCAAGGCAAAGCCAAAGTAACCAATTTTAGTTCCGTAAAGAACAATTTATTCAATGGTTCTCATTTAAAAATCTCTTCTTCTATTTTCTTTGATAGTTTGTAAACCACAATGGCTCTTCTGGTGTTACATTTTCTTTATTAAATCATCATCATTTTACAAATTTTTACGACGGGGCATCCATGTACAGTACAGAATTATATTAATTTGCCTGTTTTGGAGAGGAAAACATCACAACATACATTAAATGTTAGAGGACTACCAAAAGGCAACCAAAGTCAGGAAAGATACATCCAAAGTCCTCATCTTATATTCAAAGCCACTTGCCTTGTCCTCACGACTAGACAAATTCATTAATCAGACTGAAAAAGTCTGTGTAAAACGTTAAAAGGTTAGACTTATGTTAGTGTGCATGAGTCATATCTAGTGAAGTTCAAGATGCATTCATTCATCTGACACTCACTGGATACATTTCACATCATTAGAAAAGTTCATGGACTGACCAGACGGATTGCATTCACAGATACACTAGACATCATTTTTCTATTGTGTTTCTTTTGTAATTCGGTATCAATAGGTTATAGAAGTATTCCTTTGTACGCAGTTGATACAAGCACACACTACACGGCTCTAGTTGTTGGTTGAGGTCGACCGAGGCTGGATTTTACTGATTCAATAACTAAGATGGGCAGAAACTACCAATAACGATAAATTAACCGATAGTTTTGATCATTTATTGATTCTGAACTTAAAACTTTTACAACTCACATCGCTTTCATTGAGCTCAAACATAACACAAAATAAAGTTTTGTTAAACTATATTGCAAAATTCAAATACAGAATAGACTTAAAATAATCAAACTTTAAAGAAAGCAATCCCAAACGGCTCTTTATTTAGTTTAACCTTCTATGATATCCCAATTTAGCAATTGTGAATGTATTTAAATTATTCTGAAAATGTGTAATAAAATGGTTATTTTAATCCATCTTTTGCTACAGAATGTAAAAAATTCCATATATTTACAGTTTTAGATACAACTTTAGTTGACCAATTTAACAAATGCAGCTAACTAATATTCATCTCTCCCTGGCGCTTTGTGTGTCTGACCTATACAACTACACTCGCTATTATAAGAGCATTTTCACCCATTCTTTCCTTTTTCCCAACAAAACTGTTGCGTGTTTGTGTATTTTATGTTTTATCTGAGCCTAAGGTTAGCACCACTTAAGCATACCTGATCGCATTTTTGCTTTTTTTAAATATTCTTAATTTTTTAACGTTCTTTGTAATGAATGTTTTGACAATGTTTATTATAGAATACTGTATACATATATATTTTACTTTAGCATTAAAATGTGATTTATATGTTCTGATCAATGGTCTTTGTCCTGCAACTTGAAGAATCAGATGACGTACCAAAACAAGCAGCATTTGTGTTTATGGGCATTAGTTTTTATTTTGTCACTGGAGGGTAGTTACAGCACAAAGTCAAGCTTACCCAATGCTCTCTCTGATAGGTCTGCTACAAACACAACTAAAACCAACCGATTGGGAATTTTGCCGATTACCGATAGCAGGAATGAATCTGCAAACCAATAAATCAGTCAACCTTAAGTTGTTTGCATAGTTCTTGACCAGATCCCAAAAATCACTTTCATATAGTGGGAAACAAACAAGCATCAGATCATACAACAAATTTTAAAGCTTTGTGATACCTAAATGTCTTTTTATGCTATTGTTATTATTATTAATTACCATTTATGACTTGGGGCTCTGGGACATCAATTGGTCCTGATCATGTTTATTTGTCTTGAATTGGGAATGGAGAAATTTTACAGGTCTGGGAAATAAATGATGATTTTCAGTTATGCATTAATGAGAATTGATAAAACGATGCCACAACATCCTTTTTCAAAATGGGTTTTACTAAGCAGAAAACCTGATCTTAAACAAGTGCATATATGAAAGAAAGCTATTTGTGATTCATCGACATTGCAATTTTTATAAACACTACCGGTCAAAAGCTTTGGTTTGAGAAATTAACATCAAACATTTGATTATCTTCAGCGTAGTTACCTTTTGACTAAAATATGAAGAAACGTTTTCCTGTCATTTTCTCAAGCAGCTTCTTAAGGTCTAACCCTGAGTCTTTTTAAAGAATTTTAATTGAGTCCCATCTATCCTGTGTTCTTTCTTAAATGCTCCAACAAAGTCATCCATTTCAAAAACATATTTATAATTTTTCATGAAACGTAGGTTTTCTTAATAATGTTTTCATCTATTAAACTAATTTCAGTCAAGTGTACCTAAATTGTGGATTATATTATAGAAAATTATAGACTGACGTTATGGACTAGCATTTACATTATGTACCGATTAATCACATTTACAAGAGCAATGGTAAGTCCATCAGTTCATATATTGTGCAATTTCGTAGTCCAATTATTGGCTAAGTCCAATTAATATACATTTTCATAGGTGAATGTAAACATACTTCATAGAAAAGGCTTACGCGTTGGTATAGTGACCCTACCAAACCCCGACAGCTGTCTGGAGAAGCTATAAAGAATAAAGGATATAAACTCTGAGGAACACTTTATCTTCCCCCTTGAGCTCAGTTCATGTTCTGATTCACAGTGTCCTGTTGTTGGAGCGCTTGACACATCGCTTTGTCAAAGCTGCCCTGTACAAGACACCCAGAATAGAAATGAATGACTTGCAGTGCGTTTACTGGAGGCTGAGGAGATGTCTGTCAGATAAGCATTTGAAATAAGTCTATATGTTGTCATCTGTTGGTACTTAAATTATTAAAAATAGCCTTTTATATAAGCTGATAAAGTCCCAGGTGGACTGAAACTTTATTTAAATACTTTTTATAATTCTTTCATAAATAATGAATATAAGTTACCCTTCATGTTTGTCAGGGGTTTTACAAATCTTCAACCAATAAAAAGAATAAGAATTTTGTGAAGTTGGAAAACTAAGTGATAAGTTACTGAAAAAAAATGCAGTGTTTGTTATTAGTTTCCTATTTTAGTGTGACAGTGATATGTAAGGTTATATATTTTTAAAGTCAATATGACAAGAATAAAAATACCCCTTACCATTAGATACCCCCTGAATTTCTTGACATATTTGGAAAAAAATCTTGTTAAATGCGTCCAGAACTGTTTGCTTCCTAAATTTTCGAAATATCTTATTTTGTATTTATCAAAACAAAACAAAAATACCGAAAAATAAGATATATTTTTTCTATTATGTTAATACCTCGAAATCTCTGTGTATAAAATTATTTTGAAGACTTTTTGTGTTCAAATGCACATTGTGTACATTTAAATGTTTATTATTATACTTAACGAGATAATAATGATTCTTAACGAAAAACTCAATCATAAAATAGTATCATAATAAATTGAATTATATTAAGCTAATAAAATAAATAGACTGGATGGTATATCCATGTTATAATACAAATGAGTGAAAGACATAAAGTTTGTGGTTCGTTATTATAATCACTTCTATTACCAAAACAATACTAAAAAACAAAGTGTCCACATTTTCTTTCTACAATAAATGGCAGAATATCTGATATTTAAGTTGCTTCGGCCAAACATATTCAACAATGTTTCTTGGGTTGCAGTACATCACACAAGAAAAGATTCCCAACCAGTTTAGCAAGCTTGAAAAAAGTCAATTTCTGTTTCCATCGTGGTCATCCCATTTCAGGCTTTATTTCCTCTTTTTCCTACAAAATCTCTCACACTGCACTTTATACGGTACACAGGGTATAGAGAGCCCTGGATTCCCACAGCACATCTGATAGGAAAACAGGTAAAAGCAAAACCTATAACATTCATCCTTTTAAATTAATCCAGCTTTGATGTGAACAGGAAAAGTGATGCAGGTTGGTGTAGGCCTTTCTGAGCACCCCCTGGGAATCTGTCGGCGGCATTACGCGAGCTCTTCAATCTCTTACATGTTTCTCTGCAGCTGCCAGCATAAAGCCTTTTGAATTTTATACCATGAATACATAATACTTAAAGACTTTTATCTTGTCTTTGTCATTTGGTTTAGGTTTTATCGCAGCTACGGTTCTCACTCCACACAATACTCCAACATCATCTCATTATATATATTATTATAGACTATGCTATAGTGTATAGTCTAAGATTTGGATCTATATGTATCATGTATTAAGGCCTTACAAAAGCATATTTGTAAGGCGTGAGTTTTATTTGAAGCCAGTATTCAGATTAACGTTTATTTAAAGACAACATCATTGTGAATAATGTGCCAGTCTTTATGGATATAAAGCAAAAATTAAACAACATTTTTTTTGTGTTCAAAACTATTTTGATATTATTCTAAAATGTTGAAAAATATTATTGTTTTTGTTATTATTGTTCTTGTTATGGTTAATATTAATGAAGTGATATAATAATAATAATAGTAATAATAATAATAATAATAATAATAATAATAATAATAATTATTATTATTATTATTATTATTATTATTATTATTATTATTATGATCATGATTATGATCATGATTATGATCATGATTATTATTATTATTATTTGTATTATACTCATAATAATGTTTAAAACTTTATATTTGTTCCTATATTCCATTACACATATTACACAATATTACACAATATTCCGTTTTCCCGCTGAACTGCCTACCTTTAATGCAGCTTTATACGCATCAGTTCTGCACTGAAGATAGATTGTGTTTTAGTGACACACCATATATTATAAATATCTAGTTAGGGCTTGTTAGTTTTCTCATTGCAGTCGCTCACCGTTTAAAGGACAGCAGGCTTTCCTCAAGCACCCTGGGGTTGCGTGTGCTAAACATTTACTGCTACATTGATTTTGCATCATAGTCCGCAGCGCTTTAACAACAGTTTACTGGTCACTGCAAATATCAAGCAGTCAGCGTGTCAAAGGCCAGCCTTTCATGCAATGTTTAACATGTCAAAAAGGCTACCATGGCATTTGTGCAGCGCACACATAAATGTTCTCATTTACAACACTAGATATTGCAGGAGGACATTCACTCTTTACTTACATTTAGATATTTGACATAGGCTTTCATCCAAAGAATTGTATAGTATATGTTGTGAATGAGGTTTATCAGTAAAGTTTGCTGTGAACATGTTGTCACGCCGAGAGCTCCACCAAAACGTACTCTAAATATATCGGTTACTCTTATAATTTCTTTCTGTCGGTTATTATTATTCACTTATCCACACAGTGAAACATAGCTTTAAATAACTTGAATGTACTTGTAAAGACGTCTAAAACCGCTACTAGCACTGCCAAGAGCAAGAATGTGACAAGGCCTGGTGAGCCTCACTCTTCCAACTTATTTTGAATTTATAGTTTAATGGTGAATTTATGGTGAAACCATGCAAAGTTTTCATCATATCTATTGTATACATTGAGGGATTTTGATTGAGGACACATATATGTGGCTAGAGTAAATCTAAGGGGAAGTGCAAACTTGCAATGAGAAGTAAGGCACTCACAAACGACCTCAAACCGTTCCATTATTTCAAACTAATTCACTCCAGCCTTTGTCAAAATAATGTAGACAAAGCTTTATAAAATGATAATAAAAAAGATTTGAGGACACCTCAAATAGTGTTGTCATGGTGGGATCTAGACTGGGGCCAAACAGGGTCTCACCGGTGGGACTACAAGACTCATACAAGAACGTCAGTACTTCTGTCCAATGGTTTGAGTCATTATATACATAATTTGCAGTAGAGTGTGTCTAAAATATAAGTTGACATTTAAAAAAATTATTTTGTCATTATTTGTAATAATCTAGTTAGATTATCCTGCAGTTAGACACGTTTCACATTACTGGAGCTTTGCTGGTCGTGTCCTGAAGGGTCTTGAAATAATGAAAACAGGTCTTCTGGATTTAGTCTTTTGAATTTTTTTCTTTCTCTATATCATTTTATTACAGATGAATGTTTAGAGGAAATTCTAAAACTATTTTTTTTACTTTTAAACTCATTTGACACACTACACACTAATCTAAATTACATTAACAACTGATTATAAAATATTTATGAAGGGCCTAAGACTTTTGCACAGTCCTGTTTATAAGTATTGCATATTAGAAATTGAATGTAATTGTATGTAAATCAATGTTTTGCAAATGTCTTATCCAGACATTCTATTTTACACTCCTGTTTTAAAAAGCAAAATTTAGCAGTGCAAGAAAACTTAAACACACTATTATTTTAAAAATGGGTTTAAGTGTGCTTCAAGTGTAACTGATATAGGGTTAGGATATTATATTATATTAATGGTTCATAGTAATGGTTTCTCAAAATGGGAGAATTAAGTACACGTTGATTTTAAAATTATATAAAGAAGGATTAAAGATGCTTTAAGCATATTATGTACAAAATAACATTGTGGGCAAACATCACAGGACAGGCGTGAAACACTCATTCACATTGATAATGAAAATAAATAATAAATATATTATTGTCATAAACATGTTTAAAATAAATTTCTTTCGGCAACTCTGGTGCTACTATATTAAGGGCTGGTTCCCCCCAAATATATTCTTTGATGGCAAATGTTAATCTCAAGCCCAGAGGAAGCGTCTCATCTTTACTGCAAGCATGGCATGATTAAGCCTGGACATGAGCTCTTTAATGCACATGCCAAATGTATTGTTTTCTCAGAACCACCATACAGCGGTGGCACAGTAGTGCCAGGGCCCGCCATTACTGCCTGGCAGCTATATTTAGGTTTATTCTGTACTTCATTTATTATTCCCATATTCTTCAAATCAATTAGCATTTTAAGTCACATTTGCACTTGATCAAAGTTGATACTTAGTTTTGATGCCTCACAAAAACGTTTCAGGCTCTGGGGGTCTATTAAGTACTTAAAACTAATTTTAACCGTCAATCTTGAACCTCCAGATCTTATGTTCTGCGTATCAAAAAGCTCAGAGGAAGATCCTCACAAAAGTTTGATGTCAGAGGCAACGATTCATGACTTTCGAGAGTCATTGAGCGATTTCAATTGCCGTACTCTCACCTCAAACCCAGACTGATATATATAAAGTATATACAGATTGGCCTCATTAAAACCAGCAAGCAGGGTTCAATACGATTGAAGTTTGGAGTGGAAGTAACTGAACAAGACCTTTGTAGCACAAGGCCAAACATACCCAACCTTCCCTCCTCTTTTGTCACTTCAGCTAACACGCTGAATAGTTTCTCCACAAATAATTGGGTACAGGCGAGGAAAAACCATCAGACACCTGTGCTGAATCAAAATGGCCATAGTGCTTTAAAAACACAGTCCAGAGTTGATAATGAGCTCTGCAGAAGATAATTAGAGTTCAGTAAAGCACTCTTAGTTAGTGAAAACCAGTTTGTTTATCCAAAGTATAATGTTATTGAGTTCAATCTGTACATTGTTAGTCCAGGGGTCTGGCTTTATTGCATTATGGCTTTTTCGTGCGAAAAACACAGTTGAATTTAATATGTTAATATTATGCTTATATAGTCGTGTCTGTTGTTAAGTAAAATATACCACTATATACCAATATACCACTACAGCTATTGCATGTGTAACCTGAAATATTAGAATACTGTTCACTGTGTGTTAAATAAATAGTTGTCACCACATAAAAACACAAAATATGTTTTGGTTTTTTAAATATGTTGGTAAAACAAAACTGTTATGCCCATAGATTCCATACCAAAGAAGTGAACGGGGAGCAACGTTTTTGCATTTAGCACACAAAAATAACATAAGAATATAAGAATATAAGTGAACTGTTAATCCAACGCAAACCTTTTGAGGATAATACAAATTGTTATGCTTATTAAAAAAATGCCACATATTGATTTTATCTAACTAATTAAATATTATTTTGTCTTCCAATCAAACTGTGAATTCTTTCAATCGGTCCATATCCTAACATTATGAGTGGAGTTCAATAGGGTTCATGTGCTCGTCTCAATTAACTTTATTTCCATGAGTCTTTGACAAGATGTGAAAGAATGTTATAATTAAATCCATATCCATTATGACGCTTTCTGCCATCCTGGCATATTTCTTTATGGAGTACTGAAGGGTTTTTGGAGTCTGAGAGTGCATACGGGATACAATGTACGTCAAAGTTAGGGTGTCAGTCATTTAAAAGTGATTTAATTTGTAACTTTTTAAAAGTTTAATAGAAAAGATAAAAAGGCTTTTTAAGGTTTAGAAGAAAAACGTTTCAAACTTGAACCTAATATGCTAACTTAATGATTTTGATTATACTTTATTAAAGAATATTATCTTAGTTTATTCAATACATTCTTTACTTTTATGTGATTGGGTTATTCTTTAATAGATTACACAAATAATAAATATGTAATGATTCTAGGGCTGTTAAGCAATTAATAAAGATCTATTGCGTCCAGAATAAAAGTTTGTGTTTGCATAGTATACATAATATACATATTGTGCATAAAAAGTCTGTATTTATAAAGACATTCAAAACATATAAATAAGGATGTATTTATTTACAATATGCATGAATAATTTATTATACATATGCATGAATTAATGTGATATGTTTTCCCAAATACAAAACATTAGGGATTGACCAATTGATACAGTTAACATGTGAGGACTCAAAGGATGCAACTTTTTTATTATCTAGTACTCTGGTAAAAAAAAATTGCATTACAATATTACCTTATTACTGTAAAAATGGAAAACAAATGGAATAATATAAAAAAGAAAACATCGATGATATTACATCATCTGAACATTTTTTATGGGGATCATACATCTTACACATCAATCATATAAACTAAAAGCATCAGCATCAGCAATCACCATAAATTGTTTAAAGCTCAAAGGATTTTTATTTTCAGTTGGACCTGAAGGATAACACCCCAGCCCCTTATTTCAGGTAATGTCTTTTGGTGCACTTTGTCATGCTGTTATTAAAAAGTGTGTACTTTGATAAAAGATATCCATAAAAAGTAAGTGACCAGCAGAAGTAAGACTTCAAGTAATTGTACAGTCATTTAATTCTGCGCTCTTCTGTCCGACTCTTATTTTAGCCTGAACATTCTGCATCTATCTAAAGGCGTACAGTAATTCGTTTTGGCAGCAAATCACTTTGCTTATACATAGAGAACAGTAATGAATAAGTAAAGTTAAATGGCTGGCACAATCTCAACCACAGATGGTGACCGACATCCAAGCAGAAAAAAACTCAATATAAGGGCTAAACATGCTGGCTATTAATAAGGATTCTCAAAACTGCAGAACTAAGTCTTCAGCCTCGGCTGTGCATTTGAAACATTGTCACTCTTCCAGATTGGAAGCCGTTTTGTTTGCTATTTATAATTCCAAAGGAAGAAGTAATGCAAATGAATGGTGCCACTTTCCCCGTTGTTGGTTTTTGTATGACAATATGCGAACGGAAATAAATAAATAAGCCACGAAAGACTGTGGCTATTCAGTGATGCAGGTAATTGCTGCAAAACTAATTAGCTAACTACTCAAGGACAGCTTGGGATGGGGAAACAAGTGGGGGGAGGTTCCGTGTCACCAGAAGTAATTGGATGGAAATACTTGGGAAAGTGTTGAGTAAACAACAGAAGTGGGAAGCTGGGGAGAAGGACCCGGCAAGGTTGAAGATTAAACGAATTAATGAGTGTGATGGCGTGCCACAAACAACCTCGCCGACTCTCACGCCAACGTGAGAATCGACAGAGACGAGCCCCTATAACAATCCTTCGCGACCCCTCTTTAAATTCGGGAATGTGTTCTGAGTTAGACATGGAGAACGTTTTCGACAACATGCCACTTTCGCTCCTGTCGTGACTTTTTTGGTGGAACTAAAAACACATGTAAGTTCACATAATGATATTTGCTCGACTAACAGAGGTTCTGACATTAGAAAAGAGAGACTTCAATAGTTCTGAAAACAGCCTCAGGGTTTTCCTCCCAACTGTAGACTGTTATTTCAAAACGTTACCATTTTAAAAAGCTATCGTTTTTCTTTGACCCATGTGGTTACAAATTACGTATCTCTCCTCACCTCGACCCTACTTGATCCTCTAAAAGGCCTGTTGGCAGAAGCAAACCGGTTGTTGTCTCTGTTATGGATAATTTTACTTATTGTAACCGATCGCATGGCCACATGTCATATTTAGTTAAGCTGATCCGAACAGTCTTCTCTTTTGTATCCAGCTGTCGTCCTGTTTTTGAAACCCTGACACTTTAATGTCAACATCTATTTCATAGCACTTTATCCAGAAAACTGATTCAGGCTTTCATACTGCCAAATCTTCAATCTCAAAGCATGGTCATTGTCAGAACCAGGATCAAAACAGAGGAAAACCTCAGCCATACCTATCAGTCTAAGTATAAAGAAACTGGTGATATAAAAAAAAATCTATACATTGATTCATGTCCACACATTATGTTAATAAAATCTGTATAAAATACATTTGAATAGTAATAAATGAATATTCTGTCAAGCTCTGTCAAATACAAAGAAGATTAAATGCAGAATCTTTTGGGATTATTCTTTCTGTCATTTTGTATTTGTTGTGTGTCTAACCGTTCTACATTTTAAGCAGTTTCTGACCTTTCCAACCTAATTTTACTTACCTACTAAAGAACACAGAAAAGTATATTTTTCAGAATACATGAACAGTTTAATTTCTTTAATTCCATTTTAAGTGCTTGTTTTAAGTGCTAGATTCCTAGCAGGAACAAAAGTCAAAAATCCACGAAAGTTGTCAATGGTAACCTAAAAAATGCAGAATAATGTGAATAATTGCAATTTTTACGCTTTATTCATTTGCAAATGACTTTGGTGGTTTTCTTCTCAAGCAGAGGAGACATCTTGCTATGTGTTGTAGCATCTGTGGCTGTTTGTCTTGGCAAGCCATCGCTGTGCAGGTGGAGCAAATAATAAAGAGTCAGATGTTACACGTTCAGAACACATGATCCTCAAAGCTGGCCGAAGGTCATGCATACCCGAATCATCTCTGATAATGTCATAAGTGTCATCTACATCTGCTATGATGAATGGTTCACACCCCCACCCTAAAAATCTACTATAAAATATATAAAAATAATTGTACACATGGGTTGCACAAGTTATATTAGTAAGCTGCCAAAGTTATTTATGTTCGAGCTGTACACATTTTTTCAATAAACAAATATTAATTATTTAGGGATGTTTAGTTTAACATTTTTATAATGATTGTTTTTAGTTCATGTTAAAATTTTCTTTAATCTTTAACACAATATGAATAGAAACTGCAATTTAAACGTGTGGTTAATCAAAATTAAATTTTTCCAGTTTTTTGGTTTACAGTGGTTTACAAATGGCCAATGCATGTATGACATGTGAAATAGCAGCAATTTATGCATCAGAACATCAGATCTGCCTGAAACGTCCAGATTTGAATCAGCTCACCTAAATGTTTATGTAGGTAAACAAGACGTAACCTTAAATGTCATTGTTTTGTTGTGGATGATAGGCTACCACAGACATGTCCAGTATGATGTGTATGTAGTTTGGTTTTATTCGGCTTCCAAATGATGAAAATGGCGAAACATGGGCTTATATTTTAGGAAAACTGTTACAAAACAGTTGTCTGAAAGTAGAAAAATTCAGGTGTATGAAGTAGGAATGCTCCGATTGATTGGCTGGAGTTCAGTATCGGCTGATAATCACATTCTCAGACACCATCGGTACTCGCTTAAATTGGCTGATGAACCGATCTCAATTGATGACGTCAAAGCATTGGAACGCACATGATGAGTGGGGCAATATGTAAATATGAATATGTCAAATTATAAAAAAATTAATATGTAAATATTTGAACGCCAGTCAGCACTCTAGTCTGCAACCAAATGGTCAAGTTTTACGTTTATTTTTCCAGCCAGTGACCGGTCAAAATACTTTTTTCTATATATAACTATTGTGATCCACAGAAATGTTAGATCGTGTAAGCAACATTACCTGTGACTTCAGTTCATCTTTTCTCTTTCATTTATTCGCTTAACTATCAGTGTCTCCAGTCCCAAAAATGTGTTATTTGCAGATGCACTTAATGATAAACTTTGACAGGAACGTTACTTGGTGTGCCATTGTGGGCTGTAGCGTGTGTTTTTTTGGAGTAGTGTAAGCTCTGTGACGGAGCGCAAGAAAGAAAGCACGACGTACATTATGGGACTTCAGCTGTCACTGTGATACGCATCTAAAACAAACATCACTATTACATGCAGACCTGTGCACAAAAACTATTCTAAATATTATTTTAACAGTCATCATCCAAAGGTCTTTACAACGATCAGCTGAATTATAATATGAAAGGTTGATTTAAAATGTAAATTGATATCAATCTGTGCAGATAAACAAATCCTACATACCTGATGTGTTTGTGACAATCACTCTCAAGCAGGGCACAGTTGGACTGGGACAGTGTGAGTAGTACTGTATTGTTATACATTCTATTTGTGAGTACCTGTTTATAATAGACAAAATGCAGTTATCATGATGAAAATAAGTAAAAGCCTTAAGGTGAGAGAGTCAGGGTGGAAAATAATAAACTGTGTTTTCCTTTCCGTCTCTCTTATTTTAAAACCGACACAAAAAACAACATTTCCCAGTTTTGCAAGAATTCTTGCAAATGTTGTTGGTTTTGTAAATGTAAACGCATGTGTGTTACAGTTTATGAGATTTATATATCCGTAATGTCAGGGGCAGCAGCATTATAAAGATCTGTACTTTGTTAATAAAAAAACATGGTTTTAAGTGTCATTCGTAACAAAGAAAGAAAGTAGCATATGAGAATTTATTTATTAGAGATTTGTTTTAAAAATGGTATGGTGTTGAAATATAGTTTGTGTATATTGAAAATAATATGAAAATACAATGATTTGTTTTTATTTGTATTGATTTATTAAAGTGTTTTTTAGAGTGTTAATTTTACAAAGAGTAAAATATTTTAAAAAGTTTTGTTTTACAAAGTATTTGATATATTTAACAAATATATAAAAATATAAAAATATAAAGATGTCTGTTTGTCCACTCCACTGACAAAGTAATTAAGAGTTTTTTTGGAATACACCATATCTCAATATTACACTATGCCAGTTTTCAAATGCATGGTTTCAAATGCAGGACCATAATTTGTCAGACATTAACATAAAGCATCAACCTTGCTTAATACATTAACACTGCGTGGCATTAAAAAACATAATTCCGAACACTCCATATAACCAACTGGCTAGGTAAAATATTTGAATGTTTCACTTTATCTGGCGGTCCGGATTTAATGCGTTTGATCAATACATTTAATGTTGCTGTATTATCAGAACTGGCGACTGCTAAGAAGGAATCACGACTGCCCCTACTAGTAATGTGTTTCCTGCGTCAAAGAATTCCAATGAGACCACGGCAAGCTACAGCATCCTGTGACATGTATTTCTAATGGCCACATCTGTAAACTCGATGTCTCACTACACACAGACTGAGGATTTGGGTATTTGTGTTGCGTTGGTCTTCAGTGGCAGAGGACATGTTTCCAAAAAGAACGCAAAGATGTCTATTATAAAAAAAACTTCCACAAATAATTATTATTTCATAGATGAATTAAAAATAGCATGAGATAAGAAATGGTTTATCAGAAAAATCCCCATACTTTAGCATGGCATATTTACACCACAACCATTGGCAGTGATCTATGCCAGGCAAAAAAAACATACTAAGAAAAATGAACACAAAATAATCGATTATTAATTTCAATCGAGATGCAAAGTTCAATTGAATCGTAAATTAGGCCAAATCACTCAGCCCCAATGAAGAGTTTGAAATCCAACTTACAAGCCTAAAAAAGAAGAATTAGTGCAAGTCCATTCGAGACAGAGTTAGTAACTATTAACACTTGTGCGACCTTTAGATCTCATTTGAAGGAAGCCTTTAGGATGTAAAATGATCAAATGTAGTCCATTTTCTTTAAATAGCAGTCCGTGGAGTTGTGTAGACATAATCACTTTGTTTCTCCCTGTATCTGTTTACTTTACTCTAAAACACAGCTTCCATATCACTTTTTGCATCTTGTATTGCACCCAGAAAATTTTATAAAAACCCATACTTGGTTGTTAAGCGAGGCAACAATAAAGCCACCCAGAGAGTTACATTCTTCGCTTTGATTTAGATTGTAATTGGCTTGTCATGGAGCAAGGTAAACAAGCTATGTATTCTCAAAAGGACCACAGATTACACCATGAGAAGTTGTTGCACCCGTGGCATGCAACACAGAATATAGATAACAGGAATTTGCATGTCGGTCCAGATGTTGGGTGGAAGTTTATTTGATTTATAGACAATGGAGCTGTCAGCACGAGTCGTTCTCGTCAGAGGAGTTTATTTACTGCCGCGAGCAGACACTGAGAATCTGCCCATATGAATAGTGATCAGACTCCAGCTCAATGGGAATGACTGTATGCTGAGTGTAGAAAGTCGGAACATCTTTAATATTTAATACGTGTCTAGAACTTGTTTCCTGAATTTGTAAAAAACTACAGAAATATTTTACTATGTGGCCATAACATATGTATTTGCGAAACGTCTAACAAATGTATGATGATTAATTCATTGTTTATCCAAGAAGATATTTTGAGAAATGTCATTCTTGAGAAATGTCATGGTTTAGTCATTCTTTAAAATATCTTTGTTCTGCAGAAGTAAGAAAGTCTCATTGAGTCTTAAGGGTGGTTTGAGTACTGGTTAAAGATCTGGGCTGGTAACCACAGGGTTAAGGGTTCAGTCCTGTGATGAGTGATCAATAAGCAATTACCATTGTGCCTTGAACAGGCTCTTAACCTCAGACTGCTTCAGGGAGATTGTCTGTGTAATAAGCTACTGTAAGTGTCTCTGATACATCACTGCTTAATTATTTACAGCTTGATCACTTCTTTGAGACACTTCAAGCTGAGAAAGCTGTCAGTCAATAGCACATTGTTTATGGAAAGACTCAGTATCCTTTAAAGATGCATGACCAACAAAAGTGAAACACATCAATCATATGTCAACAAACAGCATCGTTCAAAACCAAAAATTAAGTGAATGTATGATTTTTTTTATCTTTAATACATTTCAATGTATAAATTAAAATGATTTAAATAAGCATACAGATTCATTTTATGAATTTATTTCTTCATACCTTGAAAGTATTTATTTATTATTATTATTATTATTATTATTATTATATATTATCATTTTTATTTTTAGGGCAACTGTGCGGGTGTGTCAAAGCTTTGATTGGTAGTGTCTATATCTACTGTACCACAGGGCTGCTTTAAAAATATAACTTGTACTAATATATTGCTGCTGTCCTTCCAAAACCTTGTATCTCCATTTTTGTGATATTTATTTTTTGTTATCAATCATTGTTATTAGTCAGATGAGGCAGCACTGATTCAAGAGCTGTGATTCACGAACAAGCTGCGCATAGCCTCATAATCGGACCCATCGCAATGTCATATTTAGACCAGACGAGGTGATTAACACAATGTTTTGTAATTAATCTAGGGCTGTCAAATGATTAATTCCAATTAATCGCATCCAGAAAAACGTTTGTATTTGCATAATATATATCTGTGTACTGTGCGTATTAATTATTGTTTAATAATTGTTTTTATGAACACATATACGTGCTTATAAATATTAAAGAAAATATCCAATATACAATTATTTATCATTTCAATTACTTGTAAATATAAATAATCTAAATAATTCTTTTTTATACATACATGTATGTCGATGTCTTTGTGTTAATGAATTGAAAAATTACACAGACAGAGTACACAGACATTTATTGTGTATACACAAACTTTTATTTTGAATGCGATTAATCGTTTGATAGCCCTAATTGAAACATTTAAAAGTACCGTTTTTCTTTACTGAAAACTACAAGGCTACAAAGTTTTATAAATGTTTGCTCTATTGATTGTTTTATTTGACGCACATGCACATTTTGTGATTAATCACACAAAACACTAATATTTTTAAATATTTTTACATTCTAATAATTGCGCATTTTAACTCCTAATAATGTTGAAGAAATACTTTAACAGCATCATTTTATGAATGAAAGCCAACATTCTAATGTTAGCACTGCAATAGATGTCTGCGTTAATTGTATAACCCATTATAATAAGTGTGTCTTTCAAAGTCCTCGAACTTTTCATGCTTAATACATTATAATGCTAAATACATTAAATTTCATAATAGCCTTATTAAAGCTTCAAAACCCGACGTGACTGCTTTTGTGTTGTGTTGAGTCTAGTCTCAAAGCAAGAAGATTTCTATCTTTACTGTACGTGTCAATACAACAATTTACCGAAGTCTAAGGGAAGTCTACCGGAAGTTTTAATGTTTATGGGTAAAGTTATAACCAATAGAAAAGATAACATAAACAAGGATAAATTTAGCCATGTGTCGTCTGTCACAGAAGTCAAATCTTCAATGTGACATCTTCAGCTTCGTCCAGCAGGCCCTTGATCTCCATCTCACAGTCTGTTGAGAAAATGATTGCTTTGGGATGAAGCACACATCGAGATGGAGGGAATGAATATTATTTTTCCCGCCTGAAAGTAATGAAAGAGGTGGTGGCCCCGGTTAAGACAGACCAATCTGTAATTCCCCGGGATGTTAATGAGGCCACCGGACTGGTGATGAATGTTGAGGTTAGGCCCAAGGATGAGCTCTCGCCTTAATCTTCCGTCCATGTCGCGCAAAATGCTGCATGATCTTTGCCTCCTTGCCACTCGAGGTGCATTTCACAGATCCATCATGGCCTTTGGTTATTGATCGACTGTCTGTGCTGAACACCGGGCACCAGGAGGTCGTGCCCTTCTCGTCTGCCACCATGCCAGTTCCATCAAGACAAATGCCGCTCTTCACCATTCCCCACCCATTGAGCAGACCACGGTCGGGTAATCATGCAATCCTTCCCCCTCCACCCTTTGGATAACCTTGCGGGCTGGCTGTTATTCTTAATGTCACATCACTTAAGAAGGGTGATATTTCAATTGGATTGAGTTGTTTTAATTAGAAGGTGTTGTGAGGTGGTGCGATGCTACTGGATAGAGTCACGAGTTGTCGTGTGTGAAAACATAAAACGTGAAAAAAGCTGAACACCATTGGAAATATTTAAACAAATCATTATTTATCAATTTTTACATTTATTATCCGGTCATTAATGATCTTGAATGAAGGCTTGTAGTGGTACAAGTTTGTTTTTTGACATTTTTGGCTCCCTGAATAAGATCTTTATGAGTAATGATTCACTGTTTGCTGGGTATATGGTTAATACTTAATGATTTATGTACAAAACTTGTAGATCATTTCACTGACACGTGTTGTCATGCTGAACATGATTATTATTATTTTGTAAAAGCCTGCACTAGTTTTTACTTTAGTGTAAACTTAATATCCCTTTATAACATGCACTATAAATTATCCAATCGCCTGTGATATAAACAAACTTTATTAGACTTTTCAAGCTAGAAAGTGTGGAAAGGCAACAGTATAATGAAGTAGTCTTGTCACGATACCAAAATTTACTCTTCAATACAATACCTAGATGAAATATTGCGATACCAATACCAAAATGATACTTTGGGGAAATAGAACACAATTATAAATGATAAATAATAAGTAAAGAATAATAGACATTTGAATATTAATGAATGATTGAATAATTTTCTTTCATTCTGCAAGTGTATTTACTTTGACATATAAGATAAAAACAAGGTAAAAAATAAGACTGATAACGCATTCCTACAAAATGTAAACACATTTATGTATAGTTAAGGACTCAAACAATTGAATTATTAATAGTTATCACCAAACCATGGGCACTTTAACAAAGACAAAATTCTAAGGTTATTGAGTGAAAAGTTGTAGTTAATGTCTTGTCTATAGCGAGTGTGACTTAAGATATTTCTCATAAGAAAAAGACTCAGAAATCTCATTAATATGTAATATCAATAATATTTATATAAGAATTTCAGAATAGACCAAATCTGTCAACCTTTACATTCTATTATTTAATTTGCCCAATTACAAATAATTTCAGGTACTTAACAACTATTACTATTTACAGGAATGTGTTTAAGGTAAAATCATTATTTTTGTTTTGTTCTTTAAACATTTAACAATATTTCTGCCAAATTACAAGAACGATGTGATTCCACACAATTAAATTTTTATTTTCTCATTATTTTTTAAAACAGTTACGTTAAAGCGACTTAACTTAATCATGTGGAACTGATGTTCATTATACAATTTTTCAACTCTAACAACCGATTTATTTCATTTTATTCTGCAGTTATATGCAGAAAATGAAAACTGGTGAAAAGATGCCTTGTATTTCTGTCCCACATCAAATACTTAATTTATACTTGTTTATATTCACTTTAAAGAAATATAACAGTGATATCTGTTAACTCACTCAGCAAAAGTTTCAAAATTATATTTTTATGTGATAATATATTTTGTCTTTCTGTTGGATGACTTCATGTCATTGGAGAGATTTGAGTTTGTTTAAATTTAAAAGACACTGGACTGGAATGACTACAATAAATCTAGAATTGCAGATTTAATAAACATTCTGGTTCTAGTTATGTCTAGTTTAAGTAAGCAAATTTAGAAGTGAGCTTATATTTAACTGTGCCACAACTCTACATTTCCTAGGCCATGTGACAGAGCAACAGAGTATTTAATTGTTTGTTTATTTCTTTGTTTCTTTGTTTCTTTGTTTGTTTGTTTGTTTGTTTGTTTGTTTGTTTGTTTGTGTTTAAATTTGTTTGTTTTTGTTATAGCTGAAATGTATCATTTAAGTTTTCTCTTATCCATCCCTTCATTTGTATTTCTCTATGTATTTTCTGCATTACAAGTTCTCCCATACAATTGTACCTGTATGGTCTAGAAATAACTTTGTTCTATAATGGATGTTTGTTGGTTTTGTCTTCTTAATATTTCTTTTTCAATCTTGATGTCCAGAAACATACATTAGAAGCACCTTTAAAAACCCAAAGGCAGTCCCTTCATTTCGATTTTTGCATCGGTCTCATTCTGCGGCACTGCCACATGCCTGCCCTCCCCATGACGACAGATTGATTTCCTCTGCTCAACTATAAAAACAGCAGCATCCTAAAGGTAGAATCTTTCATGCATGTATCCTTTATACATCTAGCCCCCTAGGGCTAGTCGTCGGGAGACAGTCACGCGAACGGGTGGATACCGAGTTTCTATTTCATCGAGTCCACAACCCAGCCTACACATCTCCAGAGAGCTTTGGGATAAGTTTAGCCAACCCATGCAGAAAAATGTCAGCGATCCGCTGGTCTTGGCCAGCTTTTATCTCTAAACCTTTCTTCTTTCAGAACTCTTATTTACAGACTAATGGTGGGTTGGCGGTGTAAAGGAGGAACACCTACAGTCAGTCACTGTGAAACGCAATAACACACTGTAATATTCTCCTGGTGAGCCATTCACCCAAATGGAGCTTGATGCAGGTCGCGCGGTCCATGGGGAGGTTCTCAGCGAGCCGTAATGGCGGGGCAGATTAATAGTGTCCTGGAGGAGCAATAAAAACATGCTGACTGAACATCTTCACAT
Source organism: Triplophysa yarkandensis (assembly GCA_033220385.1). Taxonomy (NCBI): domain Eukaryota; kingdom Metazoa; phylum Chordata; class Actinopteri; order Cypriniformes; family Nemacheilidae; genus Triplophysa; species Triplophysa yarkandensis. The sequence goes on from CM065666.1 coordinate 13,478,188, forward strand.
CTTCATCTGCCTTTGACATTCAGATGCACCATTTCCAGGCCGCTTTCCTTTGTAAACGATTGCAAAGATGCATTATTAAATCCATTCTTTCTTGTGTTGTGTTGCTTTGAGTTATAAAAACAAAATGGATCAGATGCCCACCTACAGGCACTTTGTTCACCGAAGGATTTCTATTCATTCCAGTCGACTTTATTTGGCAACTTTTCATGGCTTGATTCATCATTACACCGAACAGGCACCATAAAGAAAATAACTTAAATAGATTTTCACTTAATTTGGATACATCATGATAATGGCAGACTACAAAAAGAGAGATAAAAGCAGGTTGAAAAAAGAGCAGCATCTTTGTTGAGAAACAGGACGATGGGAAGCAAACACAGATATTATAATTCTGCTGCACATGGCCATATTTCACTGCAGACACACACTGTTGAATTTCTTCTTATGTGTTATTTGTCATTTTGTGACTGGCAATATTTCAGCAAGCATGCTACATTTTTCATCCAAATTCTATGTCTAAGGAAAATATGTGTAAGCCCATGTATGTTTGGTTTACCCAAAATGAAAATTGTGCCATCATTTGCTCACCCCCTTGTCATCTCAAACCTGTGTAACTTTTTTTAGTCCACAGAACACAAAAGAAAATATTGTGAACAATATTTGAACAACATTGTCACCCGTTGACTTCTAATGTATAGCACAAACTAAGGCAAGTGATGGTGTGCTAGTTACCGACATTCTTCAAAATATGATCACATTTTAAATGATAACTTCAGATTGGGTTATCATGACAGAATTTTGGACAATCACTATCACTTTCACTTTAAACACAATAAAGCAAAAAAAAGTGAACCATGCCTGAAACTAAATTCTGAGATAACTGTTAAAAGCTAAACATAATATAAATGTATAAACAAAGCAATCAGAATGAACTTGGCACAGCGTCCTAATAAACTTAAAAAAACTAACATTTCATTGTTTTTGTTACCCCAACAATGTCCACCTTCTATTGTTTTGGATAAAGATTGTCAGAATTTTTAGATTAGGAAATGTTTAAATTAATAATGTTTAAAACCCTAAAGGTTTGCATATCCAAGGGAGTTTCTAAATGTTGCCACTTGTGTTCTTGTTAAATTAAATTATAAATTAATTGTAATTTTATGTATATATTTATGTTTCATTTGTAAATAAAACTCAAGTGTCAAATGTGCGTTAATACTTCAATCACATACAATACAAAACGCCAAACTGGCCATACAAAAGCTCTTACAACCGGTTCTTCAATATGCTTTAATGTGCATGAGTTAAGACCCAAATGCAAAACGTTCTTCATGTTGGTGTAAAGAAAGTGCTGTCTCTATGGATCCTGCAGCCATTCGTCACTTTGCATTATCATTTTGATGGCCACCATCTGTTCAGTCCTTTCCCTTCACATTTCTCACCAGGTTTGTTTCAGCCGAGCAACATACGGAGAGATAGGCAGGGAGCAGGTGAGACTATGGAGGCCATGCTGAAATAATGAGAGGTGAGGTGAAGAGGTGGAAATTTGCTTGTGTGGGCTTCTACACTCTTCGACCTTTATATAATCAGGACTTTTTGTTCCGATTACTTGCAACACTTTGTCAGACATGAGCATCCGCCTGGTTATACAGACATTTCGAGCTGGAGAGAAATGTGTTGACTTTATGTAAGCCATACATTACTTTTGAGTGGAATATATTTGATTTCAGCACTTAAAGTGCTGTACATGATGATCTGTATTGTTGATCATTTATTCATTTTAAAGAAATGGATCGCTCAAAAAGGTTATCAAAAATTCCTTTTACAGCAGGACACTTTATTTAAACAATATGAATATGAAATAGGGTTAAAAATCTAGTTTTAATTGAATATATATATATATATATATATATATAGTATATAAAATATAAATTGAGAATGCAACAGCAGACTAATATTGGGGAAATAATACAAATAATACATTTGTGTTGAGTAAAATGGAAGGTTTTCATGTTGTCTTGCAACTAACATGCAGTTTATTTTTATAATTTAAACACTTTTAACCGCATATCAAATAAGTGCCAATTCTGTCAAACAATACAGTAAAAATTTTAAAAACCACAAAACTGTCATCTGGTCAATACCTGTGACAACATTTTAGATTTGGTCAGCAGCTTTCTTACAGACGCACAGGATTGTCGGATATCATATGCAGTTAAGTACACTGAAATAAAGAATTGTTGGAACAACTTAATATTATCATTCTTGGATAGCAGGTCCACACTATTTATTTTAGTTTTGTTAACTATTTAAAATAAGCGAATTGTTAAAAATGTCTTACATTTCTACAAATTTTGATGAAATGTTACAAATATATTATGTAATCAAGTGGAATTGATGACCATGATTAAATTGAGTTATTCCCACAACCAATTTTCAATTTTTTCAATGTATATATTTATGCATAAATCGATCATAAAAAATATTAGGGGACAGACAGTGATTCAAACATTAGATTTAAATGTGCCTTTCACACTTCACGGAATGCATTCACAAAATGTTGCATTTATCAGCTTTCCAAACTCAACCTAGAGGATTCAATCTGACTTTGGAATGACTTATGGACAGTTCATGCCAATTCTTAGAGTTTTCGGCTTGTCTCAAACATTCATGTATTTGGTAAGCAAGGCGACTACAGTCTCATCATGATATTAAGTGTTTCCAGGAGCCTAAATAGAGGTGTTTTATTTTAAAATATGATTCAAATTTCTACTCTCCCACCACCTTTCCACCATAAATCGAATGGCAATTTATGATGTGATCGAAATGAAAGTCTGATGAAATCTGTGAAATAAACCCATTTCGCATTAGATTTCCTTAGTTCTACCTGTCCCAGACTTTAACACCGTGAACTTCAAATCATCAAGACAGGTGTATCTGTCCCAGCCGCCGGGACTCACACTCTTCCCTCTTGTTTTATCCATAACCAGTAGGTTAATTTAATTACTTTTTGATAGAGAGCAGTCAATTTCACAGTCAGGCTCAGGCACACAGCAGAACCCAAAAATCCTGGCCCCATAGGTATGATATATGAGGCAATAACCTATAATGTAATGAAGTCACCTTCAGAGCAGGACCTCTGTCACTGGAGTAATAATGAATTATAACAAGCATAATACTATTTGGGTTTGACATGGCAGGCGCTGGCTAAAATGAAATAAAAAAAGAGTGAGTTACACTCTCTGGAAACTGAAAGTTCACCGGCAAATCCATCAGACTGGCACTTTCATTGTGGAATCCTCAGTAAGACATATGCTAGACCAATGCTTGAATCATAATAAGCTATGATCCATTGCCTGGTGTTATTTGAACTTATGGATCCATTAGTATAATAAGCCACCCTGAAATTTAAGCCTCCTTATTTCTTTTTTTATTTTGAATACCTTTTTATGTTATTGCATGGGTCTTTGTCAGGACAAAGTTCTTTGAAAGATCTTTATTAATGAAAACACCATCCCGTTACATATAATAGTAGAAAAGGGTCTTTATATGGGTCATTCTGTGGTAGCAGGTAAATCTGAGATATGAAATTAAGACAAAGATGTAAAAATTAAGTGTTTCTTTAAAACAATAACTAACAAGAAAACATGAACTTACAAAATCATATCATTATTTTGTATATCAGGTTTGAGATTTTTTTTAACAGGGTGGACAGTGACACCGTTGAAATGTTTAACACATTTTCAGCCCAAACTGAACACGCAAGCCAAGAATTGTGGAGCACATGACATGTTTGGAAATAGATTTTCATAAACATAAGTTTTACTCCAAATCCCTTCCCATACTTTGAATCTGCAACAATAATATTTAAGTAACACTATTGACAGTTAAAGAATCCACTCCTGACACATGCTTTCTTTTCATACAATGTTTGGGAAAATATGACAAAAGGACATGCCCGATGGTCTTTCAATCAAACACTTCTATGACATCACAAAATGCAAATCATGTGAGATTGAGAGTATATCCCTTTTTGAGAGAGGTTTACTTTGTAGGTTTGTAGGAGTAACAAAAGACCTTCAGCACAGTATAACAAGGCTTTAAAGTTCTAGGTCCACTGAATGTTAAATCCATCTTTATTACAATTTAATTGAATAACATAATTTAAATAAATGTATAAAAAATTTATAAAAGTTTGTTTTGCTTAAAATACACTATAACTCTTAAAAAATTAGAAATTACACAAAGGAAACCAAACTAAATTGTGATCAGATTTTGCAGAAATTATTTCTTTTTATATCATTAAGAAGCTTCTTAATGACCCTGAGGTGCTTTTAAAGAATTTTAAAGGAGTCCCTGTCTAGTCTGAATTTTTATTTGGCGTTTCTTTCTTTAATATTCAATCAAAATCAAAAGTCAATCAATTTCAGAATAATTTTGAATGAACTTTTTGTCCTAAAAAACAATGTCTGTTTGCAAGATTATATTTGTGTCCATTAAATTTTAGACATTTAGACATATACCTTCACTCCTACCTTTTTTTTTAATAATACCAATAAAATGTTGAAAACGTTTGAGTGTACATAAACATTGTACACTTCAAAGTAGGACCTTAAAAATGATAAATATTTACTCAGAGTATTTACTCAAAACATCTTGTGTATTTAATCAACTTTTATATTTCTCTGCATTTGATAAGGCTTGTATTGATTTATGATTTATTAACTTTCCAATTGGTTTTTGTTTAACCCTCTGGTCTTGAGCTACAATGTACTCAAAGCTCTAAGACAGAAGAGAAGCTTTGTTAAATACACTCGTGCCTGTAATATTACTGTCATACCTGTTTGATATTCATTGGCATTCTGGCAGAGAAATGACATTTACCTCTCTCTAATAAGACTCTTTAGGGTACTTGTCTTGACAATCTGAAAAATCCAGACACCTGTTTCTCTTTTTTTAACTCTAATTCTCAATGTCTATCTTTGAAATTCTTCTGTCTGCCACTTATATCATATTCCATTCCCCTTGATCTGTTCTTGTGTGAGCAGAACTATTCAATAATTTCTGTGTGAATTATGAATGTGCCCATAGGGCTGTGGGATGGGCTTTACAGGCCCGCCCAAAACCTTGTCCAGGTATACAGCCTAAAATTTTGTATATGCACTGCAACCATGAAATGTTCGAGGCTTTAATGGCTTATTGACAATGACCAATCATTAGCATACAACCCGACAACAAGCTCAAGCAATAAAAATGAGTCTTCCTGAATAGGATGAACACTGAAGAGTGCTTTCGCCTTTAAACTAATGAAACAAATAAAAGCCAATACTAAACAGCATCTAAATGGGTATGTGTTCGACATTTCGCTCCATCACAGACTAATCCAATAACAATGGTCTGAATATTTGCCACCCTTGGCTAATGTCTCTAACATTTCAGCTTATGTATAATGCAATGTTTTTACATGTTTTAAATGCTGCGGAATTAAAGAGCCCTTCGTTCCAAAACAACACAAGGTCAATATTGTCTATGGAAAATATATAGAAAAGCATATAGAAGAGATGGACATATAAGAAGAACAGGCGTCAGAAGATGGACGAGTTGAGGTGAAATGAAACTTTGCTTCTTTACGTCTCACTAGACTTGAATGTGGTTTTGTTGGATTAAACAGAAAGATAGTTAATTTTGACAAATATCTTGATTGAAGTCCTTTGTTGTTTTAAACATTTTTCCAATTATCTTCTTTTCTGATGTGAAGAAGGAATAAGTCAGACAGGTTTGAAATGACAAAATGTTCAATGATCTCACATTAAACACATATTGCTACATACATTTGAATTGTATTCAAACCTGCTGGAATATAAAGAGTTTTATTGAATAAAACCAATATGAAGGTAGCCCTGTTCATGTCTGAGAAGCTTTTATCAGGAACGTGATGTATTCTTAAAATTTAATTTATTTTATCAATCCATATTGCTTCTCAAAATAGTCTTGTCCATGAGCCAAGTTTTAATGCAACTTTGAAAATTGCTTGTATCATTTAACATAATTTTACATAATGATTTCGGCCAAAGCAGAGTTGTTGTGGCATACATCATCCTGTAACATGTCTAAATTCGGTCAGTCCTATCATCTCGCACCTTCTGCGTTTTTTCACAAAGAAAACTGTCACATCTACCCACGCTCTTGTCACTCCAATTGCGTGTGATTTTGTTCTGCACACAGGAACACAAAGGCAGTTATTATCAAAATGTCACTTTTTTCTACAACATAAATACACACTGATCGCTGGCTGTCAAGTCCAGGTACAATTTTGCAACTGATTTATTAAAAACAAATTATATATATGATGTGTATTTGCACCCAAGCCTGCAGGTTACCCCCTTAGAACCACAGGAATATGAAAATCCCTGTTGTTTTTCATAATATACATTATAATGTAATATGATGAATTTCAGGAAAAAAATTAATTTAATAAAAATGTCAAGTCATGAAACATCAAGTGATAAAATATCTTGAATATGTGAGTTTACACATTAATAGATATATAAAACATTTTTAAACTATTACAAGTAAATAAATATTGGATATTTTATGTCTGATATACTGACTTTATTTTTAGTGTGATGGTGCTCTAGATTTTTAGATTTTAATGAAATACAATTATCTAAGCTTCTACTTAAACGCTTAATTATTTCATATGCTCTTCTAAATCACTGTTTTTTAAAAGAACTGGGGATTTATTTTTTCCCACACAAATTCCTGCCCAGCTTAAAAACATGAAGAAATGTACTCAATAGCAAGAATGTGACATGATTTAAAACAAATACTTTTTTTCATGACAATTTTGTAAGTTTTGTTTTTGCCAATCATGGTTTATGAATTGGCTGCTGGATGTGACACTTGTGCTATTAGAGTTCTTACCTTCTCAAATGGACATTGCCACTCTGACACAAATCTCATCAGTGGGCGAAATTATGGGCACCGTACTCACTGCACTCTCGATTATTATCTACTAATTGATTCTAACTTTACTAAAAAAGCAAGAATTGTATATATACTTGACATTTACAATAGATCTAGACAAAAAATTATTTTCCCAGTGTCACCTCATTGATTCCATATATCATCGTGTGACGAACAGTATATTTTGTGCTTTTGTGTTTGTTACTGAACAAAAACAATTTGAACTAAAAACTGTCTCCTATATTTTATACAATGCAGATCATTAAATGTGTGTCGGACACAGCCCCCCCTCATATTGGACCTATAATACCGGACTGAACATCATCATTAAACTCCTGGGATCTGTTATCTCGCTCGCCTTTGTGGATCCTTTGGGCTTAAACCAATTAGCGCGTCCTCTTTATCTGAAATGACCAATAAATCAGTCTGCCTGAGGACTGTGAATTGGCCACACACCCAGATCTATAGAGCATGTACGAAGGACGCTGAAAGCCATGATTAATACCAACCAAGTGGCCTCCATAATGGCGCAGGATATATGAATAGGAAGTGTATGTATATATTCTTTTTATATGACCCTACGCTTCATAAATCACACGTAATCTGCTGTAATTCGCGCCAGCAGGCCTCGAGCACCTCATGCAGTTCATTAACGGGTATTGATGTTTTTTAACAGCTAATTTCATTGTCTCTATGTTATTTAAAATCCGGTTATTTTCATCAGCACAAAAGCTTGTAAATCCCAGTCTTATTATATGTTTGAGTGGCAAACAAACTGTAAAGGGTGTTGGCGGAAGCCCCGTCATCTTTCATTTTACAACTCAATTAAAGGAGACGAGAATGTCAGCGATGTATGTGATCAACTATTTAATCTGGTCAGAACTAAGATATGCAGTTTTGGAGAGCGAATGAAAGCAATGTGCCATGAGTCATTTCTGCTGATAATCTACAAAGTGTGAAACATATTCAGACTGTTTAACAATGGCTTGTGAGGTTCTCATAAGAGGGGGATAAAGGAAGCTTTGATGACTGAAAATGATAAGCATACATTGTGTGCATTTGCAAATCGAAATGAAAAATCTATTTGCAAGAAAAGCTATTATGATATTTCAAATGTAGAAAACACAATTGGCACAAATAGCGTTTGCACATCAATGATGCTACAAAAACTACAAAAAAGATTTCTTTTAAGTTGACTTAGAAGACCTTTTATAAATTGTTATGGTAAAATTTTATGGTAAAAAATGTTTTTTGATCTAAATGGCAAGTGTGCACATAATTTTCTGATGTCATTGAAATTAATGATGCAATGATGATTGTTTTATTCTTAATTTCCTACTTTGTCTTAAACCAACCAATAACTTTAAGTGTGTCGTTAATTTTTGCCTAGAAAAATGAAGGCAAACCAACATTTCTAGTTACAATATTTCTATTTTCTAGTCCCTAGCGTACCACAAAATAAAATACATTTCCAAGATTTTTAATCACAGCATAAAATGTGTTCTTATACATATGGAACCATGAAAAGGTTAAAATGTATGTTAATTCATATACAATTTTTAGGTTAATATACAAAAAGTCTTTTGTATTGATTTTTGGGGATTGATTGATTGATTGATTGATTGATTGATTGATTGATGGATTGATTGATTGATAGATAAATAGGAAGGGAAATAATCCTTTTCAATTACGCAGAACACAACAAATTTTCAAATTAAAATTCTGAAAATGCCGGTGAAACACAACTGTTGGTCCCCATTTACTGGAATGGGTTTTGAGTCCATACAATAGAAGTCAAGAGGGCCCAATGGTTTTCAACATTCTTCGAATCAATCTTTTTGTGTTTTACAGAAGAATGTTGCGGTGTCAGATGCAAATAGCCAAAGGACATAAATATGACGCATTCTAAACTCATAAAATGCAAATCTAAAAATGCTTTACGTCATTGTACAGGTGCCAGGAAATGAAAATGGAATAAACTGTTCTACGCCTCTCGTCCCGACTATAAATTGCTGCTTTGACGCAACTCCTTAAAAATTGAGTACATTGAGTTAAGATTTGAATATAACCTCTCAGATGCGTGTTCTGTCTAAATATATCCAGTCCTGGCACACGGGGTCGAACACTTTTACAGGCAGCTGGAGGAAAGGATGTTAGCAAGTGACACATCTCTTGTGTAATCTCTCAGATGTTTCCTCTTCATTAAGACAAACAATAAGCCATCATGCTGCCACTCTACAGAGAACTGATGTATTATTGAATTCATGACAGCTTTATGAGGTCTTACGTATAATGACGTTATAAATTCTTGAAAGATGAACTAGTGGTGGGCAGGCCGGCTCTTTTTAAAGATTCGACTCTCGGTACGGCTCTCTTAAACGAGCCGGCTCTTTCGGATTCCAAATGGCTCTTTATTTGTATCAAAAATACTTATTTTGATGCATTTTTCGTGACACCATTCCTAGAATAATTAAAATTTTCGGAATTTATTTCACAATATTTCCACACATTTTATTCTACCTCGTGAACACTTAAATCTGTATCTCTCTAACACAAGAAACAAATAAAGCAAACTGAGAAAGCTAAATGTTGTTTTTGTCATGTGTTCCCTAAGTTTTTATAAGAGCTTTAATACATCAAAATTATTCAATCACGATCCAAACACAACTCATTAACAACCAATATTCCAAACAAACACTTAAAAGGGGTTAAAAATGGGTACACAAAATAATCAATAAATATTAGCTGCTGATGCCAAGCTTCAAAATCTGTCTAAAATCTAAAAATGATATATGGAGCAACGTTTGTGTGATGCACTAATCATGTTCATCCAACTTTATCATTTAGAGCTGGTTATAGTCACATTTGTTGTTTGTTTCTCCCCAGAAACATTTTCCTCTAATTGTCTTATGCAATTATCCATGACTTCATAGGGTGAGAAATATTATTTCTTAATTGTCTTGTTTCCTCTGGAGAAACAAGTTGAGGATGATGTTCTAGATAATTACCATAGTCAAACCAAAAATCTTATGAAATATTAATGGTACTCTTCCAGAAACACTTATCTAGAGGTTAATGAATAATTATACATGCTTTACATCTCTGCTCTCAGGAAATATCACATTACGGTTACATCTGGTATGAGTAAGAAGCTTGGATTTCCACTGCAATGATGATGCTACGGAAATACTGAGATAAAATGTAAAGTAATGTGATATAAGTTCCTGTACAGTATGCATAGTGATAAATTATTTAATCTTTCCTCCTGCGTATATATAGATCATCTTTAGACAAAATGTGTTATTTAATATATGGATCTAAAAATAAAACACTAACTGTTTTTACTTTAAATAAAATTATATAGGAACATATTTTGTAATGCACAAAAATCCATATGAAAACAGCAATTTAAATCAATTAAACAACACAAAATATGATATTTCAATTAAATATTCTGTGCTTGTTAGCTTTTATACATGGTTTTTCAAATGTGAACGGTACAATAACAAGTTTATACAATATAAACTAAATATATTTAATCATGTACCATGTGCATAATTTGCAAAAGATTAAATTAAGTTTGATAAGCAAATGTTAGTTTTATAAGTTAAGTTTCTATTGAAAGTTATGTTAAAGATCCCATTCAACGTGGTTCCATATTTCAAACTTGAATTAGTGTGTAATGTTGTTGTTGGAGAATAAATAACATCTGTAAAAGTATAAAGCATAGTTCAATGTCAAGAAAGATATTTTATTAAACAGAAATCAACTACAAAAAATAGATGGTTTGGACTAAACCCCTCTAGTTCCTTCTTTGGTGACATCATACCCGTGGTAACCCTTACCAACAGAAACATACAAAAAAGGGGCATGGTCCTGTTGTCTTGTTGTTGATCTGTTATTTTTTTTAGCCCCCCAGTCCAATCACTTTTGTTTGGCTTTCCAATGGATGCTGTACTAAGAGATCAATAATCATAATTTATGTTTAACTATGTTTCCCGAATATTATAATCCACATGTAAAACTATGTGCAACACATTTTCCTGAGGACAGCTTCCTCAATCTCAATCAGTTTAATGCCGGATTAACACAAGAATTGTTGTTGAAAGATGGAGAAGTTCCCTCTATTGTTAATGGAGCACAACCTGTAAGGGGGTTTTATTTTTAATTCAACCAGACAGATTGTTGGTGATTATAATGGTCAGTTGAAATGATTTGTTGATTATATTTATTTCTTGTTTAATTTTTAACAACATCCTGGTTGAGATCAGGCTAAATCATAGTTCAATGTTTAAACGTATACAAAAGTGGTGCTTGCACAGGTTGTCCTCTTCACCTTTGTTCTCCGGGTCGGATTCCGGATCAATTTAATACCATTTAATGTCTTTAGTATGGTCATTTTGAGCCAGAATCAGACGCAGAATCAGTTTACGATAACACTGAGCACATGTGTTGGTAAGCAGTGTTGTCATTCCGGGCTACACACGCTTAATTTGCTGTCGAATCAAAGCACAGGAACCGCTGGACCAATCAGACATTATGTGTTTCTGAAGACGGGACTTTCAATAGAACGGGGAAAATATTCGCCGTTTTCATGAGAGGGTAAAAAGCACTAGACAGAGAAGTCAAATATGTGAAAAATACGGCTTATTTTTCCAAGCAAAACATTAACACATGTTAAATAACACACTGTTAACACAATCAAAGCTTAAAAACACACTGAGAATAGGACCTTTAAACAATTAAACAATTTGGATCAGATGAACATGACAATTGAGTAACTCCAACAACTCATATTTTAGTGTAAATTAAATTGTTAACAAAGCATTCTAAATTGTGACTTAGTTTGTCATTTTTCTATAGGTCTAGGGAACAGAATATAGAGTTCCATTTCTGTCGGTCTCTCGACGTTTTGGAGAAGTTTAAACTTGCACGCTGTGGTGGTGTTCACGGGATCGACCTGAGACCCCGAGATGGCAGCCATGCTTTCCCGGGCTGCCGCGAGCATTGGGCTATAGAGTGCAGCCCCGCCTTCGACCTAGCGCTCACGGTTGGATGCACGGTATCTGGGGTCTGAGCGGGGTGCAAAGCCAAGCTCAGCCCGGTACCGTTCTTCCCAGAGGTGCATGAGGAGCTCACCAAGTTGTAGAACCCCTCCAGAGGCCCTCCATGCCACTAAGGTTAGGGCGCGTGCCCTGGGTCAGACGATGTCTACTTTGGTGGTCCACGAGAGACATATCTGGCTGAACCTTGCGCCGATGCTTGACGTCGAGAAGGTCCGCTTTCTCGATGCTCCCATCTCGCAGGTTCGGCTGTTTAGAGACACTGCACTGCCCCACATCTTGGCGAGACCGTGAGGTAAACTCCACTTATCAACCTCCCTATGTGGCCTCTGTAACGCTATCCCCAGTGCAGTTCACGGTCGGGGGGCTATCTCGCTACAGAGACTGGAAGGCCGTTGCCCGTGGAGACCGGTGGTAAGGGCCTCTCACCTTTTTCTAGCTCTGTAACGTCTTACTATTTTAACACTGGAAGGTTACGCTTTCACGTAGAAGCCACGCCGCTGTGCCGCCCGCTGCAAGGGTTCATGAGTCATCCTCACTTTCCTGAGCACAAAGAGTGATGAATGAGCACGCCATCTTCCCTTTTATACCCGTTTGTACGGGGCGGAGAATGGCATGCAAATTTCATTCAGCAATTTCATTGGCCTTTCAAATTCAAGTTCAGAGTTGATAGGTTCTCAAGTTCAAACCCCATACTGTCGTCTTCGAAACAACATCTCGTCCCCTCCATCAGGGAACCGGGGAAAAACTAGTAGCCTTGACATTTGGGTATCATTAAAACCCCTATATCTGCAACAAGTCCTTGTAAATTTCATAAACAAGTGTTGTTTAATATTAAAATAAAAAATGAAAAATGTAAAAGAAAATTAAAAAATTAAAAAGTAGCCAAGATGAGCAGCTTTACAGCCAATTTACATTAATTGCATTAAATTAATTTATCCAATCAAAATAAGAATAAAATAAGTATTAAAAACTTACAGATTTAATCAATTAAATATAAGGTAATCATAAATATAAAATAATAAATATACTCAATAACCTGAAAGTGTAATTATTGAGAATCTACTGATCCCTGAATATTGGTTGATCAATCAGAGTGGAGTATTCAAGTGTGCTTCATTTATTTGACTTCATCATGGTTGTCCTTTTGCATAAATGAACAGCATAAAATAAATGTCAAGCTTGCATAACTTATTTATACCATGGGTTTAGAAAAATTTGGGATTTTAAAAAAGTGGTAACTTCAAGCTATCATAATAAACAGTATTTAATCTACAGTATACCATAAAAGAGACAGTTTGATGAATGTAATATTCACATTTTTCCATCCTTTTACAATGAATATGCAGTTTACTTCTTATAAAATGAAACTTGAGTGAAACTACAACTTATTAATACCTACGTATTTCTATAAAATGTAAACTATAAAATAAAATGTTGCAGTGATTGTACACATACTGTACAGAAGTATTTCAGGTGTAATTTTCTTGTTAGTGAAACACACTCTGGTGCTATTAAATTACGATTCAGTTAAATTTTTATTACATTCTTGAAAATGCACTGTACTCGAGTTCTACTGAAACTCACTTATGTTTTTAAACTCATTATGTCTTCAAGTGTTACAGGGAGGACTGAAAGTTGTAAAGACATTAACAGTAGCGTTGCATAGTGTTGCATCATTCCGCTAGTTTTAGACACATATTCAATCAAAATCTGTGTTTTCCAATTTAAAAGCAAGCACAGAAATAGTATATGGTTTTGACAGTCCCTGTAGACCCGATGTCCACTCACCCCCATAACAGTAATATACTTCAGACATTTAAGCGAAGGTATCATACAGTTTTGTCTTCTTTCATTTGTTATATTCACCCAAAATATTCTGATGTTTTTGTACACTTCAGCTCTCAAACCCTAACTTGTTCATACATTCAGCATCAGAGCAGGGCATCTTTGTACCTTTCATAGTATCTTCCTTTCAACAAGTCTCAAGAACATGCTTAAGTGTCACATTTGCAACAAAAGCCTTTCAAGAAAGTGTGAAAATTCAGGCAGACAGCGGCGTGGAGTACGACTCCTCACCTACAACCAGATCTGCGCTTCGCTTCAAATGTTGCTTGCCATTGTCATTATGAATAATGTCGCATTGATCTCTGCGCTCTTGAAGCACGCTGTACGCATTAATAAAATCCGCAGCTCCGCTCATGACAGTATCCAGTACAAACAGCTCGGAGATGAAAGGCTTGCTATCAGTCAAAGCAAATTCTCTTTGGTTCTCGACATGCGTCTGCATTAAAAAAAATCACCGGTGGTGGGTTAGGCCATCGTACCCTGTACACAGAGATGAAATATCTGTTGCTTTCTATGTGGGGTTTACCATTTTTATGGCCAAACAAATGTTAGAATTGCAATCTTAAAAAATAACACAAGAATGTAATTTGCCATGTCATTAATAAATCTCCTTCACGCCATCGAACCTTAACGGATTATGCCAGCATAACACTAACTCCAGAAAGCTTCTCTCCATACCCATCCCTTCCAAGGTGTCCGGTCTCATTTGGATGGAGCGCCTGCGGCCCAGTTTCTCTGATAATAAAGGACAGTCACAGCCCACACCCCTCCACCCTCCTCAACACACTTTTACACTCTTTCCTCGCAGCCTCACCCGTCACTCAAATTAATCAGGCCGAACCGCCATCATCCCCGGCGTTTCTGTCAGCGTGCGCGTCGACAGAGATGTTCCAGACGCTTCTCTGCTGGCCGTCCGGCTCCACTCGTCATTAGTCCCAGCAGCCACATCTGCGGCCGAGAGCTCCTCCTGCCAATTAGAGAAACCTGTCCAAACACTGCCGCCTCTCACTCACTGCGAGCGCACCGCCATAGTTCACATCCAAACCTGACACTGACATGACACCCAGCACTGATTCTGGGAGGGGCTTTGAAGATGATGATAAGGTAACAATTGAAAAAATAAAGGGTGAACTATATGCATTGAGTGCAAATAATGCTCATTGTTGGCAGAGACTACATTACATTTACGTTTACTGTTACATAAACACCGCCTAGCAGTAGAAATTAACATGCGTTTAATAACAAAGTGTTTAAAAAGTCCAGCCCATAGGACTGAAAAAGTGGACAGTTTGCTGGAAAAGCACCTTTATTGGCAGCAGGAGATGCTTTTGTCCACCATCATTATGAAATTATTTATTGCACTATAATTTGCAATATTAAAATGTATAACTGTTTAATTTACAACTTAAACCATCAGATTTTACTATTTTATAAGTAACATAACCATGTATTTAATATATTATTTTAAAAACATCACACAAAAGACACTGTTGTTTTGCAAAATGAACAAATAAAGCACATTTTACAAAAACAAAAACATTGTTTTATAATGTTTTTCGCATTTACCGTAATTCATGTTTTTGTTTGTTAGGTAGCTGTATTTTTATTATGCTTTTATCAAAATAAAAATGAAATCGGATTAATAATAATTGGAATGTACTGCCAAATAATAAAAATACGATTTTTATTGTAAAATTAATACAAAATGTCCAAGGGATATTCAGATCTTCTGTAACACACATTTAAAAACCACCAGATTTTGAATCTAGTGACCATTTGCATCATGATGAATGATAGACCTCACTGTGTGCTTTGCATTTTAAAAATCTTAAAATTTGCTTATGTCTCATGTTCACAAGGTTTGCGGTGTGATTTGTTTTTTGTGGAAACAATGCTTTGGTCAATTTATGCAATAAAATTGGTTCGAAAGTGTTTAGGTTTAGTCTGCGTTGAGGGCTCCAAAATATCTTTACAATCAAAATATTCTTAAACCATTGATTTAACAATTGCAAAGAATGAAAAGCATAAAGTAAAAAGCACTCCTGTCTGTCAAAATACTCTGCCAGTCAACATAACCCTTAAGCACTTAACGATTTTGATAAACATATTAATATTTCTATTCTTTGATTCCTTAACTTTACATCAATGTGATTAAATCTTAATAGGAGAATTATTAGTTTATCATAAACTGTTGCTCGCATCTTTCCTCGTGTCTAAAAAAATACTTGTATGTAGTTCCTCGATTCTTTAAGATCGGCCTCCCTGTGTATTTTGAATGGTGTACGGTCTAGTCCACTGTTATTGGTCAACTCGGCTGTCAGTAACTGCATCACCACCAGGTCTCTGATGACATGTTACTAAGGTAACTAGATGACTACAATCCTGACGTCTACTGTTGTCCAAGACATCTGATTTCTCTTAAAGATAATACAGTAATCTGCTTCATCGTGAACTTTGGGATTTGTAGCTTCTCAGATTGTTTACAGGTACTAACACAGTTGCTTCCTACTGGCACTCGAGTGGCACTTTAAGACACAACCCAACGGGCTCATTTGTTTTAAAGGACAGTCTCAAGTGAGCACATGATTTTTGAGAGCACTGTTTCCACATCAACACAAGTGTCAGTAACACATGAGGTAGGATCAGACCCATGACATTGCATATATCAGCACAATCCTACAAGCATTGGAATGATGATTGACTCTATAAGCAGCCTGCAGGATTCATTACCGTCTACTATCAAAGCTCAAGGCTGTCATGAGTTCTCTCTGTTTATCTCTCTAAGCAGGGGCTACAAACCTGCCATTAGAAAGTGATTGAGACCCCCAGACACGGACCTGTCACCTTGTATATTCATGGAGTGCTTTGCGGAGGTCACTGTCCCAATCTGAAATCATCTTTTATGGTCTCCCGCATGCCTTGCTTGTCAATAAACCTCACAATGAGACTGCTGTACTGGGACCCAATCGTGGACCTAACTCTTAAAATAGCACACAGTGACTTCTGGTGAACAGAACCAAGTGAACTTCTCATTCACTACACTGAAAAATGGGTAGTTGGAATGACTTAATTTTATCGTGTACATCAGACAACCATTATGTTGTCTTAATACAATTACTCTTAAAATTAAGAAACGTTATAAACAACCTAATTTAACCGCGTGGAACCGATAGAAAAAAGGCAAATCTAACAACGTATTCATTTGTGCGATTTATGCTTTTCAAATGACAGAAATCTGCAAAGTAAAACATTATATCTGCTGTTTTTATCTCACCAAAATCTAAAAGAGAATTCTCTTCTACTTTCTCTTTGTCAGCTAAAACATCCCTCAGATGAATAATATCTCAACTGTTATGACAGTGACGGTCATCTTGTGTCAAATGCTCTGAGAGGCCTTTTTGTTTTCATTTCAAACAGAAGAACGGCTTAAATTAATATATTTCATCTTGTCTGCGCGTAGAGCCTTTGATGAATATCTAAGTGGTGTCTGGAGCCACAGGGCTTTTGACCAGCTTCAGCCCCGCTGACATTCATCTTATTGCAGATCGCAGCGCTGGTATAGAGCGAAAAACACTCTTCCACAGAACCTCCTGAGTTCATTATTCAATGCCAAGTCTAGCAAACAAAACCTTAGAGATAAAGCCCTATTGTCCGTTTAAAAAGACCCTTCATCTGAAAAATTATTTTTTTGTGATGAGATTTCTTCATTTTGTTCCAGTACTATTGTATAATGAAATGGGCTCTTAGACTATCAAAGTCGAAAATAAAAAAACACAATATCAGGTACAAATTCCTATGAAAATCTATCCATTTTTTATATGGCAACCCCGATTGACTCAAAATCTTGGGTCCAACCTAGATTTCATGAGAAAAAAGGATTCTTACTTGAATAAGTTGTTCCATTTCACAAAACCATTCGCAAACTCGTCTGATTTTGAGCTCTAAGAGCAACTCACGGATTCACTCAGTGTGTTATAAGGATTAACTAACTTAAAAGTTTACTGGAAGTATTGCAATAAATATTCTACATATCTATAGATACTCTAAATACAACTTGAAAAATACTTATTTCCTTTTGTATTTTTATGTTGTAGAACACCAGTACCCATTTAAGGGTTTCTAAGGTCCACAGTACTCCTGTGAACTCTTTTTGATTTCTATTTTGTGAATTAATGTCATTATGAAGATAACATGTAATTAATTGACTAAACAGTTTAAACAGTTTGAGTTGTTTGTGATTACATTTTATAATGACGTGTGTAATATTTTGTACAGCATAAAAGCGAGTGTTAAATATGTGCATGTATGCATATTTTGAGATTTGGTATTTCACATTTTTAGGTTAGATCCGGGCTTGTTTCGAGAAGGTATTGGGCTGATTCTGTTATCCAAATCTGGCAACCCCCGTTTCAAGGTTAAATTACAGGCATGCTCAATCTTTAAATTTAGTTTGAATGAGAGCAGAAAATACATAACCAAATATTCATTGTTTGGGTGCTTTTAAATGCTTCAGTCCAACTTTCAGCAAGTAATTTAAAAAGCGATGTTAACCTCAAAGTCAGTTATCTATGCTGTTAGGAATGCCAAGAAAATGTTAATGCGCTTGGCTTTTTTGTGCTTGAATGAAGCAGTGTGATATCCCATGCAGGATCTGTTTTGCTTGCTGAGATCATGTCCGTCATTTCCCAAAGCAACTGTGGCATCTGCAATCGCCGGACTGCCTTTGCCACAGGCGATGAAACTTTGGCCTTCTCCCGAAGATGATGAAAATGAACCATCTCAAAGAGAATACTGCGTGTTCTTGTTCCTTCATTCCACAAGAGGTCAAAACCAAATCTCGCATGGAAGAATCTCGACGTGATTATGCAATCTCATCAGCCTCCTGCAGTTTCACATCATTGATTTTCTGATGGTCCCCTCCTGGAATAAAAAAATTCCCACTTTACTCCCTGCCGTGTGACCGGTGGAACACTGCTCTCCTGGTCTCTCATAAGCTCCTCTGTGTCACACCACACGGATGACCGGGTTTATCGCTTGGGACTTCATATTGCAGTTGGGGTAATTGAAAAAAGTACAACAAGAATCCAGCGGAGGAATTCCCATATGTGTAAGTCTTGTGCTTCTAAATCATCACGGTTGTGAGAATGACAAAAGGAGATTAAGTACGGTATTTTTCCTGGGTATATTTTACACGCTGCTCTAGCTTTTGTTCCTCAAGAGTAACCTTTGAGTCTCTTACATGTCAGTAGCACATTCTCATTTGTGCTTAAAAGATTTTAAGAAATGAAGAGAAATGATTGCACGTCTAATGGAAAAATTCCTTGTGGATGCTGTTCATACAAATTACAATCCAACAATAACAGATTGTTCGATTCAGAAATATCTCATGCAAAGTTTAAAGGGATAGATCACTAAAAAAGGAAGATTCTCTAAACCTTGTCGCTT
This sequence comes from Triplophysa yarkandensis, assembly GCA_033220385.1. Lineage (NCBI taxonomy): Eukaryota > Metazoa > Chordata > Actinopteri > Cypriniformes > Nemacheilidae > Triplophysa > Triplophysa yarkandensis. The sequence continues at coordinate 13,497,510 of CM065666.1, forward strand.
ATAAAGCCATGTCACGACAGAGAGCAGCTGAGGCCGACCAACCCGTAATGAGGAGTGGGAGGAACTCCGAGTCTGTTTCCCAGGCAACGCTGATTGACAATCGGGATGCTCGGTATAATAAACAATGGCCCTTTGTTATTTTTACGTGTGTCGTCACTTTAATTTGATTTGCAGTTAAAATGCCCCATCAATATAAAATAAAATACAATTCTTTGCAACAAACTTTTTTTTTAATGTGAGTGGGTCAGCAAGGATAATAAACAGCAAAATAGATGAACATGATGTTCAAATGGTGAACTAGCAGGTTGGCAACCCGGTGTGACCACCAGCAGACCAGAATCAAAAGCACAACATATGCTGATTTCAGCAGGTCTCCATCAATATTCATAGTCCAGCTGTGGAAGCTTCTGGATCTCAGTACGGCGAGCTGTAACTCATTGTAATAACAGTTAAAGGGTCCTACCATTCCTGATAGGATCATTCAACATCTTTCAGTGCATAATGTAGAGTACATCTTAAAGTTACTCACTGTGACAAATAAGCATTTGAGGTTTAGAGATTCCCTACTGCACAATTCCTAATGGAGTACCGCAGTGTATGATCCAGATGTAAATGCACATTACTCATCCAAGGGCATTAGAAGAGAAACTCTTGATTGTACTCACAGGCCAGAAGAGAACATTATAAGTCCTGGTTCCTTCAGACGCTGTACCTTATTTATCCTCTTTCTCGAAACTGGATCTCCCACAAGTCAACTTTTTGAGATGATACATTTCCAACATTCGTAATTTCACCTTAAGTGCCTCTTGAGGAGAATAGTAAATTAATAATCTCCATACTTTGATCTCAGGCAATTACATTACCTACTGATTTATGAAACAACAGGCACACGTGGAACAGTAACCTTGAGTCTGTGAAACGCAAAGTGAAATGAGTTTCCATGGAACTTGGTGTGATAGCTGCTTGCACGCAATGTGATCATCTCTCCAAATGTGTGCTAATGAAATAAATATACATTACTATCCCCATCACAAATGTATAGGATCAATTTCCTAAAGTATGTGTATTATTTAAAATTAGATACCAAACTGATGTTAAAAGTGTTGAATCTTATAGTAGAAGGTTTAGATTTCATAGAGAACATGTAAAGTGCGCTGCAAATAAAAGAGTTAATGAAGCAGCTCAATTTAAACATAGAAATTTAAAAAGTGAAACAAAGTTGTGTTTGGTGATAAGACTTTTATTAATGTATTGCTTAAGCTCTCAACTTGTACATTAATTCCATTTAATCCTGAAAAGACAAATTATTAGTTTTATTTGTCTTTCCTGATCCTTTCTAAAATCACTGGCATTTACTTTAAAATTTTTTCATTTGGCAGACGCTTTTATCGAAAGCAACTTACAGTGTTATGCAGTTGTCAATCATAACTTTAGAACAAACAGGGGTAAGATGTCTTGCTCAAGGACACTTCAGTCATTGTCTGCTGGCACTGGGATTTGAACCCACAACCTTCTGCTTACAAGTCCAACTCTCTAACCACAAGACGGTCCATTTAATTTTCATCTTTTTGAGCCCGCTTCCCAGTGTACTCTGATTGGTCGTACGGTCTAGTGTACTGTATTGGTCAACTCTGCTGTCAGTTATGGATCATCCCCAGTGATGAGAAGACATCATGTGAATCCATTACTTCTGTAAAAGGTCTCTGATTAAACGTCACTGAAGTAACTTGATGACTACAATCCTGGCGATTGCTGTTATCCAAGACATCTGATTTCTGTTCACTTGTTTTATCATGAACTTTGGGATTTGTCACTTCACAGATTGTTTATAGGAACATTACTAACACAAAACCAAACACACAAAGAAAATGTAGAACACAAATAGCTATATTTTAAGGAATGTTTGTAACCAAACATCAAATTTTCATTTTGGTTTAACTATCCCTTAAAGAAACAGTTTTAAAATCAGTTAAGTGTAAAATTTATAACAATACAGCAATTAAGTTAAAAAATATGTCGAGAGCATAGAGAGACAACCACTATTTTAATGAACGCTTAGTTGATCAATTTCACAACCCTGTAATGGTGAATCCATGTGTCTTATACATTAGATATATGGATTTCAAAACATTTTAGCCATTACATTTTTTGCCATGTCTCTTAGAATCTTCTTGTGATGGACAGTTTGGAAGATTTTCTTGCTACACGCTGGCGAGACCAGTAACGGAATAACCGGAGTCTTTTCTCCGCACGCTAAACAGCTTGTGACAGCTCAATGTCTCCGGAGGCGGAAGAGGATTGGCCGGAGTCAGACTTGTCACCACATCCTGTCAAAATTCAGACAAAACGGCCGCTGTGCTTTCATCGCAAACATTGTCTTTCGCTTTAGCGGGCATTTGTGCGTGGCGGGACAAGAGGCCTACAAATCCCGACCCAGGCCATTTCTATTACTGAAGGTAATGAAGAGAGGCTGGAGGTTAGAGGCCTCTGCAGTAATTCCCATGAGCGGGATGTGGATGACTGCTTTCTTCCTGTCTTCAGCAGCTGTTAGATCTTTCGCTCACTTTCAGCATGTGCTGAGGGAACGTGTACGGCTAGAACTTCTCAGGGCAAACAAGCCCAAACGCAGTCTGCATAGTAATGATCATTGAATCAGCCGAGTGGAGGTGAATGGCTTTGCCTTTGAGAAACTCAATCCAGTGATTTTTTTATTGGATGTGGTTTAAACCTTTTTCTGGCCACTTTGGCAAAGGGATCCTTGCTGAGTGACAAAACACTTAAATTCGCCGCCACAGTGTACACTACAAAAGCTGTTGCCATTAGACAAGGGCGAGATCAATTTAAGAGTGTCAAAGTGAGCTGTTACTGACAAAGTGATATGCGCTGAAATGCTTGACACCGTTCAATTTGGCAGCTGGAAGGTGAGGTGTTGTTATTATGAGACTTAAAGATTGCTGACTCCATTCAGATCTGTTGTGGAGAGTCAACACATTCCCTCACGTTACATGCACATTGAGTTGAGTCGGCGATATGATGGACGTATGCGTGAACAAGACATTTGTTCAGACGTTTTAGTTCAAGCTAACCTCATTCATGTTGGCCAAAGCAACTGGGCAATTCACACAAAAGTTACTATTAAAAAAACACATGTTAAAAATGTAGATGTTCTTAAGGTTGTAAAACAAATTTAAGACTGTTAAGACAGTTATGTTTTCGGTATGGACTATGGCCGTTTATAAATTCATACATTACAACATAGGTGGACAATTGCACAATGTATGTTATATGGGACACAGCTATGGTCATTTTTGAGTTATATGACACACATATATTTAGTGGTGCAATGTTGAAAGCAGCCAATCAGAATCAAGCTTTACAGCGAGCATTAGTATGGTTCATGGTTAATCTTTCCTAAACCTGTGCTATCCCACTGTAAAAATCCTATGAACAATATTTAATCTATATTCTACACAAACTAACAAAACATGAAATGTAAATACAATAACAGTTACATTTAGGTAAAAAAAATTTAATAAGTAAAAAATTTGAAAATGATTGGATAAAATTTTAATTAAATTTAAGGATATTGTTAAGTCTATGTAACAATAAAAAATAAGTTATTTACCAATATATTACTAATATATTTTGGTGAATTCGAACAGAAATATTTGAGATAATCATGGATTACTTAATTTTTTTATTTACATATACATAAAATGTTTTCAAAATGTATTCAGTAAAAATAATAATAATTTATAGAGTTTTCTGTAAAATAAAAATTTTTTATTTGTTTCCTTCAATGTATGTTTGTCAGCCACAAGCTTGGCTTGTCACATTGGGTAGAAAATATTAAAAAGCCAGTATTGTAAAGACAGCATTTTTATATTTTGGCGTAAACAAACTGTGCTCCCGGTGTGGACTCTTTGGGAATTATCTGGGTTTTGATTAAAGAGGATTTTCGTTTACTTTCAACATAATATAAACTGATATTATTTTAAAGAATTTCTACTTCAGTCCAATGGGACTATTTTTGGAATTGTGAATATATTATTATACAATATGAACACCCAGATTAACATATCACTGTTGAGAAACTTGGCATCCAGTGTCATAGAGAGATAAGAAGGAGGTAGTGGGCTAGATAACATTATTCCTAAACACCAGTATGGGAAAGTCTGCCAAACCCTGTGCTGTTCTGATGGCTTTGCAAATCTTCACAAGGATCCAAAACAAGATCCCTGACCATATCGGTCTGGCCTTTACTATTTGTGTGGAGTAGTACAAATTGTTAAGTTGGCATGTACAATGTAACACAGTCTAGGCAATAAAGACTGTTTAACGTGATGCAAGTTGCAATGTATTTTGTTTGGATAAAATTATAGAATAAATTTATTGGGGGAAAATTTATTTATGATGACCATAAGAGAAGCAATTTGTGAAATTCCATCTACCAATGGAAGCTCCTCTGTGAAACAGAATCATTCAGCATCCTCAGAAATCCACTTGTACATTTCCTCTCCTTGACACAAAGCAATTAATATCTAGTAATGTCCTGCGATGGATGATGACAAAGAAGGACAAAGACAGTTGGCAAATATCCTATTGTCCGAGTCACAGAGATTAGCATATGTGCCAGAGTAAATTGCACTCTCCCACAGGGCCGAGCTGTCTATGATGGTCTTGACAAATGACCATTAGCACATACACCGGGGTCAAGTGTGTGGGGGTCACAGATTAATTATCACAGACAGGCTAAAAGGGGATACAGATGTCTGGCCGTAGGCCCATAGAGATGAATGATACAGAGTAAGTTTCATATATACTTGATGTGTAGATTCAGAGGTGTGTTCATCATCTTAACGAAAACATTTCTCATATTATTACCATAAATATATAGTGCTCTAGGAGAACTGGGACTATACAGACTTTTTAGGACTTTCTATAGGGACTTTCTCTTTTTTCTATTTTCTGTCCATTTCTGTAAAATGCTGTTGAAATGTTTACCTGTTCCTCAAAGGAAGTTAGTGAAAATATGTATAGATTTAACTTAAGTTTAAACATTTTAATGTAATTTACTTTAATAAAATACAAAATAGTATATGACTTCTGCAAGTGAAAAAATGTATGTACAATATACTGTAGGTTAAAAGAAGTATATATTATATGTAATTTTACAGTAAACTATTGGTAAAATGACAAAAGTAAGGGATTATTGAAGTTTGCTTTTATTATCATCTATAAAACAAACTTAAAGATAGACTGTTAAATTAAATTTCTAGCACAGAATGTAAGATATAGATAGGATTTGTCAAATATCTTTATAAAAAATCTGCTCACATGTTTACTGTACTTTTTTTCACAAAAAAATATGTGTTTCTTTTTATAGAAATGTCATTATTCACCGTGTTTATATTATTCTCAAAAAATGTCCCAAAAAATAGTTTTGGGGAACAACATGAAGGTGGGAAAACAGATTTTTTGGGGGTGAACTGACCCTTTCAGAAAAGTAATTTCCACACAAAACTGTATCTCAGAGATAAAAATCTCTGCATCTCACTTGTAAACATTTATGACTCTCAGCATTTTGAGAACGGGCACATCATAAATGTTCTTGTATATATGAGACTTCTGGTGTCTCAGTGTGTTTCTTCCTCTGCCCCGATTGTCATGTTGCTCAAAGTGAAAGTGTATGTGAGAGAGAGACAGAGTATAGGGTGGGATCAATCCCAATGTTTTCCAGAGGGCTTTCTTTAGCTCAGAGATCTGTAATCACCTGCTTTAATGATACCCAAGAGTCACCACTGTGTAGTCTTGACACTATCATGGCACCTCAGCAGTCAGCATCTGTGTCCTCACTGCTTCATTAAATCATTACGTTACTAGAGAGGAAAGAAATTTATGGAAAGTTATGGGAAAAAATCAGATAGTTATATGTAACGGTAAACAATGAAAATGTTTATACTTTTGAAGTGTCTTTCATTTTTTGTATTAAAGTAATTTTGCATTCAATAATCTTGTAATTTAATCATGTTTGACTTTCCTTTGCAGAACATAAATAGAAGATATTTCGAAGAATGTCGGGAACTGACATCCATTCACTTTCGTTTTGTGTCCATACATTTGAAACTGCACTTCATATGCATCAGCTATTCGTTTAAGCAAAATTTTCCCAAAACGCACAATGCCAACAATAATAAACAAATGTAGCTAAACCTTTATTTCCAAAAAATGCTTTGAAACCTTTACAAAAACATTTTTTTTTATAATTTCATAGATCCTATTGGGGCCAACAGCAATTACGATGCATCACTTCCTTATGATCCCTTTGCCTTTCGTCTAAAGTTGCGTGACATTTTCAAACCGATTATGATTTTAGTCATTTTAAGGCAACACCTGCAGTGCTGAGCGATCACCTCGGGACAGTGAGAAATGTCACGGCTGAAATTAATTAAGTAAAAAGGGCTCTTCCAATTACTCATGAACGGTCTGCAGTGAATGAGTTTGCTTAAGTGATGATGGGTATCATCATATTAGAGTTAAGAGCAGAGCTCACTTCTTCAGATCACACCCGTTCTTCTTTTGACACTTTCAAATCACTCATGGAGGAAGAGTTTTTCCCCTTGTCGTTTTGAAGCTATAGTTAAAAGAGCAGATTGGTTATACAGCTGTAACTGCAAATCTTGCTAGTTAGGAAGACCATCCCCAGAAATAAAACTGCAATGAATTACTTAATTACTCTGGGGCGCCATTGACTACATTTATAAAAATTATTTTGTTTTCAACAGAACATTCTTCTAAATATATTATTTTTTTATTGACTGAACAGAGAAATGTATACATATAGTTTATATATAGTTTGGAACAGCACGTTGTAATGATATTGTGTTATAAAATTACAAATCATAAAATCCAAAATATGAAAAAAATATGGTTTTCACAGCAATGCCAAGACCCCTCTATATTTATATAAATAACTGTTAACGCAAATAAGGAAATAAAATAAATTTCTTGCTTAATTCTTAAAACATTTTCTACCAAAAAAGAATTGCTATCTAAGGTTAAAAGTTAATGTAACCTTTCAGCCAAAAAGGATTCTAGTATGAGAGCTCTTTTTTTTATTGTTTTTAATTTAGTTAAGACTGGTTTTGAACCAAAAAATTTACAAACTACAACCAAAGGCTCACTCCACGTCTCAAAAAAAGGCCTAAAGAGACTGTCAGAACACAAAGATCTTGTCACATTTCCGCTTTACAAAATATTTACCAAACAAGTCCCATAAAGAAGTTTGTCTATTTAGAACTGTCATGATCACCTAACATCTTTTACTTCTAAAACATTAGATTTATATTAGATATTTACAACAGGTGCTATCTCAGTTAACATGAGGTCATAAAAACAGCAACATCATACGTAATCTTATAGGCGCTTAAAATAAAAGTTCACTAAAAATGTAAAATGCTTTCCTTTTTTACCCAACCTTTTATCACTTCAAACTTGTATAACTTTCTTACTTCCGCAGAACACCAAAGAAGATATTTTATTTTATGTTTTGCAGAAGGTTATACAAATTTAAAATGACAAGAAAGTGAGTACCTTATGGCCTTTCTAAATCTACAAGAAGGAAAAATAACAAATAGAGTATTTATAGTCTGTTGAGCAGAGATATCAGGTCTTTCTCATTACCAATAATGAAGAGATTGAAGAGCTTTCCTGTCTTCTCAAAATAGCTGGAGGTTCTGCTAATCACTGTACAATAACCCCAAAATACATCCAGCCGGAGGAACATTATCACTTTTGATTTCAGCCCAACATTTAATAGATACTCACTATGACTTCCAGCCAAAGCACTTAAACAAAGAAGTCTCACTGCTCACAATACATTTCCAAATCAATATTTCATTAACTGCAAAGAGGCAACGTGTTAATATAGAATGAACTTGAAGTTTAAAAAAGTTGAACTTTAGATGCTGACAATGAAAAATAAGTATGAATCTAAATAAACATTTACATAAAAAAATGAACAGATGTGTATATGCTGTCATTGTATTTATTAGAATATATTACAAAAAAGTTAATTCATGCACATATGTAGGGAAATAGAAAATATCCTTCTGACCCTACAGAAGAGAACGAAAAACTCACAAACTGTAAAGCAGTTTTCAACTTTCTTGTGACATCGCACATTGACATTAATTAAAAAAACTGCAACAAAGTGTTATTTGTGTCATATAAGTGTAGATAAAATATGTTCAGAGATGATGGGAAAATGGTTTGGGAGTAGCAACAGTGATATCTAGAGGTTGATGTGAAAAAGATGCATCTCACAGTCACAACTTTCCATCTCCAGTGTTTGCAAATATTTTACTAAATCAATAGAAATATAAGATTATGATTTATCAAATGATAATTAATAATGACTTTTATAATAATAAATATCCAAATAGATTTGTCACCGTGGTTAAGTTAACATTAAGTTAGTGAATGTCTATTTCCCAAATACGTGAACATACAGTTGTAGATGAGTATTATAGATTAACTTTTAACCATTTATTCAATTACTCTTTTAGTTTTCAGTCAAATAAGAAAGTGTTTCTTTATTTTGTTCAAACTAGTTAAATTGTCTGGCTTTTTCTTTGACTCTCAAGGGCAAAACTATCCATAAAAGTGTCTTGGAGTTTGGGATCTGTCACACATTGCATTGGGACACTTAAATCATTTGTTTTGCGCCTGCAGCGTGTCGATTAATGAACTATTTCAAGCTTTCTGTGAAAGCAAAGAAATCCTTTTAAACATGTTCAGTTTTTAGACCTTCAATACAAATAATCCAAACAATTTCAAATAAACCTATATATTAAGTATTAAATCTTTTAAGATGTTATGACATGACAAGGGTACGGTTAGATTTGATATTGAAATGCAGGTATTTAAAAATTGACGTTGAGACATATCAAAACTTTTTCAATGATAATAAAATTGATAGGCTGTAGTTTACAGAACAGCTGTGATGTGATTTTTTGTCGGGAGAAATTTGATGGAGGGTCTTTATGATTCTGAAGAGAATTTGACGGGTCATCAATAATCCTGAAATACAGGGACATATAGCAAACTTTAAATATAATTCTAAACTGCACGAGTTGCTTAGGGTTAAATATTTTCTCTGAGTTTCCAGCCGTACTTAAAGAAACTCAGATAACAGATCCACTGATCTTCTGTTGTGTGCCGGTTAGTGAGAATGAAGGAGGAGATCAGATGTCTAAACTGAAATTGAGGGCACTTGTAGTTGAAATTGGGGCCAGAAAATTCTGTTTTTATCACAGACTTCAGGGCTCCGGTCTTGCAGCAGGTGTGAAACAATGGAGAAATTACAGACATGCCCATGACTGTTGAGAACTTACTGCTGCACTGATCCAGGTTTGGCTTTCTGAAGTGATGGATGTGGGTTTTAATGGATAAAGGTCAGCAAGGCTGACACGAGATTAGTGTGGAAGGGTGGGATGATATCCGGAACATCAGGACCAGAGTCTGTGGTGGAAATCGAACATTTGTAGCAAATAATGAGTTTAGATAAGCACTAAACATCCATATTTAACTCATTTGTAATTATTGGTAACATCTTTTAAATTTTCCTTTAAGCCTATTTATGCATCTCAATGAAATGTGTTGATATTAACGTAACAGAATGCAATAAACACCTTCATGAGGATGTTTTTTGAGGAAGTTATTTGTTGTAGAAAATAGGCAGAGTTTATTCATAACAATAGAATCCAAATGTCTGTATAGTTTGTTTAGAATTTGCTTTATGAAGTTAAAACAAACCTAACTCAAAAGTTCTTCATTTATTGACTTTCATTCTATTCAAACCTGTATAGCACTAAAGAAGATATTTTGAAGAAAGTTGATAACTAAACAACATTGACCACCATTGTACGGACTCCAACTAAGATGTTTTTTCAACAGTCAAATAAAAGTGAAACAACCCGAGAATGGATGACAACAGAACCTTTAAATATGTCAAATTAAATCAAGAAGTAAAAGCACTCCTTTCAGACAACAGTCGCAGAAGTTTATTCGCCTGGCTGTCAAAAATAAAGACCAGCAAAAAGGAGCAAATTACCTTTTTTACGATCAGATTCTACCCTCGTCTGAATGCTGTTTACCAGGTCTGGGTTGATAGATGGAGCAGACACTCAAGGCAACACCATTCACTCAAATTATACTCCATTAAAAGCTGCTTCAATTTCACCATCTTAATTTAATGAGAGGAACTAATGAAAGAGCAAAATAGAGCCGAGGACCCTGTGTGCTTCAGATAGCACAAGCGGAGCTGGAAGGGTTTTGGGTGATTTGGCGTCTAACATTTTGGTTGAAATAAATCCATTTTCTATAAATAAAATATTCATTAAGCTCTTTGCTGTGCAGATGGAACATTTTTATGTTCGAATTAACACTGGAATCCTTTTATATAAAAAGCCAATTGAATTCTAAAATTCACCAAAGCTGTCTGAAAGAAATGTCGCTTGTAGGTCAGACATCAAATCTTCATTAAATATGTACATTTGTTCTCAACATTATAGCTCAATTAAAAGACTTATGAAATAAAACAAAGATTCAGATCATTTCTTCGGATATTTATTTTTTCCCATTACTATTATTTACACAAACACCAACAAATAAAATGTCATTTTCAACTACAGTGAGAATATAATGGTTCTGTTCTTTAGCTCCTGCACATATTCTTTCGCCTGGTCGAATCCCGTCTTCTGTTCCACTTTAGGTGGCATTCCCTCGACAAGCTTTACGAAATAGTGGCAGTTTACTTTATCCATGATGCCGAACATTCCTCGTCCATGATAACGTATGCGCTTCAGATACTTTCCTTTACCCGAGAACGATTCAGCTGTTGGGATCCGACAGAAAATATAGATTAAATACAAATTATTATTTTAATAATTTCTTATGAATATTTAATATGACCAAAAAAACAATGTTTGTCAAAAATAAAGTCAAATAGACTATTGGAGTAAACCTAGAAATTTTAATAATATCTAGGGATGTAGCAATGTATCAGTCGCGGATATTATACCTGCAGTTTTGGATTCATTTAACACCATCAGCATATAGGGGAAGTTTATTAATGAAAT
>CM065666.1:13513650-13721150 GCA_033220385.1 Triplophysa yarkandensis
GAATAATTTGTGATACATTTTTTCTTATCTATAGGCTGCAGTACTTTAAATCCCTTAAATACGTATACTTCACCAAAGGCCATCACCTTTAAGGTTCACGCCAGTTTTTCCACAAGCATTTATATTTGTTTTGAGAGCTGCATGTTAAAATGTGCACTCATTAAAGAGAGAAGAGACACATTCTAGTCCTTCATCTACATACTTACATGACATAGTAGTAAATGGTTGTCCTGATATTGTTACACCACATATCAACTTTCTTTTCTCCTGTAGCTACAAGGATGGGATGATTGTTGTGATAGACATAAGTAAGAAAGGAGAGGTGATCCATCGACTGAGAGGACATGATGATGAGATTCATGCCCTGGTCTGGAGTCCTCAACCCAGAGAAGAGCCGCTTTACGGACGCAGTACAGAAGAAAACACGGGTGACTTCCTCTACTACAATACCTTTGTGTGTCTTAGTTAATGACTTCAGTTTTATAGCTGTTGGTCTCTTCTCGTAGATGGCAGCAACGGATTGAGCGAAGGAGCAGAGGTGGGCTGTTACCTGGCCTCAGGCAGTCGAGATCAAACCGTGAGGATATGGAGCACAGCCAGAGGCAAAGGTGCTTTAAATGAACTCAATGATAAGGTTTTAGAGAATATCGCAGGATCCAGGTTATCCTTTAGCTCACCCTGTTTTGGTTTCCAGGTGTCATGACCCTAAAGCTTCCCTTCTTGAAGCGGAGAGGAGCTGGGGTTGATCCAACGGTGAAGGAAAGACTCTGGCTGACCGTCCACTGGCCCAAAAGGAGACCTTCACAGATTGTGTCCAGCTGTTTCGGGTACGGATGTCTAGATGCTGTCATGCGATATGTTGTGTTGAATTTGAATGCTGATTGTGTATGTTTGGGTGCCTGCAGGGGTGAGATTGTCATTTGGGATCTGATGAAGTCTGGCAAGCAGAAGTGGACTCTTTTAGGTAGCTCATCGGATGGACAGAATCACGGCCGGATCGTGTTTAATATGAGCTCATTGGGTGTTGGGGAGAGGGAACTGTTGTTAAGCACCTCAATGGACAGAGAGGTGAGATTTTTTTCGTACTTTTTGTGAATGACTCACTTTCTTCTATGGAACACAAAAGAAGTGGTTTTGTGTCTATACAATTGAAGTCATGGGGAATCACCGATATTTGGTTAACACCATTCTTCAAAATATCATCTTTTGTGTCTTGATGAGAAAAAAGTCATACAGGTTTGACATAAAGACGAAGGATGCTTATTTTTGGATAATCGTCCCAATTGATGACTTATTTCAGATTAAATGCTGGGATCTGGCATCTCTAGAGTGTTGCTGGACGTTGCCCACTTTGGGAGGGTTTGTGTACTGTCTAAGTTTCTCTCCGGTGGGGACCGGCTGTCTGGCTTTGGGGGTCGGGGACAGCATGATCCGGGTGTGGAACACCCTCTCTATTCAGAACCAGTATGACATAAGGACTTTCTGGCAAGGGATCAAGTCAAAAGTGACAGCTGTGAGTCTTTTAATACTGGAAATTATGAATATAAATGTACTTTCAGGTCTGTCAAATAAGTAACTACGTTCAAAATAAAATGTCGTTTTAACATTATGTATGTCTATAATGTGCAAAATAATTTTGGTTTATAAACATAAAATATTAAAAGGAAAATAGTTAACAGTTTGGTCATTTGGTAACAAGCATTATTTGTGTGAGGTCGTATATACAGTACACACCAGTGTGTGCATTTTTGTATATATTAAATAAACAGAAGCATAGAATTGATTCATCTATATTACAGTATTAATATTTTTTTCTCAGTTGGCATGGCATCCATTGAAAGAGGGTTCACTAGCGTTTGGCACAGATGATGGTAAAGTGGGCATCTATGAGGTTTACTCCAACAGGTAAGACCTACATAATCAACTTTTTTTTAGAAGTATTTGTACTAGCTTTGTGCACATTAATAATGTAAAGTAAATAATGATGTTCTTACAATTATAATAATTTTAGTTTTACTTTAAGTATTCAGTCTCTTAACACATTAAGCTTAATTGATCAGTGGACTTGAGTTTGACCATAAGAAAAGTTAAAAGAAAAATTAGAATACAATGGCAACCTCAATATTTTTTTGCACACAGACCACCTCAGATCTCAAGCACCTACCACCGCCGAACCGTCTATTCCCTATCGTGGGGTCCTCCTGTGCCGCCTGTGTCTTTCGGTAAGTCTTCTCAATGCACATGCATAAACATTGAACATTGAACTTGGAGCGACACCGCGAGGGATCTGTCGGTCATAAGTGATGCTCGGCTCATCTTTAACACGCTCTGTAATTGAGCGAGCGTGGGCCGAATGCCAACGCTCCGTCCACACAGTTTGTTGGGTAATCAAAAAATGAAAACTTAATTTCTCCTGTCCGCTGACAAATGACACGTTTATCCCGATATCCATCTCTGGGCCGCGGGGGTGTAAAGGTAATTGCTTTTGTTTGAGAGCTGCTGATGGGAGATGGTGTCTTGGGATGATGTGATTTGTTTACATTCTTTTACCGGCGTGTTTTCTTGACTCATCTCCCTCAGGATATCCTGCCTAAATGTGTTCAGCGGGATGAATTTGAATATTGCTGATCATCTTATGGCTTCTAAAGCCAACTTTAGACTTCAATAGTGAAATGAGGGTAGACCGCTTTTGTAAAATAGAGGACATTAAGCATTATCCTATATATTCATGTGTGTTACTCAGGGGGTTCAGAAGATAAGCCGTCCTACAGTTTGTACAGTTGCGCCGGGGAGGGCGTCATCTTCCAGCATGACCCCCGGAAACTATCAGGAGAAGCCAGTAATATTGACAAGCTCATCCGCAGCACTAATGACATCAAAGTAAGTGGAGAAAATACTCGTTCTTATAAAAAAGTTTAATGGTGAATCAAATGGTATCTGGTTCTGTTAAAGCACAAGATGGCCCCGCACACAGATCTCAACTGGAAGCCGGATGGAAGTGTTCTTGCCATTGGAAATGAAGATGGGTATGAACTCTTGCTGGTTCTTTATTAAGTTCTCCACAGTTCTATTTACAGTTATTAATATATTAACTATTGTAATGTAACAGTCAATTAGGCATGTTTGCCATTCACACAGGGTCACACAGGCATCAATGCTTGAGAGATAATGTACTGCGAATAATAGATGCGATTTTTTTTTTGTTGAAAAAACTCATTTGTTTGAGTATACTCAGTAACACAAAGAGAATATAAATGTTTTCATTACATAAATATTCTATTAATGTCATCACGTCAAAGAAATTTCATCCATGACTCTTCCTTTTACTGAACACAAGAGAAGATATTTTGCAGAATGTTAGTAACCAAACAATGGCAGCCCCTTTTTAATACTGTTGTGTTATCCCAATAGCAATGCAAGTAAATGGGTTACTAACGTTCTTCACAATATCTTCTTTTGTTTTCTTTTAAAGAAAGAAACTGCTCATTGTTATCAGATGCTGTTCTTAGAGAGATATAGGTGTTTTATGTTTTGTATTTTTTCAGGTCTATAGATGTATTTAAAGCCCCGACACTGAAGCTCCTGTGTTCAATTCAGCAGCATCATAAGATTATTAATGCATTACGCTGGCACCATGAACACTCGACTCAGACAGATCTGCAGTACCTGCTCGCCTCCGGCTCCAGCAACGCCACGGTCTACATCCACAATCTGAGGAGCGCCATAGGTCAGAACCCCTTTCAGTCTCTAGTCTGAAGCTCTCTGAGTTCCGATCTCTCATTAGCGTTCATCTCTATCAGAAACCCCATCAGAAAGTTCAGTACTGGTGACTGAACCCTACAGGACTCTGTCTGGACACACCAACAAAATCACAGATCTGGCCTGGAGCCCTCATCACGACGGGCGTCTGGTGACGGCATGTTACGATGGCACGGCTCAAGCAAGTTACACATTCCTTATTTGCACACAATGAGGGTATAAATACTGCTGGCTCGGTGTGAAGCGTAGGCAGTGAAATTGATGGGATTTTGCAAACAAAGTGGGTCTATAAATATCCACACACCACCTCCACACTGTTATTGACGGCGACAGATGATAATGTTTCAATTAGTGCTGGAGCATTGTGGGTTATTTATTTTACTGATGGCAGTATCTATAAAGAAGAGAGGCCGATGGCTGATACAGTCCCGATAGATTCTGACAGTTTATGAATGTTTATTACTTGAAATTGTACTGCACTAGCACACACTGAACCCAATATTGACTTTTGGGAACTGTTAAAGAACTCATGGGTATTTCATGAGTACTGCAAAATTATTCTCACCATAGAGGACATACAAAAGTAATCTTCATTTGTATTCTGTTTTGTGTTTATTGAGTAAAATGTGTATTATATTAATGTTAGATTAATGCTATAATATTAACATTGCATTCTTACTATATATATGTAAGATGAATGGTAGTGTTGTTTGAAAAGTCACATTGAGGTTCAGTGAAATTTCAGTTCAGGTGTTACACAAAAATGAAAATTCTGTCATCATTTACATATCCTGTTGTAATTTCTGTATGACTTTGTTTCATCTACATAACACAGAAGATATTTTGAAGAATGTTACATACCAAAAACCATTGGTGGACATTAACGTCTATTTTAAACCCAAAACCAATGCGAGTCAATGCACACCAACAGTTTTCTTTAACCAGCATTCTTCAAAGCATCTTAAGTGTTTTGCAGAAGAAAGCCATGCAGGTTTGAAATGACAATAGGGCGAGTATATGATCATGTAAATGTATTTTTTGCATTTAGGGGAACTCTAGTAGAGTTTTTGTGGAATCTTTATATTCTCTGTATAATTATGTGAACAGGTGTGGGATGTGCTGAAAGAGGAGCCGGTGTGTAACTACAGGGGTCATTCAGGGCGTCTGATGTGTGTTCAATGGTCTTCAGTTCATCCTGATCTCATCTGGACCGGTGGAGATGATTTCACTCTGCACGAGTGGGCCGTGTCCAAGCAGGAACACGTCACACCTCCCAAAGGTAGATTTATCTAACATCATTTAGCTATATATAAACATATATATATATATATATATATATATATATATATATATATATATATATATATATATAATGAAGTTATATTTAAAAAAATATTTTGATATTATGAAAGATGAAAAAGAGCAGGTTTGAGTCTGACCGGTGACATTTTTCAATTTGATTCCTCTAGTTTTTCTTCAATAATTTGCTGTCACGTTTATAGTCAGTTTAATACTGTAAAAAAATAGGATGATGGAGGGATGACTTATTTCTAGTTTGTAAAGCAAATAATAAAATTATATATTTTATTCTTCCTCTAACCTTTTTCATTTGATTCCAAAATTAACTTAAAAAGCACCTGGAAAATTGTAAAAAAAATTCTATAAAGTATAAATAACATTTATGTATAATGACCTAAAAGTGTACCTAAAAAATATAATATTTAACTTAAATTGACCTCACAATTGCCTACATTAAAAAAAATTATATTACCTAAAATGTTGCTTATGACCTAAAGTTAAGTATTTAAACAGTCAATGGCAATTTTTCGTCAACATTACATCAACCTTTGTGTTAATATTGATTTTGAATCAATTTGCATTTACCTCAATCAACCATGTTTATTAAGTTATGAAGTTTTCTCTCTGAATATTGCATACACATTTTCCAGATTTTATGACAAACTACCATATTTACTGTTCATTCCATTCCAGGTAAGAAACGTGTTGAGATGGAGAGAAAGAGAGGACCTCAAAAAAAGGCAAAGAAAAAAAAGAAGGCATCTGGAAAAGGAGGGATGAAGGCGGAGGAGAGTGAATTGCCTACAGGAGAAGAACATAAAAGAGCAGCAGGCAGCGGAGCAGAAGATCAGCAGTCAGAAAATGACGAGGAGGATGAGGAGAGAGAGAGCACACACCGTCCATCTGTCACGGGTAACGGATCAGCTTTCTGTCTTTCATCTCTCGCTGTCTCTTCCGTGTGCTTCCAGCGCTGTCTGTAAAATGTCACTCCCGTCCTGTGATGAATAACCTTCATCATTGGGGTCACAGGTTGGTCGGGAGAGAAAGACGTCGACCCGACTGTGGCCGAAAAGGTTCAGAACGGTTCGGAAAAGTTCATCCATGCAGTTAAAAGAGAGGTCAAAGAGGAGAAGAGAAGAGAGAAGCCAGGTTTGCTTTTGTCTGGTCTTTGAACTGTTCTGAAGAGTTAATCTAGTTTCTTTCTTCAAAGACATATTGAGTTTGAAGCACAAATGCAAGAAAGAAATGTTGATTTCTTGAGAAATAGATGTTTGAAAGGAAATGTGATTGTTATTCATACATCTATGTAGATCTTTCTCTGAAGAAGAGAAAGCCGCGTTCCATTCTCCCGCTCAGCACAACGATGGATCACAGACCCAAAGAAGAGCTTCAGAGAGACTGTCTCACATTAGCTGCTGTCAAACATTCACATGGTGAGCGATGAATATTTATCACTTTAAATAAAACTGCTCTATAAATGATGTGATTGAAGAAATCTGTAAGAGGTAGATTTAAGCTGAAAATGCAGCTTCAGAGTTGTCAGAGGAAAAAGGGCAATGTACAGTAGCGAAAATATTTAATTTTTTATCACCTTGAACTACCATTTAAGATTGAAAATCCATATTAGCATCTCTTATTTGGTAAAATGATGGGATCAAATAATTGTTATTCAAATAAAAGTATTTTTATATATTTGATAATCAAAGCTCACACTCCAATGTTCCAGATATGTAAATGTGTCCTCCATATTGTATTGGTCCACTGAGATTAATGCTTATATTCCACAAAACTGCAGAGCAACTGACTCTAAAAACCCCTGGGACTTAAATTGAGATTCGTGTTGCAGTGTGTTAGTTAAGCAGATATACACAATAGCAAACAACATTTCGTATTATCGTTGTTGCAACGCAAATGAAAGTTCATCTTGCTCATTAACATTCATGGATCTTCTTGGCGGGGTGGCCAGATCTCCATAAGAATCAAATACTAGCCTATGTTTCTAGTCCAAAAAATAGAAACTTAATTCATAATTAAAAGCCACAAAAAACAAGCCATAATACATATTTAAAAGAAGCAAAACTCTTAAGACTTGTAGACTTGGCAACAAAAACTGCAGACTTGGCAAAACAGACTGCGGACCTCATTGTTCGAAAGTGGTGACGACCTATGTATAGTTATAAAGAAAGTATGTTATAAAATGGAAAAATCTTTCAGGTTAAATAAAAACAATGAACTATATTTCAAAAACAACTGTAAAGAAATATTCTTTACAAAGTAAAGTAAATACACAAGTATACACAATAAAAGACTAACTTTGGAATTATAACCACAAATACAATAAACCACACAAGCCTGAATGAATAAAGATAAACTGTAAACAATAATAATAAAAAGGAGTACACTTAATTTTATAAATAAATTGTTACCTTGTGTTTTCTTAAGTCATAAATGTTTGCTCCTTAGGACAAGCAGCAATGTGTGTTCCGGGTTCTGGAGATCACATCCAGCTCGGGCTGTTCACGGACAGGGATGCCCTCTACAGGATGTTTCAGGAGGAAGGTGAGATCAACCTTTATTCCATGATCCTAGATATTAGATGCTGATCTGAAATCAGTGTTTAAATGACTCTGGTGTTTTGTGCAGAGGAGAGTCACATGGAGGCGGGTCATTATGACTCTTTGGTGTATCTCAGACTGTGGAAAGGAGATCTGATAGGCGCTTTAAACATGGCTACAGAGAAAGGAGAACTGACAGACCATCTTCTCAGTTTAGCTCCTATGGGTAACACACATCTCTGAGTTTATTCTGAAGAGTAAACCGTTGTATCATTTCTGATCTTCTGATTGGTGTAATGTGTGTGTCAGCGGGGTTCCAGGTTTGGTCCAGGACCGTAGAGGCGTATGCAAGGCAGCTCTGTCTTCATGAGCAGTTCCTCAAAGCCGCTTCACATCTCATTTCCATCCATAAAATCTACGAGGCCATCGACCTCCTACAGAGCCACCAGTTTTACCGGTTAGAAACACGAACTTCTTTACTCGTGTGCAACTGGGATTACAAAATAGAAAGTTGACGGCTTCGTTTGTGTTTATTCATCAGGGAAGCCCTAGCGTTGGCCAAAGCCAGACTTCAGCCAGAAGATCTGGTTCAGAAAGATCTCTATATGAAGTGGGCCGCTGTGTTAGAAAAGGATGGACACTACGCTACTGCCGCCAAATGGTATGTAAACTTAAAATCGAGGAGAAAATGTGAATGCTGTCATATACTTTACTGTTCAGTTCGGTTTAATATAACTGAAACCTATGTGAACTCTGTAAATGTTTGTTAGTTACCTCGCTGCAGACTCCGGCTTTAATGCTGCGAAAGTGATTGCCAAGAAAGGGGACGTGACGTCTTTAAGAACTGCGGCTAATCTAGCGTGGCTGTCGGGAGAAAGCGAGCTGGCACATTCTCTCTCTCTCAGATGTGCCAAAGACTTGATGCTGTCACAGGATTGGCTTGCCACACAGGAAGTGCTAAAGACACAAGATTCTCTTCTGGTTTGTTTCCAAGGGTTTTAAAAGGTTTATAAGAAATGTGTACATTTATAACTCATTGAAGGATCCATACGGATATTTATTTTATTTAATTATGCCTTTTATATATATTGTGCAATGTTAACAGGGACAACTTTTGATGTTAATAATGTTTTAAGAAATGCTGAAATTAATATGAATAAATGTTGCATTAGTAGTTTGTTAGTTCATTGTTTTGAGAATGCATTTGAGAAGTATTTGTCATCTAATAGCGCCTTACTGTAAAGTTTAACCAATACCAGTTTCTAATCTTTGTTTTAAAATATTTGCTCTGTTATGTAATCTCTATTAATGAATATGTTTTAATAACCTATAATATGATCAATAGCATACAAAGCTCATGTGTGTTGTGTTGTTCTTCACAGGTTCACAGGCTACTGTATTGTGTGAATGAACTCCTCACTCACAGACTCACAGATGTGGTCGCATGGTCTCTGACATCCTCACATGACTGGTCCAAATCACAGGATGACCACTTCCTCTGTACCACACACACTGTGTGGGAGAGAGTGTTCGGTGTGACGGCTGATGATCTGGTTAAAGTGAAAACACTACATGACCAGCTGAGAGCCATTGAGAATCCTCCTGTCACTGCCAGTGTTCCTTTGAAGCAGGTGAGTTTCAACATGATTCTGTTGATATGATAGAAATAATTGTAATACTTTTTAACTGCTTAGCTAACATGAAATTGTCTTAACCACTGATTAAAAACTATCATCTATTTTAAGCTCTTATCTTACATCGCATTGGACGTGACACGGTGTGCCTTGAGTCAGCTGTCATGTGATTGGTCGTCTGTAGTAGAGGAACTGTTCCGAGCCTTGACTCGAGGTTCTGAGGTCGGCCACTTTGCTCTCATGGCTGAGATGAGCCGCCTGCTTCTGCCACAAGGTTAGACGTGTGAACTACAAGTCAAGCTTTGGGACACTTAAGTGTAAATCTTCTCATTGTTTAGAAGACTTCTGATCTGAAAGTGTATACCTAAATGTCTGAAATTAGTTAATAGACTTAAATACAAGTAAGCCAACATACACCTACAACATACATGTTTATATGACAAACTTACACTTTATTTAATAAAGAATGCTTTTGAAATGGATGCCTTTGACTAAATATTGAAGAAAGAACAGCCAGAATAAAAAGCTTCTCAGAGTATTACCTTAAGGAGCTTCTTAAGAAAATTACAAGAAAACATTTCTGCAAATTCCAGTCAAAAGGAGACTACTAGTTCCCTTTGTAATCATTTTATTTTAATATGTGATTACATAAGAAATTGTTCTGGTAGTGTGTTTATATAAAGTTTTTTATGCTTTTAAATGATTTATTAATAGGAAAAAAAGTTGAGAAAATATATAAATAAACTGTTGTAGTTATTATTAGGCTCAAAATCTTTCATATTTTTTGCAGGTTTGGACTCTGTGGCATTCTACAAAAAGAAACTAGAACCAGCTGATGAGAAAAGCTTGGCGATTTCTCAAAATATAGAGGCTTTTGTCTGTTATCAGCTCTTGTATAAGAAATGGTGGAGCCAATGTACAACTACATCTTTGACCAATAACACAACGAGTAATGGTCACCATTTGATGGAGCAAAAACCAACCGAAGATGCAAACTGTAACGGAGAAGTTCAATCGGAGAGTTTCTGGAAGGTTTTACTCTCTGAACCTCACGCCAGTTTTCAAGCCACCAAGAGAACCATAGCAGAGATTCAGAGTAAAGTATTGAGACTGGTTCAACAACACAACCCGTCTACAGACTCTCACCTGAGCTCAGACACATCCACTCTCCAATTTGAGGAACATGAAGGAGCTGAATGTGAAAAAAGGTCATCTTAGATTTTTGCATCAGTTTTATTTCTGCAGTTATTCTCAAGATGTCTAACAGCTGCTTTCTGTCATTGAAATAGTGAATCTTTTGCTACTCTGACTGTCCAGGCTGCTGAATACAACAAAGAGGTTGAAGCTGTTCCTGATATTATCAAAGTAAGAGTCTTTGTCTCTTTCCAAATTTCACTTTTAGAGTATATTTAACCTGCTGTAAGCATTGTTTTGCTACTTTTTAGACATAAATTGTTTTTTTTAAAACCGCTAATACACATTATATTGATGTTATAGGAACATAAAATTAGATGATTGCTGGTAAAAAACACAAATATATATTTTGAAGAATGTTGGCAATAGTCCTACTCATTCACTTTTAGGGTTTGAACACAAAAACAATGCTGGTCAATGGGTACCACTGTTGTTCGGTTACAACATCTACAGAATTCATGTTTGAAATAAATGAAGAGTAAATAATAGAAGTTTCCTTTTTGTGAGCCATCCAAAGATATAGTTTACTCGAAACTTACACTATATCTCACCTTCATATCATCCCAAATGTATTTCACTTCATGTGATTGTGATTAACTAAAGAATGGTGCAATCTGAATGTATTGACAATGTACACTATTAAAGTCTTTTTTCGTTACGATTTCAGAAATGTCCTTTTCCTGATGTTATGGAGTGTTGCATTGTCCTTCTGTATCTGGACAGACACTTTGCTCTGATTCCACAGCACATCTCTGCCGAAGCCAAAGCATTGTTGCACAAATATGGAAATACAGCATCACTGTGTAAAGCCAGGCAGAGAATGACACACTAGCACTTCTTATATGCACTTGGGAATTTACTTTTGATATGTATAATTTACCTGACTTTGTCTGTACCTAATAAAAAATCTGATTAAAGCATTGTGTGGTTGACTTTAAGTTAAAACAGCATAAAGTTTTTTGTAAAAATCACTAACACTTTGTTTACAAAGTACATTGTGGTTTTTTTTTTTGCTGTGATGTATGACGTTCTTTATAAATAGGAATGAAACTACAACTGCTATTTGACGATAGAAAACAGTTTAATACACAACAGCTTTGAACAACAGATGAAATAAAAATATGTACCACAAACATTAGTTGAATTCATGACAAACAAATTTAAAATTTACATAAGACCAGCAGACTCCTGTTCCCAGAGACACCTCAATCTAAAACTTGTTCTTTGCAGTAAGAAATGCTAAGAAGAGTTTTCTTATTTTGACATACATGCATGCTGGCATGTTAAAATCCCCATCCCTGCTTTCCAGCGTTGAATAAACCTTTATAGAATCTCAATGACAACTTTTGAGCCTTTCTGGAAGTTACAAAACATTTCTAAAAAAGGATTGAGATCATTAAAATGCCTTGATTCTCATCAGCATTAATATACACAAGCGCTGGTCCCATGCTTAAAACATTTGTGTTTTTAATACTGTAAAACAAAAGATAAAATTTTCAAAAGCAGCAGATGGGAGAAACGGGAACACATCAAGTGTCCTTGAACGGTTGCAGAGTGATGAACTACCGAGTGGAACAGAAAGTGAGAATTTAGACTGTTGGCATTTTCCAATGTCCCTTTAGAAAGCATGAATGATTTTAAGAAATCTTTAAGGAACAGGAAAGAGAACATCTGCTGGGTGAGATTAAAACAAGTGAATTATCCACTTGGTCACTGTTGCTCATTCGGTCAGTGCTTATTGTTGGTTTCATCCTGCGACGAATTAGAGATTCCGTTTTGACTTTGTGTGGATCCTGATCCCAGACCGTAGAGCCGCCCGCAGTACTTTGCATCGTCAATGTTGTCCTCAAAAAACAGCTGCAGAGACATGATGATTAAGTCTTTACGATTTATGGACTTGGTCATGATACGTTTTATAGTCACATTACAAAAATCGCAAATATGTATTACAACAAACTGAATTTGTAACATTTACCTCTTTCATTCGGAAGAAAGCCATTCCCGTGAGAAGCGAATCTGATCCAGCCTGATGCTGCCTGCCGATCCTTTTCAGTTCCAGCTGGTCTGCAACTTCTTGAAGTCCCCCCTAAAACAAACCAGCACATGGTCTCTTCCGGTACACTTAAACTGACCATAAAAGCCTTCCTTGCACCCTCTCATACCTTGAGGTTTTTGCAGCTCTTCATAAGATATTTAACATCATAGATAGCTGGGAAGAAGAGGTTTAAGATCTGGAAGAATTCGTGTTCCTCTTCAGGCAGTCTTGAATCTGTGAGTAACTTCACCAGGTATCCAAAATCATAGCCACTGATGAGGGCAAAGCAGCAAAAAATTAAATTATGTGGCATTAACTAAAAGGATCAGCATTGATATAGACTTCATACTGTCATTACCTGTGAAATGATAGCCACTTGACATTTTCACAAAGCACAAGGCCTGATGTCATCAGCAGCTCTGCGAAGTAAAGTGTATCAATCCCTTCCTCCTCGTGCTTCTTAAACTGTAGTCCAGAGTTCTGAAGGAGGTCTATTGAGTCCTGAGAATACATGTCCTCTCTGCAAAGCACAGGAACACACTTTACCTTCTACCTTTACAATTTCTTTAGAGACAGATCCATATATAGGTTGGCCAATATTTGTCCTATTTCAATATATCAGCACATATCCATTGTTAGTTGCATCAATTTAAAGTCAGGCACCACCCTAGGCAGCTCTGTGTTATTGGTGCAGTGGAACTGTGCGTTTCTGTTAACTTTGAAATGCAATAAAAATGGACATTAGCTGAATAAACTTACATTTTTGGACCACTGACAATATACACACATTACAGAGATAAAGTTTAGGTTTAATGAGGATAATAACCATCAAGAATGTCAGAAATCACTATGGTTTTAGCTCGGTCCTTGCATACAAGGTTGTACAACATGACAAGTGTTTTTAAACATTTAATACTTTGTTTTAAACTTTGCATAAATATTTTTTGAAACATGTTTAATAAGTGATAATGCTAAGTTTAGAAATATTGTCCATTCTCTTATTATAAGTGTGATATTTTAATATGCAACTGAAGGAAGAAAACTTTAAGATATCAGCCCTAACAGCGCATATCAGTAATCGGCTGACCCGTTTAAAGATAAGCATCAGTTATAGAAAACCATATATCAGTCGACTGCTCCCTTTTTTTAATTTAGCCAAAAAATCATAACACATTAAATGTGTCTATGTGGAACTGCAATGCAAATGTGTTCCATGCTGATTTTGACATAGTTGTGGTTATTCTATAACCCAAACAAAGAGAACTAATTCTGTTTGATATGGATGGGGTCTTTCCATAACAGTGCTGCCTTTGGTCAGTATAATACTCATGACATCATAATGGCAATCCGGTTGCACATGCCCTCAAACTGTAGGTATTCTATTCAATATTTGTCTTATATTTCAATCACTTTTGCCTTAAAATGGGACAAGGGGAGGTCACCGGCTAGTTACCTTCAATACAGTATTCAAACTCTAAAGTTTAACTCTAATGTTCAAGAAAAAATTGGATAACCCCTATATCAGCTATAGCGTGCACCTCAATTAGGTGCTGGTTGAGACAGACTAGTACCCTACGGTTGGACACATACGTCAGATTGAATTTGAAGTTGAACTGCCACGTTGTGGTACCAGGCGGATAGTCTCCATCTTCATTCATAAACGTCAGGCCCAGCTGGATGATTTTTAAAAGGTCAACATTGCACCGCAGGAGCTGATACTGGTAGTCGACAGTACTGCGGAACTCTCCGATGGGACGGACGACCACTCCTGGGAACTCGGTGTCCTGATTCATACAAAAACACTGTGTCAGGCTTACATTTACATGTGGTGGAATATCAGATGTCAAACAAAGTTTGTAGATCAATGATGGAGGATCACATGATCACACTTTTAGAGTAACTCAGTAACTGTAGGATGCCTTGAATAAAGTACAGATCTCACTCACACACAGACCGACACACACACACACAGACCGACACACACACACAGACCGACACACACACACCGACACACAGACCCACACACAGACCCACACACAGACCGACACACACACACACAGACCGACACACACACACACACACACCGACCGACACACACACACACACACACCGACCGACACACACACACACACACACCGACCGACACACACACACACACACACACCGACCGACACACACACACACACACACACCGACCGACACACACACACACACACACCGACACACACACACACACACACCGACACACACACACACACACACACCGACACACACACACACACACAGACACACACACAGACAGACCGACACACACACAGACCGACACACACACAGACCGACACACACACAGACCGACACACACACAGACCGACACACACACAGACCGACACACACACAGACCGACACACACACAGACCGACACACACACACACACACACACACACACACACACACACACACACACACACACACACACACACACACACACACACACACACACACACACACCATAGCAATGTAGTTGTAGTTCTGAATGATCTGTCGGATCTTCCTCATCTCCTCCTCCACATTGCTGGCCCAGACCTCACAGATGATCTGGCTGGTATCTGCGAGTGCTGCTGGCATGATGATGAAGATGATGGAGATGATGAAACCGGAAGTGATCGAGTATCCCAGAGGTCCAGGAGAACACCACTGGGAAGAGACATGACACACAGTGACCTCTCACATATGAATGACATTTATTAACATGCGTACATGATCACATGTGTGATATATGATGACGTGCATGTGATTTACAATAACGAGCCTCACGAGAGGATTAACAGTGTTCTGATGGACGGCGTTGACTTTAGCTCTTGTTAGCTTCCGCTGTTTTTTCCCGCCAAACACACGAACATTATATGCGCGGGAAACGCCATTAAACATTAATGTGTATGAGAACAGAACCTTGATTGGGTCTTTACCTGATAAAAGTCTCGTGAGGTGTAGAAGCAGCCGCCGAGCAGCTGGACAACTCAGCAGGGACTCCAAACACAAGCAACGCTGCTTCCGGTCCGCGGAGTTATGGGAAAACACCCGCCAGAATAAAAGTCCCTCAATCAACACAAGAGTCTTTGGGAATTATAAGACATCCCATTTTAATGTCTTATGATGGATAAATACAGCTCATGAGGCATAGAAATTTGGACCTAAAATGCCCCTTAAGATTAACCTACAGACCTTTTTCAGAAGGTTTAAAATAATTACTATATTTATTTTTATATTGTAAATATATTAGGACATAGAACACAATTGCTTATTTATGTGTAGAGTGATGTCACAAGGCATCCTTCCTGACATTTTATACCATCTTAATATTTTGCTTTATTAAATATTTATTTTCATGATTTAGAAATAAAGAACCTTAGGGCGGCTGATGGCTTGTATGAGGCCTGCCATTGCAAACTAGTTGGAATGAGTTAACATGACTAGTTGCATTTATGTACAACTTTAAAGGACTCACAAAATACACACAAACAACACATCCTAAAGATTAGAAGAGAGACTTTTTATATTTGTTGTCGAACTACAAAACATATTCTTGTGCTGGTGATATATTTACAAATCTTGTTGACAGTACAGTGTTGATGATAAAATTCACAGCTTTCAGAAGTCTCACAAGAAAATAAAGACAGCAAACCCAAATCACAAAAGTGCAATAAATTCGAGCTGTACTTCTCAAACCGTCTCTTTGATCGGATCAGTTTTTTCATCATTATAACAAGATTACAAAAATGCACTGGAGCTTCCAAAACAAAGTCCTACTACGAACAATACACAAGAAATCATTCATGACTACCAGCATCAGATACTGACAGCGTTTTCACCTATTGATTCATTAGAACAAGTCTTACATGGTGTGTGTATGATAAAAAAAGTCAGATTGGTTGTTAAAGAGCACCTAAGCAATACAATTCTCTCTTCAACCATATACAGAGACAGCATACTACTGTATACTATGATGACCAATGACAACATAAGACTTATTTTCTCTTGATCGAGTACTCTCAGAAGAAGATACAACCTTGTGTTTCCAAGTAAACAGTTTACATTCTACACCATTACATACACATGTACATAATGTTTAAAGGGGACACACTGTTTCTGTGTCGATTTAACAATTTCAAACGATAAAACGTGTGACTCTTCAAGAGTAAGAAATAATAAAACCGTCCCTCCATTAAAAATGCCAATGTGAGAATATTTACGTCACTCAGCACATTATTAAACTGAGCTAAGATGAGGCCGACAGAAGTCTACATTTGGCAGTGATCTGTATGTCTATACGGAATGCTACACTGTGAACACAATACGAGAAAGATAGCACAAATACTCTAATAAACTGAAATAACTAAAAGAAAATATGCAACAGAAAACAACATTCAGCACAAAATTTGTGAAATATAGATATTTGGCTAAACATAAGGCTTTGGGACAGTATTTTAGTTGGGTCTTTAATGTTGCTTAGAATATTCCGTCATATAAAAATAAATATGTTGCACAGAGGGATTGGGTAACGTCATTTTCTAAATCATGACAATCCAAATGTAATTTTTCCAAGGAATGAAAAAATATATATTTTTCGCATTGAAACAAGAGATGTGATCAAGCTTTTTAAATAACACTTCAAATATGAGCTACAATAAACATTCAGATGTGATTGTAGAACAGATTTTGCCACTGGGTGGAGTCAGAGACTAGACTTTTGGAGCAGTATAAGTTGCATTTTAAATTCTATAAAAGACAGACATTGTGCTGTTATTTAGAAATATGTCAAGTTCAGTACATTTGTGTTATATTACTAATATTTTTCTTTAATTGAATTGAACAAACGTAGCTGTGTATTCTAAATTACTCATGTCATCTCTCCCTGCTATATATTTTGAAGAATGTTGGTAACGGCACCCATTAACTTTCGTTCATTTTGCATCTATGCAATACAAGTAATAGAGTGCCACTTTTTAAAAAAAAATGATAAGACAGTATGTAAATAATGACACATTTTTCATTTTTAGCTGAACTATCCTTTTAAATGTTAATTTCATCTTAGGCAAAGACGGTTCTCCTCATGTCTTCTTGAGGAACAAAATCATTAAAACAGCACAAGAGGGATAGCTCATTAGGAACAAGACCATAAATAAGAAATATCAGACGTTGGGACTGCAGTTAAATAATAATCAGGAGATGTGAGCACTGTCGAAGCACCAGGACCTTTGCGCATTATAGAAAAGTACGATTTTATGTAATAAAATATTAGATAGTGAACAAAACCCATCAATTGTGCTTTTACAGCAACTGGTTTTGTTAAGTGAGGGCCTTTGCAAAACAATAGAACATGATGTAGTTCTGTATCAATAACAGATTTAGTCAACTGGGGCTTTTTTAAAGTGCTACATTTAAACATCCACTCAAAACCAAACAGATTTTGGATAACTCCTATGCAGTAACATTCATTGTAATCTTATCTAAATACTTGAATAAGACTGAACTGAACATTCTGCATGTGAAGAAAAAAAAATGACAAAAGAAAATCAATGTTGGTATAGTGGGAGTGCTCATTTACATAACACAAATGTCAGGATTCTTCTCATGCTCAGGGATCTCTGCAGTGATGCATTATGAAGTGTTTACAGGGAGAGCTGGAAATTAGGATTTGTGCCTCTACATTGACCTAGATATGCTAAGATGATAATGTTCCAGTTTTCTAGAATTTAGATGGGTCCTTTTCATGCTTCAAGCTAATTTTGTCAGCCTTGTTTATACTTTAGGGTGAACAGATTTTTAGCAGGTCAATTTTTTGCATTGTGAAATTAATTTTAAGACTACTGTTTTTACATAACTTAAAATATAACTTAATGTAATAATCCTAAATATGAATTTTATTTGTGAATAGATTATTTTATTCATGTATCAACTGATGCATTAAACATATTTGGATTCTTATATTTAATTAACGTACTCAACTAGTTTTATAGAGATTTGGGGGTGCAGTTTACTGTATCACAGTAAGGGTGGGGATATTTTTTCATATTTAAAGCTCGGGGGAAAGATTACCTAAAAATAAAACTAGAAAATGAAAAGAAGATATATTGAAGAATATTGGTAACCTAACAATGATGTAACCCATTTACTTTGTGGACACAAAACAAACGCAAGTGAATGAGTGTCACCTCTGTTCGGTTCCAAACATTCTTTAAAACATCTGCTTTGAGTTGTGAGGAAGGAAGTTAAGAGGGAAAGTGTATGATGAAGGATCAATTTTGCTTAACAGTGATTACAAATAATATCACAATGCAAAAACACAAGAGTCTTCAGACAGTTTTTTTTCTGTATATTCTATGCAAAATCATTTTTGGTTTGAATGCAGATTCACCGGAACACATTACTTGTGTTTGCTTTCGACACTTCCAACTGTTTAACAGAATATTAGTCACATAAACTACAATTACACCAAATGCGAATCTAAAGCGAATCTATTGGACAAAGGTTTGTGTGGTATATTAGGCGATATCTAAACCAAATTAAAAACATGTTAAATAATAAGGAGTTAAACTTCAAAAGATGCTGTTTGTTTTTATAGAGCTTTACTTTAATAAGATGACATCATCTTTGCATTCAAAGTGTGCTTTTTGTTTCTTCTCTACATTGATGACTTCTCGCTATCTGATATCTAATAAAGTGCATAAACTATCTGATGTTCTACCTGAGAGTCTGTGGAACTAAGTGCAGTTTCTACATCATTACAAACGTTTGCGCTGAACGCCTAGCTAGTAAAACCAATACGGCGAGCTGTTAGCCATCTACTTAATCTACTGACCAGTCTTGTTACTATCATGCTGCAGTTTCATGCTGGCTAACCGTTTACACATTTAAAAAATAAAAATAAGCGTGAAGAGAATAGCAGGTTTTATGACTATTGGGGTTGTGATTGCAGATTTCTAAAGCCTTGTGCTATGAACAGAAGTAGTACCGTATGTTACCGTATTCACATCATCAATAGTTAACAGTGCGCAGTCATGCCCGGTCAGCAGAGCAGCATGTTTCAACTCATTTCATTTCGAATGACCCCTAAAACACCTAGTACAGATACAGACACTCTTATTAGTAACAGAACACAACGAGAGTCAAAAAAAAAGAAAACTAGCTCAAAAGAAGAAGACAAGTGGATCTATACAATTTAAGTTCTGAGAGTTAAAACCCAGTGTTTAACATTTCTTGCCCAACTTTCTGTCAGGCAATTCTTCATAATTCCGCCAGATGTCAGTTTTGTTTCCATGGAAACAGTAGTTCGGACAAAATACTTGAGATCCTCTACACGTCGTCGGCTGGTAGGTCGGGAACGTTTATCTTCGCTCGGGTGAAGAAGGCCATCTTTTCTCTGAGAGAGGTCATATAAGGCAATGAATACAGACAGTAAAGATGTGTTTGGGTGATATTCATTTTGAGGTTACGATGGAGTTTAGAAACAGAATAAGAACATGATGCCCACCTGAAAGACTGAACCCCGGGAACCTCTTTGAGGCTTTGTCCACGGATCTTGTGCACATCTTTAGCCGCTGCCCTCATCATCTTCTCCACCCTCTGTTCTTGTTGCTGCTCTTCTTGTGTCTGAGGAAAAACCAAAAGGTATTAAATGCTGGAACAGACCTGGTCCAAGTTTGTGTAAAGTAGGGGCACTCTAATGTTAAGGTTATAAAGTACAACCAAATGCTTAATTCTTAAGCACAGAATTCAACTAAACAAACAAATTCTGCTGTACAACTCAAAAAACATCATGGAATCTTGCAAGTTAAGTATTTCTTTACCCGTAAGTCGCACGGAACGTAATAAAATTCAAATTTTACTATTAGCGGTAATAATTATATAACCTAGTTTCTGCAGTCTTTAAATTACATGTTAAATCACATCAAGTCACTCTGAATCACCTGTCTCTCTGCCTGTTTGAGCAGTTGCCGGAAGCGCTCGTCCTCCTGCACCCACACTGGGAGTGTGCGCTGCCCATGTTGTCTGGCCTCTTCCAGCTGTTTCTTTAGCTCTCGCAGCACTCGCAGGTCCTCGTTCAGACGGTTGTGCCGAGTGCGGGTCACTTGCAGGTCCAGTTCCAGATCCAAAGAGGTGCGGAGCAGACCGTCCAGACCTTTGACCGGCATTGGCGGCTGTGAGATAACCAAAGTGAGAAAACAGAAACATTCTACATGACAAAACTTGATCAATACATGTTCATTGTGATTAGCATAAATCTAAAAATGTTAATTAATTTGATAGGTCTAAGTGACCACCATGTCAGACTTTTACTTTTTTCTGTTAACATTTATATTAACAAATGTTTTGTGGAATCAATACCTTTTGATCAATTATTTAGTATTATTTTAAAGTATGATATTATAAATTAAATATTATAGAATGTTTTATTACTAATCAGACCAATGAACAAACTCATACCAGAAGTGAACTTAACGCCAGACGTATCAGTCCACGGAAACAGTCAAACTTTGCTTTGTGTCTCGTAAGACCTAAATGTTTAACCTGAGCCAAATTCACAGCAAACTTGACCTCTTTCTTCAAACTGTTCTTCATTAACAATGACCCCAGGTGAGAACCGAAATGTCAGCATTAAATATTAAACCATTGGTAATATGCGTTAACTGCCCCTTTTAAAGGATCACTATGGCATGTTAAATAAAAAAGTATATATAGATATTTATGTATGTATTTATGAATGTATGCATATATATATGCATGTAGTATTTAATTACCATAATAATATTAAATAAAATATTTTTTAATAAATTCTGTTAAATCTAAATATTTCACACTGAAGCTGCTTTTTGTAATTATTATGACTTTGAGGGTTAACTTTGATTTGATCAAATTTAATGTGTTTATATATTGATTTATTAATGTATTTGAATTTAAATGTGAGATAAATAACTTAATCATGGAGGAAAATTGTCAACAGCCCTAATTTCCCTGTTTAAATTAACAAGCCTGAAAGTTTATAAGGGCTTATATGACAATTTCTTAAATATTCAGGTACAATTTTTTTTTAAATTGTAAGATTTTATTGTTTTATTAATAGAATCTTTCAGGATGAGTTAAAATGTGTTACCTTCTTCATCCGAACGCTGCGTCTCTCTGAGGCATTCCGGACAAAAGGAGATTTTTTAGAGAGGGTGGAGCTGTCGCTGTCACTGCGGTTAATCTGGCGATTAAAAAATTCAGCCATTAAATTAAAGCAATACTTAAACTGAAAATTTAAATTAAATGAATAAAAATAGATGTGTGTTTATAATAGATTTAATTATATACATATATTTTTATTTACCCTGCAGATATACTGGCTCTGTGGTCCAGGAGAAAATGTCTTTGATCTGATGATGGTGTTTCCACGCATGAAAGGGTTTTGCTGATGGACGTCACGTCGTCTCTCTTTGGGTCGAACCACAGAGACAGAGTGAGGGAGACCATCCACACTGGTCTCTTTATTCACCTTTGAAAAACACGACACAAAATTTAAATGCCATTTACAGAAGGAAAAATTTATTAGAAAGAGACTAAAACAAAGGCAAAACAAATTGAAAGTTTAAGTTAAACAAACTTAGGCAAAAATATTGATTTCATTTTAATGAATGTTTCGAGACAAACAGATGATGTCCCTTGTTGAGGCAGTATTTCCATATTGGGTTAAACCAGCATGTAGAAAGCTATCTCTGCATTAAGCTTTTACAGATGTTTGTTGACATCAAAAAAATTATAGGAAAGTTTTTACTGTGTCAAATAATAGCAAAGCTCTCACCTTTTCTGTTATGACATGTGTTGTTTCAGGCTTGGCTGGCTCCTCCTCCTGCTGTTCCCACTGACAGTCATCAGGATAAAAGTCTTCATCTTCCTCAACGTCACTGATGACTCCATCCACAAACACATCACTCTCTAGAGCTTCTACAGGCCTGAGAAGTCACATACACATGCCATTTCACATCAACATTATTATGATCTAAAAACTATTACATTGGTAGAATAATTCAAAATATGTATATTATTTAGATATTTATTAATAATATATCAATTAAATAAAACAATCAAACAAAAACTAGAGTGTATCTGATTATTTTAATAGTTTTTAAATAGTACCAGAATTTGTTTTTCTTTTCATTTACCATTGATTTTTCACTTTCAGCTGTATATGATTGTCTCTGTAAAAATTAAATTGAGCCTTTTGTGTTTTTGGTCATTTGTTTAGATTTTTTGTTAACAAAATAATTTTTAAGGAAAGTTTTTAGGATACCCGTAAAATATATTTTGTAAGTTTGTAATGTAACAATGTGTGTTAAAAGTTATTGTTGGAACTTTAAAAGCATATGTAAAGTATAAATTATTGTGTTCATACAAATATTTGTGGAGTTATTTTGTTATGTAATAACAAGCTCACTAATTTGCTTAGTCAAATGTACAAAAAAAATGTTTTGTTAATATGTTCAAATAAATGTTTCCAATTTGTATTCTTAAGCAAATTAGTCTAACATTTGGCTAAACAAAATACTAAGTATTCAATTAAATGTATTTACTTCAAGTAATTAAGAGAAACATACCCATTTTATCTGTACATATATTTTAATAAAGGCTTTCATTTTATTGTTTAGCAATTTTTTTTTAAGTAAACAGAAGTTTTTAAAGAAGATCATTCAAATAGGTTTTTCAGTCATTTTGTAGTGATATAACATGTTTTTCATTAATCAAAAATTTATCTTTGTCACTTCAGAACTACAACTCATTTGTATTGAATTTGTCATCAGGTGATGTCTGGCAAACCATAATACTCCTAAAAGAGCAGCACATTATTCATCTATTCACCCATTAAAATCTAGTGAGAGTAAGGGTGGAAATGCTGAGGGAGAAATGCAGTCCTGCAACATTCCTGTCCTGTTGTGTGTCATGTCTATAACAGGTTGCTGGGTTGAATCATCCTTTCAAACAATCAGAATGTGTAGTGAAGTTTTGGTTGTAATCGTCTGACCGCCTTTCAGCCAATCAGTAAACGGCACAGACCGCTAAATCACAGACTGCAGACACTCATTGAAAGAGTCCAGAAACTGTGACATAAGTGATACTTCTCATCCACAGACTTTGTATCAGTATATCCTATTTATAAAACTAGTTTTATTATAAGACTAGTTAGTCACATGTTATTATCACCTGTAATAATTTAAGTGACATCACATTGATGTCAGACATAAAGAAATAATTCATTTGGACTAGGATTAGAGTTAAGGGTTGTAAAATGAATGCTAACTTACCAGTCCTCCAGAGGAGTGTTGTCCAGATGTGCAGCTGTGCTCTCAGAGGTGCTGGGAACTGAAGTCTAAAAATTCACAAAATAATGTGTAAAATGTCATTTACTGACTTAGAATCAACTGCTAAACTGAAATATTAACTTCAAACTGTATGTCATATGAGAATATCACTTTATATTAGAAACCACAAAAAGTGTTCATGCAAGAATACATACAATTCTTAATTCTAGTGAAAAATTGAAGAAATATGAAATTCATAAAGTGAGCTGAGAAAATTTATCTGTCACAGTGTTAAAGTTGTACAGTGTTGTATAACTTTTACAGGTACATAAGCATAAAACAGTATATTTAAATATTTTGGGTACATTGTATAGGCACATACAATGTTCATATACATTTTTAATGTGTTATTAATAGAACATATGCACAGATACTTATTTTCTCCACCCATTTTAATACCCGATTAATATTATCTTCAGCTACTGATGCCGAAACTGATAACTTAGTGGTTTGCATAAACTAAATTGCATTTTTATTAAATCATATATGACTGTTAATGGTGAACATCAATTAGGTGATGTTTTGAACATATATTGTATGTATATATGTATTTTCTGGTTTTGACTATCGGCTGTTTTAACACTATGCACAGATATATCAGCTCATAATCAGTCTCGGCAAATAACCGCTCTGGGCTGATATTTTGGTGCATCTCAAATGTATAATGTAAAAAAGCATATGAGACATTTATTTCCTTGTTAGTATTTTTGTCCTCACACCATAGAAAACTATCAAATATGACTGATATATTTGCCCAAGAGTTGAGAATAGAATATACAGTTTGTAAAGTATAAAAATGATTATGTCTTTATACAACACGAGAACCCAACATAATTTTGTATGAGTGTTTTACCAGGTCTTGCTGGGTGGACGTCTCCTGTTCATTTTGCTTTTCATCCATATCTGGCATGTACATGTAGTTGAGAAGGTTGTAGCACTTGGTACATAATTCATCTGAATACTCCTCATCAGCTAGACTGATCTGAGCTCCAGCCTTCACAAAATGAAAAAAATGATGTGTTAAGACGGTATTACATGAGATATGATGTCTATTGATATCTTATCCTTTACACAGTGTTTTAAAGGCACTTTGTGTGAAGTACACTCACTAAACAGTCTTCACGGCCAGATTTGCTGGTAGAACAGATGTCAATGCGCAGGGTCTTCTGTCTAAGAGCAACGGATGACATCTGCAGGCCAAAAGCCTCCTTGAACTCCAAGGACTCTTGTGGAAGAGCGCCACGGGT
Organism: Triplophysa yarkandensis; assembly: GCA_033220385.1. NCBI lineage: Eukaryota > Metazoa > Chordata > Actinopteri > Cypriniformes > Nemacheilidae > Triplophysa > Triplophysa yarkandensis. Next base: position 13,538,767 of record CM065666.1, read on the forward strand.
ACGGAAGAGACAGCGGACGGGCTCTGAGCATGGCAGCACCACCACACGAACATATCTGAAGCCAACAGAAGGTGAGCATTAAAATGACATCCTCAAGATTAAAATGAATGTCTGTACGTCAAGTAAAGATGAATTCTCACATGTTCTGGTTGGCTGGCAGGGAGAGAGCGCTGCAGTTGGAGATCAGCATAACGAACACTGTAAACCTCTTCTCCTTGACTTCATACTTCAGTCCGAGTTTGATCTGAGCACTGTTCACTGAGCTCCCGTCATCAAAACCCAGGAGCTGTTCGGCAGGAAGCACAGACCTGCGGGAGTCGATACAACACCTGTTTAATAAAGCCTGTGTCTCAAAAAACTCATTAAGTCAAGTAAAAAAAAATTATTTAAAGAAGCAGTGTAATGGTGCTTGGTTACAAATGAAAACGATCAAATTTTAAATCTTTATTTTTTTATTTTTTCCTTCCCACAATTCGCAAACCTTAAGCTAATAATAGTAAGTATGTGTAAAAATGTTCATTATTGTGTAAGATTATCAAGCCAATGTCGGTTCGACCTTTTTTTTCAAAACAGCGATTCAATATTTTTTTGATTTATAGACCAATGCGCAAGATGTAAACACTGAACCAGATGCCATTACAGTTTTTTTTATCTAACATCCACAATTAAATCTCACAAAAATTTGTTGTATACTTTTATAGGAACATGTTTAATTAATCCGTTCATTTCTAGATTTTTCATTGTAGGTACATTTTTGCAGTTTTGTTTATAAATGTGATTTAAGTAAGTAATAAATATTAAATATAAGATATTAAAAGATGCAAACAAATTAAAAACAAACAGCATGAGGCACATTAAAGATGGGATAAAAATCCAGGTTATAATTTCTGAGCTTCTTAGTGCAATATCAAATATAACAGCTTGAGTATTTCAGTATTTCAGTATTTGAGGTCTATAAAATACAGAGTATCATTGATACAATGCTTTGAAATAATTTGAAACTTGGTGGAAATATTGTTAGTAAAAACATTGTATTTTACTAAATTGCATACCTATGAATACCATATTTTAAAATCGGTGGATGAAATGACCTCTTAATTTTTTCCTCTTTTTCCAGCTGTAATGTTTTGCTTTTAAGTGGAATTTATAAAACATCACACAAGTAATTTCTATTCCTTTTTATATGAATCAATTAGACACGCGAACATTGCCTGAATAACAAGAATTGAACACAAAGCCAGTTAAACTGCATGTTGTATAATGTAAAATGACAAATAAACCATTCTTAAATGTTTTTTTAGCATTTGTCATCCTCCCCTATATTTCTGCATCCATCTGCTCTAGTGACTCACCTTTTCTCAGAGGGCTCGTACACCCCGCTGTCTCCCGCCACCGATTCGTCGGACACAGCAGACGTTACGCCGGCCTTTTTTGATCCGGGTCCTAACCCTCTAGTTTGCGTTACGCCATCTGCAAGCACAAAGTAGAGTAAGTGGAAACGTGACACGCGTCACTCTGGATGGGTGTTAGGTTCCAGAGCTCGAGTGAGTGTGCTGTAAATCTACCCTATCAAACCAGACTTTCAGAAGTTATCTCCAGTTTCACCTGAAACTCTGGGTTGTTCAGCGGGCATCTGAACTAAATCTAAAGGCTGATTTATTGTTTCTTAAATTTCCAATATAAAAATGATTGTAAGGCAGTTTCATGCAACACCGCTACTTTAGGCAACAACAGAACTTCATTTTAGCTTCTTTAAAGCAAACTGAAGAAAAGATACCTTTTGAAGCCTCTACTGTGGCCACGATGCTGTCCTCTTTGTTGTCACGGTAACCAAGCCGATTCTGTTGCTCATCCTCATCAAGCCTTAGCTCCATCAGTCTAGTCTGCAGATCCAAGTCCAGCTGTGAGGCGGGACCAGCGAATGCCTCTCCAGACAAAAAGGAAGCATCCGTAACGAGTGGCGAGCAGGGTGGAGAAAGGGAAGACAGAGAGGAACGCGGCGACAGGGAACTCATGGAGTGAGGTGTCTCTGACAGCCGCAGCGATTGTGCTCGCTGACCCACACCCGGCCCGCCTTCGGCTGGCTTGCAGGAGGAGACCTCATTCTCGTGGATGGTGGTGATAGAGCTTGACGGCCTGTAGCCGGAGGTGCTTCCCTCCTGTAGAATGTCCAGTTTGTTCTGAAAGTCGGGATCGCCGAGCTCAGGCTGTTCTAGGTAAATGTCAGTGAAGCTGAGGGAGGAAGTGGAGCCCATGCTGGAGGTGGCCAGAGACCCTCGGCTGGAGGTCAAAGAGCCACGGCTGCTGCCTGAGGAGCACGATAGTGTGCTGGCTGATAGGCTGGAATTCAAAGGCGGGGAGGAAAAAATAAATCTATTGTATCTATCTCTTATCTTATTGCAGGTCATCAAAATGCATTCTGAGTTGCCTAACATGTTAATAAAGGCACGGCAGGCTTATTAGAGACCAACCAGTGACTGTTACTTCACACAACACATCTTTGAACACAGAGGATAACACGACAGATAAACAAAAAATAAACTCAAGGCTATTGTTAATGCTAACAAGAGAGTGTTGAATTTTTTAGTTTCAAAACTTCAAAGGCTGATTCATCAGAACATTATTTATTGCAAGGATGTTACATCATATATAGCAAGAAAAAGCAATTTATACATCCCAAGTTATTAAGACAAGAGTTATCAAAAATAGCATACTGAATCATGTTCAAGTTCAGCTTAGGAAACATAAAAGCCTAAAGAAACATATTAAATAGATATATGCCAAAAGGGATATCTGAAGGACACAATACTAAAGGAATAGTTAATCCAGGTTTATTCCCCCCCTATAAAATATTTATGAGAGTCTATGCGGCACATCACAATGATATTTTGAAGAATGTGGTTTCCATGCAATTGAAGTCAATGAGGTTCAATGTTATTTGGTCCATCAATCTTCAAAATATGTTCTTTAAGAAAGCCATACAGGTTTGGAATAAAATTATGGTTAGTAAATGACAGACTTAAAATTTTGAGGCGAACTGTCCTTTTATCGTCCCCTTTTTAATTTTTCTTTGGTATAAAACCGATTTGTAGGACACAATTTTTCAGTAGTTTATAAACAAATAAGGGTTATGACATAAAGGTAAATGTAACATGCATTAAAAAACTTGTTTTAAAAAGTCATTCTCCGGTGTCTTGATACTATGCAAAAGCCTGTATGGCAGTCACAGTGCACATTTACAGTAAAATATTTGAGAGAGTGGCTTATTTTGTACCTCTTTAGCTGGGTGTGCAGTGAAGATGCCATCCTCACAGTCTCCTCAAGTTCCTTCACTAGTTTACTTCTCTTATAGTGCAGCTTTAACCTAAAACACAACACAAAAATACATAAAATGTTATAATGTGCTTGCAATAATACTTAATTTTGAATAATCTGATGGTTATATATTTCTATGGTACAGAATATTTAAGGTACAGAATACCCTGCTAATAGAACTGTTTCAATGGTTTAAAAGGTATTTGTATTGGTTTTTAATAGAAACTCTATAGGTCTCTTCTGGTTTGTGATGGATTTTATTAGTGGGACATTAAATCCAGAAAAATGCCAAAAACACACTACATAAATGTTAGTATAGTTTAAATTAAAAAAAAAACAGGTACTTCATCAGATATTACGAGAAACAATAAGAATTTCTTTGATGGTTTCTACTGGGTTTCTATTCATCTACTGGGTGTCTACCTTACCCCTATTCGCTCTGCAGTGATGATTGGCAACTGCTTAATACTTGTAAGGCGCTTTGGATAAAAGCGTTTGCCAAATGAATAAATGTAAATATAAATGCATAGGTCAAAACACATGTTACATACATATTTTCATTGTTCCTTTTAACTTCAATAAATGGTCCTGGTGTGTTATTAAACGTCTGCACTAAAGAAGGCCCTCATTGTGTTCAACCCAGATCCAGACTCAGAGAAGCTCAAGTTACAGGAAGAGTGAAGACGCCAAACTAACCAAGGATACAGTATCTAGAGTCTACAACAAGGCCTTTGTTCAAATAACTGAAAGAGTCGAAGAGGAAAGAAAAAGAGTAGAAAGAAAGTGAGAACGAGCGCGAGCGCGAGCGAGAGAGAGAGAGAGAGAGAGAGAGAGAGAGAGAGAGAGAGAGAGAGAAAGAGAGAGAGAGAGAGAGAGAGAGAGAGGAGTGGGAAGTAACAAGTGGCTGTGATTTGCATCTTCTGCTCAGGTATATGCAGAGAGACAGAGAGAAAGAGAGTGAGACAGAGAGAGAGCGAGACAGCGAGAGAGAGATGAAAAATAATTGGTTCTCTTATCCAGACAACTAAATTAAAAACACAGGTGTCCTATGAGAGCATTAAACTCCCTAAGCAAGACACCTGTAGACCTTTTATGAATCATTTGCATATATGATGTTCAGTCTCTACCATTTTAACCTGGATTTACAAACCCGGCGTTTGTGCAGTTATAATGGCTGACACACGCAGGAGACAGTTACTGCTGTGCTAGTGGTTTTGCATAATGCAAAAGAGCGTCTGGCTTTAGCAAACAGTTGCGCGTTCGCTTGTGGTTTGTTTTAAATAATAATTGCTGTTTTCTTGTGTGTGTTTTTGTATTGAGGGCACAGCTGTGGCCCCTCAGATGGGAGCCCTGTTGTTTTTTAACAAGTCTGATGTTTTGAGCTTGCAGACAAATGCAATGCTTTATCTCATTGAGTCCTAATAAGTGATGTTCCATGCACATCTTTGGTATAAATCCTGTTCTGGCCCATCTCACCTCTCCGTCAGTGCTTTGCTCTGGTTGTCCCGTGCAGCCTGTAGGTCCTTTTCAAGTCGTTTCTTCTCGGACTCGATCTTTTCTGCGTCCCTGGGCGCGCGCTTGCAGGGCTTCACGTACTGCAGTTCCTTTAGCAGTTCCTCCTTCTCGTTGATGAGGATCAAGCGATCCCTTTCCGGGTCCAGCAGGCCCGGCCAGGCCTCGCTGTCCAGTTTGGCAATCTGGACCTCGATATTCGCAATCCTGTTTGGGAACAAAAACGATGTGGGAGAGACACATACAGATATTGAATGTTTTGAAATAATTCTGTTTAAAATGATTTTTTCACTAATAGAAAGTTCACCTTCTTTTTGCTTCCTCATATTTTAAGCTCAGTCGTACTTTCTCTGCCAGTTTATTTGAGTTTGATACAAACTGATGCGAATGGGAAAAAAAAAAGAGGAAACATGGTTTTGAAATAATACAAAACAACATTGAGAAAAACATCCCAGAAGCTTTTATTATTTAGGGCTGGTGAAACGCACAGGACGAAGACCGTCTCTCACCTCAACAGGTATGTCTGTTTGAGATTCGGCATCCGAGTACAGGCGGGGCAGAGAGAGGTTTGAGTTGGCCAGGGATGGACTGCTGGCCCAAAGATCAGACTGAGAACCATATTCTAACTGGAAACCATCCTTCAGCACGGCCAGTTTCTACAACAGAAGAAAACGATTAACAGATGAATAGTTAATAATAACAAATGTCTCATCATTTTTCCCAATCATGTTGTTTGACTCTATTTTGAGAAAATTCCTGACTGGTTTTGTGTCATACAGGGTAGTCCGTCTATTTTGTATTTTACAAACTGTCTACTCTTTGTACTTCTCTCGCACATATCGATTAAGGACAGCACATTCTGGCCAAAAAGATAACTGAGACCACAGGCAACTTTCAGTCGTCTGACATCTTCTGTGTTTAGAAGAATAAAATCACCTTAGCAATAAAGAAAGAAAGCCATGAGACTGCTGAGACAATGCAACAGAGAAATAAAAAACTCAGGGGGCTCATACACACAAACTTGGTAGCTGGAGTGGGGGGGATTGGAAGGACTTGCATTATTTAACATTGCCTGCCTTCACCATGTGACCTTCAAGCAGTGTGAGGAAAAGAAATAATTAATAAAAGATGACAAAAGGAAGGAAAATAAAGATGAAATATTACTCATGGTTTGGGCTTATAGTGAAGTTTATGCTCTCAAGAGACTTCATACATGCTAAGATGTTCGGAAAACAGTTCTGGTGCCAATTCATTCCATATTTCTGTAAAAGCTTTCAATTGTCCTTGAGATGGACAAAGAAGTTTACAACAAGTACCCTATTTTTGTTTCTGGTTGTCTACAATGAAACCTGTGCAAAGTAACTCAAAGCCATGTCCCTGCATGCTCCGAGGGTCAACTGTTTATAATACCCGACCTACAATGCTTTAAAGGGCTGGTTCACCCACAAATGGAAATACTGTCATCAAGTCTTGTCTGACCAACTTTCTTCTACATAAACTTCTTTTAAAGATTGAACAGAACGGTAACGGAACAGTTGCAGCAATCATTAACTTCTATTGTGTGAAGGCAAAACCATTGCAAGTGAATGGTTGCCGTTACTGTATGGTTAAGAACTCTTAGTATCTTCTTTTATGTTTTGCTGAAGATAGGAAGACCCCCAGGCTTGAAATAACGAAGATAAGTAAATGACAGAATTTTCACCAGTTGAAATTGTATAATATTAAACAGTTCAAACCGTTTGTTTGTGTTATACATTAATACAACAAATTCTGTTTGTTAAATGACTTGTATAACTTAAAACAAATATTTTGACTCAGTTTTGAGTTCCGCACAACACTGACGCAGATCACAATGCCAACCGTCAGGTAAAACAAATATTGTCTGTTCTCTTTGGCTGTCTTCTTCACCTTTAGGTTACTACAAGCAACAATTTCGAACACAAGAACAAACTTGCATGAAATCTAAGCCTCTAGCAAAACCTGCTTTGTACATACACTATATTAAGATAAACAGTCCATGAGCAAATATTTTCTTTTGGAAAACATTTAAGAACATTATGCAAAGAAGGAAATTTAACACTCACGCTAAGTAGTGTAAACATAAACAAACTAAACAATATAAATGGCATTTAAAACATAATAACCACATTGGGGTTCTCATTGTTTCTTCACTCCTACAAGTCACTTTGAATAAAAGCGGCTGCTCAATGTTTAAATGTGTATGTAAATAATCCTTACCATTTCTGTATATTCATATTTATGTTTTCCTATGACTTTAATATCAATAATTCCCTGATAATCGGAATATACATTTAATAACAAACTTCAACATCCAGGTCAAACTTTTAATTATTTACAGATAGAAATACATTTTTTTAAACTTAACAATGTCAAAATCTCAGATACAACCTATTTGTAACTATAATATTATCCACAGAACATAGCTCTATCACAATGCCACATGTAACTGTGGGCTCGGCATGTCTTTACGTCTCAATCCTTACACAGTTACAACTATGTCAAACATTCACACACACATTTTTATGAGGCTAAAGCACAAATACCTGTGGTTTACATTTGTCATCTAGAATGAAAAGCCCCACCTGACATAGTCAACCACACCTTACCTGCTCACAGCCAAACACATTACCTCATTATGACAGGCAGATTGCCGGCTGTTATCCGACGGGTAACATTCTTTGCAGTGGCTTTTATTCGATTAGATTGGTTTCCATACTTTTTCTGTGTGTTCTTAGACATTCTTTGAACATAAGTTTATACATAAGCCTAAAACCTGATATAAACGTCCAGTCTGTTCCACAATTATGACAGAATTGTGCAGGAATGTATCTGTTGTCCATTCTCAGAATACTATCAGGTGTGATATGTTGTCCTTTCGTAACCTGGGAGCTTTTAAAACATTGCTTTTATAATGACAATAATAAGGGAATGTAGTGAGGGTTAAATAAAGAACTTGCGGCATGCAGTGGCGTTACTGTGATGCCTTCCAAGGGAGGATGTTCAGATACGAGGGGTGGTGGTCAATATAAGATAGTCAACAGATTTTGTCCTCTTAAACCAAATTTCTACCATGTATTCCATTTATTTATTAACTGTTCGTTTTTTATTTTCATTTCTATGCTGTCTGTTCTACTACTTATTCACTGTAAAGCAATGCCACACTGTCACTGGACCCTTAAGAATAGATTTGAATTGATTTTAGTTAAATGTGTATTGTCAACAAAAAACAGCTCCAGCTGTTTACCAAAGCACAACAAACGTTTAATGGGTCTTATAACTTTCGGGAGGAGATATTTTTGCTTTAGTGATGCATATCATACGATGGAGAGTTTCTTCTTCTTCGGTCTGTACCCTTTAAAATAAGTGCTAATCTCGCACAGGTTGAAAAAGTTCACCCAAGTTCACATCTATTCGCCTCTTTGAAATGACTTTGTATGAAGTAAACTTGCTTAATTGCTTAATTTGCATTTGGTGTGAATGCAGCATTAGTTTTAAAAAATATTTTTTGTTTGCTGCATGCATTCTTTTAATTTTAAACTGTTAATTTAGGACAAGCATCATCCCCCTGTGACATCAAAATATCCAAATATTATTTAATGTTCCATTCAAAATTCAAACCAAGCCAAATCCTTTTCTAGCTATAGGGTAGCACTCCCCATCCGCGCCCACCCCTAGCTATGCCCACCAAAAGCCACACCCCCTTAACATTCTGTAAACATTTTACCAGCATAAGTTCCTGTTTTTCCTTCTCTCCGGAGCTGATGGCATTTTTAATGTTCTTCACCTCCTTCAGGATGGCCTGGGCTTCATGCAGTTTGTAGCCATGTGATGTTCTGGACACTTTATTATCGATTCTGATGAAAGAAACACAGTCAGAAAGAAGAAGCAATGTGTGGGCATGCAACATTCGCACTCTTTACCATAAACTATGTAATTTTTTTTAATCAATCGGCTTAACCAAAACACAACAAACTTTAAAGGACATCAGTTTTAAGTTCTTTTACATGCATAGTTTATAAACCCCAGATTTTTTTTTAAACCCAACGTTTAACAAAGGTGAAAGCAATTGCATTTATTTGCATACCTGGGAGAGTTAAAACTGTAAAGCATCAGCATTCATAGCAGAGTTATAGTAACACATCTGCAACTTTCCTCATGTAATGTTATTGAATTAGTTAAATTCCTTATGTATTGTGACTCAGTTCGAGAAATATCTGTTGTTTTGTGTGGGAGGTGAGTAATACATTTTACTAAACTTTGTTTAACTTCATTTTTTTCTTGCCAATATTAAACTTGGCAACCAGACCAGTTCTTTAAAAAAGAAAATATTTAAGAAATGTCATGCTTGAGATACCTAAGTTCCAACAATATCTCAGAGGAATGAAAAAAAATGGCATTTTACATCCAACCCTAGTCAAATGTTTCCTTGAACGAATAGATGCCGCTTCAGGAGGATTTCTTAAAATAAGATATAAAGACACTTTGCAAAACATCTTATGGAATGTTTATTTCCCTGTGAGCAAATTCTCCCAAACCGGATGATCTGAGCGAGATACAAGGTTGCATAGATGGCAATGCTGGCGAAACTATCTGATATAAGTCTGCTGAATGTTATGCTTAAGACTTTGTGGAATGACAAGCTCTATTAAAGCCAGGAATATAAAGGGGGGTTGTGTTTAACAGAAGCATGTATGTACAGCGAGTCACTGGTAAGTCACGCGCTGACTCGATGAACAGGTCTGTCCACATTCCTTCCAGCAAATGATAACAAGCCAGTCAGAAAGAATCAGCCAGAATCTTAAAAAAAAAACTGTTTGCCATTCTACCAAAAACCAGCTAGACTAGCGGATGCTCTTAAGAGGTAAAAATATCAAAAGACTCGTAACAAAAGTGTTATCAGAAGTCTTTTCACGCCTCAACCGTGATCGAGTCATGCGGTCAGGTTACACTTACTCTTTCAATGTCTCAAAGCCTTGCTCTTTATAATGCAGTTCTTGTCTCATGCAAGCCAAATCTCTCTTCAGCTTGTGTACCTACAACAAAAACAATAGGGAGGCGTAATTACCACATCTCACATTTCATCACATCTAGATGTACAAATCTGAAAACTTAAAACGCAATCCACATCTTGCAATAACTTCATAGCATTCAAACCAATCAATCTAAAGATCGCGTCAAGTGCAAGAGCATCTTACCCGGCTTTTCGCTGTAACAATTTCCGCTTTGAGGATTTCAGGGTCGTATTTACTGCTTGATGAGGACCTGGAATTTACTGTAGGGAAGATAAGGTTCAAAGGAGTTATCTTATCTCATAAAGCACTTGGCACGCCGTTGGAATTTCATAGCGATTTATTATAGTCAGAAAGTGTTGTAAATCTACTCAAGTTATAATAGCAGTCTATAATAGACTGTGTTTCAAACCTGCATGCTGTCATTTTTCCATGAGACAAGCAAAAATGATCTAATTTCAAAGGATCTACATGCAGGTCCACACTTTTCCGTACAAGTTCGAGGGTGACTGTGAGGTGACAAACTATAGCACTTTCATATATTTTATAACTCTAAATCATCTATAGCCTTTTGATAGTTGAAGAAGGCCCTTGTTCAATCCTCAATATCTCTCAGGCCAGTTTTTATTACACTTATTGTCCTTTTGTAACTTTATATGTCACTGTACACTGCAATTGTTTTGGAAAGTGTGTCTCTCTTATCAAAACTCCTAAAATTTAATTTTCAAGGGATTGGAAAGGGATTTACTCACCCTCATGCCATTTTAAACCTGTTTCTTTAACAGAACACTAAAATGGATATTTCAAAAAATGCTATGAAGCAAACAGCGATGGCACCCTCTGACTTGCATTTGTCCAGACAATAGAAGTAAATGGTGCCTCTGCTTTTCGATTGAAATATTCTTCAAAATATCTTTTTTGTATCATAAAGCCATGAAATGACAATGGGGTGAGTGATAATAAAATGTGCAATTTAAGATGAACTTATTATTGTCATATAAAAGAAAGACATGGCCTTGTGGTTAGAGAGAATGACTCCTAACCCTAGGGTTGCGGGTTAAAATCTCTGGCCAGCAATACCATGACTTAGATGCCCTTGAGCAAGGCACCGAACCTTCAACTGCTCCCCGCACGCCGCAGCATAAAGGGCTGCCCATTGTTCACGGTTGGTGTGTGTGTGTTCATATTTGTGTGTGAGAACTTTGGAGGGGTTAAATGCAGAGCATTTATTGTCAAATACAGACAATCATAGCAGACATTAAAAAAATTCATATTATTGAATATGATAGAATTTTTATTTTTAGATGAATTATCCATGTGAAGCAAATAATTGGTTTGATGACACAATACATTTACTGTGCAGTGCACTTTTTTGAGATGTTTGACTAATGAGGTCAATATTTCCAAGCTAATTAAAGATTACATTTCTTTTGAATAAAGCACACGGCTGGTCTTTAGATGACACACAATTCAAAGTATGTCAATTTACGGCTACAATTATTAAATTTAAAGGGAAAAAAATCTGTCATTGTTGATTCACCTTCGATTGTTTCGAATTGTGTGACTTTCTTTCTTTTAAAGAACACAAAAATTAATTTTGAAGAATTTTGGTAACAGCACAAATCAAATGTCATGTACAGGCTAAGAACTTCAGTCTTATTTCATTAAAATGAACTATCCCTTTAAAATGTGAAGAACTATGCAATATATTTAATAACAAAGCCATCACTCTGATGGTCATAGACGGACAAATGAATGTATTAATTTATTCAAGTCTTACAGCTGGTTTGTGAGGTGGACTTGTCCCGCCAAGCATCATTTAGCTGCCGATACTCCTGCTGGGCCAGATGAAGCCGCTGTTCTTTGACTTGGTAGATCTCCTTCTGGGCGCTCAACGCCTCCTGGACCACGCAGAGATAGTCTCGCAACATGATCTCCTGCTCGCGCTGCCATTGGGCCCGCGGGTCCTCCAGCTGGGTGCTCTCTGATGCAGGCAAACAAAATGTGAGCACGATGTTGAAATTAAACTTCAGATTTTAATACAAATGTAAATATAGGGAAAAAGAGTTGGTTTCATTGTGTGTGTGTGTGTGTGTGTGTGTGTGTGTGTGTGTGTGTGTGTGTGTGTGTGTGTGTGTGTGTGTGTGTGTGTGTGTGTGTGTGTGTGTGTGTGTGTCCTTGGTATATTTTCAATGATATTTCAGAGTGGTTAACAGCAAAAAATATTTATTCTAAAATATTTTCAGATTGTTAATTATTTGTATTAAATATTTTTGATTCACTTTATTATTCATATCTTGTCAATTATGTTCTTTTGTAGTTTTTAATGTTACCATTATTAATTTAAATTAAAATGCAGATTTAGAAAAACTTCTGCTTTACTCTAATCCCTCACAAGCTTGTTTCCAATCATGTCAATAAAAAAAAAAAATCTATAGTTTTTCAATTAACCCACATCATGACACAAGTCACTGTGTCCTCCATACACATACATATGGTGGGCTGCGTCCAGCTCAGCTTTCACTTACTGGTATTGTGGTCGACATAATAGGCTCCAACATGGGGGTCATAGGCCTCCTCCCAACCCACAGGCAGCTCATCTCCAATACAGTCGGCAAAAGTCAGAGGTTTAGTCTGCCTGCAAAACCAAAACAAGGAACCCAACTGTCAGTTTACAAACACATGGCAAAGATATTCTCATGTCCGAACCTCACAAATGGTGGGCAATTTTCTAAAGGATGTCACTCCAGCATACCGCATAGAGTTCGAGTGTGGTTCGAGTATGTGTGTGGGGGGGAGGGGCATCCGAGGAATGTCGGGCTATTCACCTCCAGTGCGCTGGCGAATACAATAGCCGGAAACCCAAGCCGGGCATTCCACAGGTCCTGCTGACCCATCGCCTGGAGGTTTCTGAGGCAACACACTGTGGCTCTCCAAACCCAGATCGCTGGATCGTGGCACAACGACGGTGACACTCACTTGGCCAAAAAAAGAGCGCCACTGAAACTTTTGTTAGCGGCTACTCGCTGATGCTAACAAAGTAGTTTGGCCTAACTTCAGTAGGGAGAATTGCTGGCACTTGCTAGCTAGACTAATCAATTATGAAGAAAACGTCTTTGAGATTCAAGAGTTGTGTTTGGGGTTATTGCTAACCTGTTATAATAGAAATCCTTATCATTTTTGTCAATTTAAATGAATATTTATTTGGTTATGCATTTTGATGTGCATATGCATATACATATTTTTTGCACTTTTACAAAAATATTTTCAGGCTAAAAACATTTGATATGGGATATTGTTGGGATGTTAAATTCTATTTGAAAATGCTCAAAACACAAACCTGTTGGTTTGTAATGGATTTATTTGGAAATAGTTTATGCTTTTTTTCCGTAATTGCGATTATGTTAAAAACTTGGGTTCGGGTTTGTGTGCTTTACCAAAAGCATATTTCATAATTTTACACAGCATCCATTTCCAAGCTTAGCCAGAAGTATGTTCTGTCAGTGTTGGCTCCAGCAGAAGTTACGCAATAAATTCAGCTCTACTCAGATTATCAGGAACATTCCACATGAAATCTGATTTGTGCAACATATTAACAGGATTAAACAATTTTCCACAAAAGCAAAAGAATGCGTGTCACATCATGGCCTTAAACTATACAAATTCCTAAGAAAAAATACCAGCTTGGCAAAGAATCTTTGTTTAATAAGTAACTACACCTAAATTACTGCAGCCAACATCAACTGGTTATTTTTCTTGGAAAAGGATCTGGAAGTCCGATTACCAAGAGTTGGGAAACCTTTCCCAAGGTAAAGTGTTTCATATTGCCCTGCTGCTGTCTACGATAAGCGAGCACATGCTGTTGCCTTCCCCCCGTCGGTTCAAAACTTTCAAAGAGGTTGAAACTGAACTAGCTCCTTTTTCATGTTCTGAATAATGAAACACTGCTGAGAGACCCCCACCGACCCGTTCTAAATTTAGGTCCCGCAGGTAAGAAACGTATGAGAGGCATAGACTAAAGCTACAATGCAGCACGTTTAAGCCATCTTCTCTCATCCCATATGCTCTAATGATGGATAAGGAGGTCTACCCTTTATTAAGATCCAATAGCATTTGTTTATTTATCGTCAAGCAAATGAAACTAAATTGGTCACTTGCAAATTTCATCATCTGTGAATAAGATCCGATTAATCTGAAAAACATTTCTCAGCCGTTAATATTAAAGTTATCAACTTTGCCTAAGTCTGAGTCAAAGATGAAATATCAAAACAGGAACCATCAAAGACAATTCAAACAAGACAAGAAACCAAAAAATGTCAACTATAATTGATGCTCAAACAATTTCGCTCTCCAGTTCGCCTCTCAAGTCTGCCACAACGAAACTTGATGGAACTCAGAGACTCAGGACCCTTGCTCAAATGCAAAATGACAAAAGCGCACAGCCGAGTGCAAACACAGGACATAGCTAAACGATGAGTCAGACACTTTCATTCAGCGCACTCCATAAATTCCCAGAGTCATTTATGAGTCTCCATCGAGCACAGCGCCGTGCTCAAGGTTCGACAATAAAAGTATGCAGATACACCCCTGAAGAGAGCCAGTCAAAGACAGAGAGATAACATTCCATTCACCTGAGCGCATGTTTTTCAGCATGTCACGCTGAAGAAAAACAAACAGTACGGCCCAGCAGCAGTACATTAGAGGAAGGTCGCAGGTACCCTTGTGCTGCAGTGAGTTAGTAGAGACACTACAAGTTTGTTAGTATTTGTTTTCATGTATTCAGGTCATTCTATTACTTCAGGTTCATCATATATGAAATAAATGTCAATTATAAGTATTTAAAAAATTATTTTTGCCAAAACACATCATCATCACATGCCATTTAAAAAGAGGGTTTATTGCCTTTTTAGCTTAATCATTTATAACTTGCTTATTCTGCTCTACATTTGAGCCTAAAATTACCCTGAAATAGGTTTATAAATAAGTTTTCTTTTTTCAGTTTTTACATAAGATAAAAAAGAAATAAAACAAGACCTTCATTAAAATTTCTATTATTTTTTATCCTGAACAACTGTCACCTACTGGATAAATCTCTTTAAAAAAAAAGGATAAGACTGCCCCAATCTCATATCATTTTCACACAGTGATGTCATAGAAGTTTAGGATGTGTGTCCCTTTTGCCAAATATCTCCTTTATGAACTCACACCAACATTACATCCCCTGTATTACTCTGGAAGATAAAATAAGACAGATGTAACCGAAAACATGAAACGACCCTCTTTCTTAGATATTATTACATGTCTATTAAAGTGATAGTTTATGCCCGAACACAAATTACTCTTTAATTAACCCTGATGACTTTCATCTGCCGCTACCATGCAAAGTGTGTTCTCTTTTGTTAAACACAAAAGATATTCTGTGTGTTGGTAACCAATCAAACAACACCGGACCACATTGATTTCTATCATAAAGACACAAACAACTGAGACTTTCCTCAAAATATCTTCTTTTGTGTTCCACATAACAAAATGATCATATTTTGTATGTTATATGCAGGTTTTAAACACATGAGGGTGAATAAATGTTGACAGAATATTAACTTCCAAAGAGCTATCCCAAAACAATAATGCGCTGTAACTGTTTCTATTCCAAGGCTTGCAAGTACAAAAACTACACATTCCTAATATCAGAATGCCAACTATTTAAAAAAATGACCAAACCAAGCTCCAACAACATAAAAAAACCATTACATTTTAATCACAAGATAGAAAACAGAATCTATCTGTGGCTCTGAGTATTTGTCACAGAAAAGCTGTCAACTGAGAGTTTGTTTTCAAGCAAAAGAACACATCTAAATAACCGTTGCCTTGCGGTGGAAACCAGCGAGCAGCCTGTGAGAGCTGCATGCTGGGAGACTTGAGCGGGAGATTACTCTGACAGTTTTGGGTCAGGACTAGAAATATTTGTCATTTTTAATCTGCACCTTCGATGTGCCACAATGTGCCAGCCACCCAGACAAGAGCGTGTAATATTCTTATGCAAGGGCTTTTATTTCCATTGTTGCTCAGCTCTGTTTGGCCGTTCAGGACAAAATATACCATTTGAAATTAAAAGTGGATGTACAAATGGAAACAAATAACATTCCTGAGCTTGGTCCACACACTCTTCAAACAACCATTTCATCATTCTTGATAAAGTTTGCATGGCTCGGCCATGCACTTTGAACTTGTAATGCACCTTGACTCACAGAGAAAAGGAAACGGTCGTGTGGATCTGAGGGCTATGCCGATCGCACGGCTTTCAGGAATGCATCCTAGGTACTTGTTTACAACGTTCTGCCATCTTGGTTTCCTGGCTACAGGCAAACCTGTTGCACCACACAAAGGGGGAAAATATGCGGTCCGATCGCTATCGTCTTTCCCTTTCTGTGTACAGTGTAAAAATCAGATAGGCCAAAAGAGTGAAGGGAAAACACCCAGTTAACCATTGCTTCTTGGAATACGAAAAGGCCGGTGGAGGCAGTGATGCTTGAAAAATTCCCTAATAATCTTTGGCATTCCAGCACAGATTTAGGGTTAAAGTCCAAAGGGACGTATGTGTTAAAAAGAGGCATTGATAATAGATGGCTGGATAGAACTTTATCAACATTGAGTTGATTTCAATCTTAAAAGCATTACAAATATTGTAACGAGGGGTCAGTCATGGTCTGGTGGTCTAGTTGGACTTGTGAGGAGGTTGCGGGTTCGAATCCCAATGCCGGCGGGCAATGACAGAAGTGTCCTTGAGCAGACACCTTACCCATGGAGTGAAAGGTGGCCAAAATACTCGTAAGTCACCTTGGATAAAAGCGTCTGTCAAATGAATAAATGTAAAATCGAGATGTAAAACAGCCGATATTAAGACGTAGTGAACACCAGCTGTAAGTGTGAGTAATAGATCAAGTATGCGTCCATTCCCAGACGGCTCCGTACACGTACCTATCCCTGGGGTCAATCCAGCTGGTGGTTTGATTTATGTGGTCTATATAATAGGTCTTCCCATCAAAATCTCGGGCTTCTTCCCAACCCTCTGGCAATGGTAACTCCTTCCTTGGCATGACCAACTAGTCTCCATGTAATTTTCTCTGTAAGTCTTCTCAATTGATTTGAAAGCAAACCATGTGTTGCTTTGAGCGAGCTGGTCCGATATCAAACCCAACACATGACCCGAGTGCCATTAAATGGCCACAGATCTAATCCATGATTCCCGGGGTCGTCCCAAAATTCCATTCAATTCCCAAGGCCAAAGGACATTGTTTTCTCCGCTGAATGGTGCTCGGTGAATGGAAGAGAAGGGTGTGATGCTGAGAATCCTCCAAAGTTTCTCAGAGCCGATGTGCTCATGATAAGGAGCTCCTTGCTTCTGGATTATTATGGGATGACTCCCTCATGTTTTCCAGGTGGATCTGGAGGGAACCCAAACTTTCAAGTGAAGAAAAGTGTGCTGAGAGTTCTAGTGTGAGAACTTTGAGATCTTGAAGTGATCTGATGAGGAAAGAAGCCGGTTTAGAGCACCCACGTGAGCTCATACGTGTGCCCCTCTACACTTGTCCTCGTCCCACCATGTTTTAGCGACAACTCTGCTAGCTTGTTAGCTCGTTGTTCAGGCAACGTAAACAAGTTCGTTTCTCCACACGGGTCCGCTTCGGGTCTTCTGGGTCTGTTGCTGCATTCCCGTCACGTCCGGAACATCCCGACGCTTTCCTTGAGGACTTTCTTTCCGTCCCGTCGGTTTTCAGATGCCGTCCTCTGCTTTTAGCGGCTGTGTGCGGCTGTAGTCAAGCTCGGTCGCTATGCCGAGACTGGGCTGCGTGACGTCATACAGGTGCTAACCGTAATCCTGCTAGTAGCAGCTGCCCCGAGTTCTAACACGAGATTGACGTCATTATAGAATTATGTCATTATTCATAACCGAGTTATTTTATTTGACAGTGCAATGACTTTTATGTCATTGGTTTAATTTTAATCGTTTAATCTGTATTTTGTTTTGTTTTGATAGTAATTCCAACCAAAACCGAATTAAAATTAAGAGTGTTTGGAGTTTAACTTTCTTTAGTTTGCTGTACACTGGAACAAATATTATATGTTTGACAAATCAATTAATAACTATAGACACACACACACCATACACACAAAAAAAACACGCACACACGCACGCACGCACACACACACACACACACACACACACACACACCATATACACACACACACACACACCATACACACAAAAAACACACACACCATACACACACACACACACAAAAAACACACACACAAAACACACACACAAACACAAACAATGACACACAAACAATGACACACACACACAAACACCATACACACACAAAACACACACACACACACACACACACACACACACAAACACACACACAAGAATATAACATATATATACATATAGACCCTTTGCTATAGGAAGTGTTGTGCACTCACTCTGAATACACACCGCCCCCCAATGGAGAACTTTTTCAAGTTCTTAATATATATAAAACTTTTAAAACTGCCTAAACATTTATGAGTTCTATTCATCACTTCTATTAATCTGCTGAATGTAATGTAAGTGTAGACTGTGGTTAGGGTTTAGTGTGTATTATACTGTTATTAATGTTAGTAAAAGTAATTGTGTGTAGGGTTCGCTCCTCCCCTTGTGTTACGGGCTGTTTAGGGCACCTGAGGCGGGTGTTGTTCAAACACACCCGGGGTAGATGACGAGCAGTGGGGCATGAGGGTCGCACTGATGACATCTTCTGCTCTTACAGCGTCATTCATGGTCGTGCTGCGTCATATCTCTGTAGCGCTCAGTGCTGGCATGACTGCGGTGGGCACAGCGCTGTTCCTCACCCTCAATCTCTTCTACAAGAGGAAGATATGGAGCCCAGCATACAACAGCATCATCATCATCCCAGAGGTCTGTATAACACACAAGTGAAGGGTCAAAGCTGGACACACAATCTAACAGCTATACAGAACTCATTAGGCGTCATGACACATAAAGATCTCATTCACTTTTTAAATGTTCAAATACTTTTTATTTTCTGACATTGCAGTACAGCACGTGTGGAACAATTATCTCATACATTATGTTATTCATGTGATTTAAATATAATAAAATATATGACACAGATATAGTGTTTTATGTTGTGTTTTATTGTGTTATGTTGTGTTGTGTTGTGTTGTGTTATGTTATATGATGTTATGTTATTTTATATTGTGTTGTGTTGTGTTGTGTTGTGTTATGTTATATGATGTTATGTTATTATGTTATGTTATGATATGATATGATATGATATGATATGATATGATATGATGTTGTTATGTTATGTTATGTTATGTTATGTTATGTTATGTTCTGTTATGTTGTTATGATATGATGTTATTATGTTATGTTTTGTTATGTTATGTCTTGTCATGTCACGTCATGTCATGTTATGTTATGTTGGATTGTGTCATGTTATGTTATGCTGTGTTGTGTTGGGTCATGTTATATTATGTAATGTCATGTTATGTTGTGTTGGATTGTGTCATGTTATGTTATGTTGTGTTGTGTTGTGTTGCTGTGTTATGTCGGATTGTGTCATGTTATGTTATGTTGTGTTGTGTTGTGTTGTGTTGCTGTGTTATGTCGGATTGTGTCATGTTATGTTATGTTGTGTTGGATTGTGTCATGTTATTTCATATCATGTCGTGTCGTGTCGTGTTGGATTGTGTCATGTTATGTTATGTTATATGTTGTGTTATGTTGTGTTATGTTGGATTGTGTCATGTCATGTTATGTTATTTTGTGATGTGATGTGTTGGATTGTGTTATGTTATGTATATGCTGTGTTATGATGGGTTGTGTTGTGTTGGATTGTGTATATGTTATGTATGTGCCGTGTTATGTTGTGTTTTGTTGTTTTGTGTTGGGTTATTTTGTTGTGTTGTGTTATGTTATATAATGTTATGTATATGTTGTGATGGGATGTTTTGTGTTGTGTATGTTATGTATGTGTAGTCTTATGTTGTGTCGTGTTGATTTCTGTTGTGTTGTTTTGTGTTGTGTTGTGTTGTGTCGTGTTATGTTATGTTATATTAAGTTTTGTTATGTTATGTATATGTTGTGATGGGATGTGTTGTGTTGTGTATATGTTATGTTAAGTTCTTTGGGAAATTGCATTATTACTCTTAATCTGTTGTGTTCTTGTGTTTAGGAGCAGGAGGAGCGCAGTGAGAAGCAGGTGCTTGTCCTCGGTTTGGATGGTGCTGGTAAGAGCAGTGTTCTTCAGGGGCTGAGCGGAGGGAGTAGATGCTGCCGACCCACGCGAGGCTTCAGCTTCATTAGCCTCCAAACACCTGCGTGCCAGCTGGACTTTCTGGAAAGTATGAATCAGTTTCAGCCCCCTCTTTCATCATCTGTCAAATTATTCGTGCCATTTTGCTAAGTGTTAATGACTCAATTATCATCATTTCATTTTAAGCCTGTTTCTATTTGAGGTTTTTAGTAATCGTACATATCATTTTTGTTGCATCTCCTTGCATCAGTTGGAGGTGGTGAGGATTTGCGAAAATACTGGGAGGATTATTTGAGGAGGACGCATATCTTAGTATACGTTGTAGACTCCTCGGATAGAAGCCGACTCCCTCAGGCTAAAGATGAGCTCCATAGATTATTGAAAGCAGACATGCACCTGCCGGTGGTGGTGCTGGGGAACAAGCAGGTTACTTTTATCATTTACTAGTAAACTATATTTTAGTTAAGTATGTTTATTGTTCGTTGAATTTTATTATTCTTTGTTCTATATGTTTGCTCCATTGAGAATGTGGACTCAAATGCTTTTATTCCCTCATATAGGACAAGCCCAATGCTTGTAGTGTCCCAGAGCTCCGTGAAGCTCTTTCTCTCAGTGCAGTGGCTGATCAGAGAACGCTCTTCCTGGTGGGCTCTAACGGGCTGATCCGACCCAGCGGCCTTCAGAAGTTCCAGGATCTGCTCCTGACATTGGTGTGAAGCCAAACTACCGTCTTACCACTTTCTTTGCCATGATACAAAAGAAGGTATTTTGAAAAATATCGTTTTTTTCCATACATAAGTGAACGGATGCCACTGCTGTTCAGATACCAGCATTCTTCAAAATATTTTTCTGATGTGCAAAATAAAGGAAGTCATGATTTGGGACGACAAAATGGGACTTAATGTTGACAGAATTACAATTTTGTGTGCTCTGTCACTTAAAGGAGAACTTAATTCAAAGTAAGTGTTCAAGACAACCCTATTGCCATGTGCAACGTCATGACACCAAGATTTAATATCTGAACACTGTGCTGCAGATGTTATTACTGCTAAATAGTGTCCAATAGCTAAACTATCGCTTACATAATTTTGTTCAGTATTACAAATATTTTATTGCAACTATATGATCGCTTGCATCCGCATGTAGATTTAGAGAACAAAGTCGTACTGTGCATCTGTTTCCTAATATCCAGAGACAACAGATTATTTTGTGTAAAGAAAAGAATGCCGGTGAAAGGTTATTGTCATAATAATGTACATTTGTATACACTGTAACTATACATCTTAGCAGTACTGTATTTTCTGTACTGAATGTAAAAAGAAAATCCTCTGATTTGTAGGGTGAAATCTTGTTTAACTCTGACATTTTGTGAGAATCATTTATTTGAAACCAACCAAGTAATGAGGGTTGAAAAACGGTTGTATTTACAAAATAGGGCCACCTTAAATGGTATTGGTATGTGTGTGGTTTGAATTTCTATCAACAAGTGAAAGTAACACAAAGTGAGAATTAGATTAAATTATTCTCAAAATACAGCTTAAATGAAATTTGCCTAGAGCAATGGAACTATTAAACTTGTCAATTCTGAAGCTAAAATAAATGGTAGTTTTATTACCATTCTGTGGGGGTTTGGCAATTTGCTATGCTGATTTTCTAACAATTAGAACTTTTATACATCTACACGTTCTTGGAAAGCAATTTAGACAGAAAATGTCATCGTGACGCACAATCTACCATAGTAACGGACACCCCTAGTAAAATGTGTTCCGATTGCATAGAAATTGGTAACCGACTGTGAAGAACTTATGTACATGTCATTTGGCATATAACACGAGGGCATTCATAAAACCACTCTTCTTTTAGTTTCTTGAAACCTCTCATAAACAGGGTACAAAATATATTTTTCATTAGATGTAAGAGAAACTGTAGTTTTATATTTTTGTGCTGTAAAACAATATAAGGGGACAATTGAGTGAACCTTATTCATTGAATGTGTTGTATTATATTTGTTTGTTTCTAACACTATAAATAATAAAGTCTGAATGCCTGGTTTAGAAGTTGTAGTTTAATACATCTGTATTTCTCCACACAATATGCAAATTCATATTTATATACATTAGAAATATTCAGATGCCGATTGTAAACTAATATGAAACATAACACTTTGCATATGACAACTATTGCTGTTCAATAACATTTTGGCTGTCAATTTGAAAAGTTAAAGTCCTCCTCATAACATCTGCATGAAGCATCATGTGGACTTCTGTGTCTGTAGTGATGCAATGAATGCATCAAAGTCCTTAGGATAACAGCGTTTGTATAATTCCACCTTTCTTTTGATCTGCTTTGGTGTTTCCTGATAGTAATTCTTCTCATCTCTTGCCATTGCCTAGGGTCACAATGAAAGTGAGTTAATATCACATGTACAATAATAAATGACTTATGTTGGTAATAAATATGTACAGATTTCTCATACCTTGTAATTCTCGTTGTGTTCTCTCACCATATGCTGAACATATTCAATAATATCATTTGAACATGTTAATTTTTTATTTCCTCTTTGACTGGCCTCTGCTTCCATTTCTGCAATAAAATAAATGGGTGGTAGGTAGTGTGTCGTTTTTTTATTTTTAAACCAGAATTGTTTACTACAAAAAGAATCAAACTATAGAACATTTACAAGCTAAACAAAACTAACTAATAGGGCAATTTGTGAATTTAATTGATACATCAATTGCTGCTTAAAGGTTTGTGTTTACATAATATATATCCGTGTACTGTGCATTAAATTTTCTATGAATAACGCACGCATAAATAGTAAATGTCTACACAAATATTAATAGATAGATACATACAAAAATATGAAGGTGCTTGTTGGAAAAGAAGTTTAAAGAAGCGAAACTTAGTTATAATGTATACATTGTATAGATTATAACGACCAACAAATGAAAACTCCAATTCAGTATCTCAGAAAAAATGAATATTACTTATGACTAATACTAAAGAGATTTTTTTTAGAAATCTTTGCCATGTATAAAAATAAAAAGTAGGAGAATGCACAGCTCTCAATACTTATTTGGGTTTCCTTTTGCCGGAATTACTGCAGCAATGGCGCATGGCATGGAATGGGTCAGTCTGTGGCACTGCTCAGGTGTTGTGAGAGCCTAGGATGGTCTGATAGTGGCCTTCAGCTCTTCGCCATTGTTGGGTCTGGCACATTTTTCCTTGTCCCAATACCACCTGGTATGAGGTTAAGATTAAGAGAGTTTGCTGGCCAATTACAACAGGGATACCATGGTCCTTGGACAAGGTGCTGCTGGCATTGTGTGCTGATGCCAAGTCATGTTGGGAAATGAAATCTGACTCTCCATAAAGTTGGTCTGCAGCAGGAAGCAAGAACCAAACACCAGGAGATGACACAGAACCTGTCTGTGCCATTTCTCCTTCATTTTTGACCCCTCAGCAGCAGTCCAGTCCTTTTTGTCTTTAGCCCGAACAAAGGCACTCCCAGCAGCGCTGTCTGTTGTTCAAGAGTGGCCTGACATAAGGAATGCGACAGCTGAAACCCAAGTGTTGCATACGTTCATTTTTGAATGGGGTTTCTCAATTTTCTCCAGGGTGCGGTTATCCCTATTGCTAGTACACTTTCTCTACCACATGTTTTCCTTCCCATCGCCTCTCTATTAATGTGCTTGGAGACGGAGCTCTGTAACCAGCCAGCCTCTTTTGCAATGACATTTTGTATCTTGCCCTCCTTGTGAAAGGTGTCAATGATCGCCTTTTAGACAACTGTCACGTTAGCAGTCTTCCCATGATTGTGTAGTCTACAGAACTAAACTGAGCGGCCATTTAAAGGCCTTTGCAGGTGTTTCAAGTTAATAAGCTTACAGGGGCACCAGGTGCTTCCATACAGAACCTTTTGACCACATTAATATATTCTTATTTTCCGAGATACTGATTTTAGGGATTTTATTAGTTGTCAGTTAATCATCAAAAGAAAAAAGAAATAAACACTTGAAATGGATTAGTCTGTGTGAAAAGAATGTATACATTTTATAAGTTACATGTCATAAATAGAATTGGTGAAATCAACATTTAGAAGATTTTGTTATTATATGATCAGCACTCGTATATAAACATTTTTCCACACGTGTGCACACGCACGCACATGTTTGGTGTGTATGACTTTATTTTATGTGTATATGAACGAGTATGCATATACATACATACATACATACATACATACATGCATGTGCGTACAGTATTTACACATACATATACACACATAAATATACACATAGAACACTTTAGGAAATACGGACGTGTATTAATTTAAATGTGCCCATTTCATTTAAACATTAACCATATAACTTAAAATTTGTAATACAATATATGGATAAATGTGAATATGTTTATAAATAAAACATTTAAGCACAATACACAGGGACATGTAAACACATGCGTGTTCTGAACGTTTATTCTGCAACTCATTAATAGATTAAAACGGTCCTAATAATAACACACAGTTCTTGATAATATTTACATCTAATGGACTTGTTTTCTTTTGTACTTGAAACTATTTGGAGCCACATGAAGCATTTTATGTGTAATGTAAAAGCTTTTTAAACAAATCATATTGGATGACTTACCTTTAATGACATTGGGTTTGAATGGTGCCTTTGAATCCATTGGCTCTTCTTCTTCTTCTTCTTTAATGATCTACACAGAAATAAAACAAACAGATTGTGAACATCAAGGCAGTGATTGACAGATACAAATCCTTAGAAATGAGAGGTTGAAACTTGCCTTTTTACCCTTTATGGGAAGCACACCCTTCTTCCCAACCAGCAATCCCATGTCTGCAAGATTCTGCTTTGTTGTTTTCTGGTCATCCCAAGCTTTCCTGATCTGATCACTTCAAGCACATTTGACAGGGAGATTAATACACATTATAAGATACAAGACAAATTAAAGTTGTTTTACATGAATACCCCCTGTGTTTACAAATGTATCTAGTAACAAGATCATTTCCAGAACATACAACAGAGTTTCAGTGTTTTGCTAGTTATGATGATAGGTAAATATACTTGCCATTCAATATGTGGTGTATGCTTTCTCTTCAACTTATGCTTCAGCCTCTTTTTATTCGCATTATAATTAAATGTGTTGCGATTGCGAGATTTCTTGAGCTTGCCCATGACTTTAAAACACTCAAAACACAAGAACGAGCAGCTCTGTTCAGCACCACGAGGAAATGCGGAAGTGTGTTTCTTCTTCTTCTGCGGGTTCAACAGTGTAACACTCTCACGTGTATGTCGTATCGCCACCTGCCGGCACGGATGTATTTAAAAAACAGATCAAGTTTAACTCATGATTAAAACATTATAGTTTGTGTTCCTTATATTGAGAGAATTTGCTTGAAAAGATGTAATCTAAATTAATCTGACATATTTAGAAATAATTATGCAGAAACAATGTGTGAGGTCTTACCTCTAGATGGGGCTATACACTAAGTTTAAATAAATTTTTTTAGGAAACGTGTTCGTTTATTTCTGTGTAGCATGAAATTATTACTTTTATGTATATTTAGTAAATGACACAACACACTAAAGTTAATGATATATACTTGATTGGAGTTTTAAAAAACATACGACCCATAATACAATTCAAGAAAAATACAAATTAACACAAAGCGGAAGTTGTCACACCGGCGGTCGATTTGCCGAATGTTCAAACTGGTTAAGTAGAAAAAACGGAATTAGTAATTTGTGCCCGGACTCTTTGATGGGAACGACGCTCTTATGGTGTTAACACGTGATTTGTGATTTTAATGTTAATGTTACTAAATATTTCAAAGTTTGTCAATCCAGTCCTTACCTCCGGGTTTGAGATCTCAGGCGTCCAAAAATATGTCTGTGCCTAAACTTCTAAATGTATTTCTATTTAGATCATTATAAATATGTATAAATGTATATCATTTGTGTTTAAAAATAAAGAAAACACAATTCAAATGACAACACCCTGAACGTTAGTAAAAAAACATTTGCATTTCTTTATGTATTGCAATACGAACTAGAATAACAATCTTAATTAAATAAAAAGACACTTTAAAAAAATGTGTTCATACTCATCGTTTTAAATGTAATAATCAGAATCATCGTTTTGTCTGCAGTGCTTTAGATATTTCTAGAAGTATTAAGGAGAACTAAACTGTGTTTGTTTGAGTCGTGATTTTGTTAAATCCAGATCGGACACAGAGATCAAAATAACACAGTTTGGACGCCATGACGACAAACAAACACATTCTACAAACACAACTCTTCCTCTTCTGCGTAGGAGCGCGACAAGACCACGCCCCTTTTCTGCTCCTATATGATGTCACTAAAGCAGGAAGTCAAGAGATGTAGTCCGGCCGTTTTTTGTAGGCGACTTTTGTTGAATAAAATACCTCACTTATAATTTTACACATATTATTTATCCTCTTACAACAACAATACACTAACAAAAGCTAACTAAAGTTTGAAACAATGAATCAGTTTAAGTATTTTTTAATTATTTAATTGTTTTACTTATGCTCATAACACAAATACGTGTTACGTGTTTGTGTACATCCTTTGCATATTTTGTAAAAAAATCTTTTGAAAAAAGATCATCACACTATGGCGAAGGCAGATCACGTGACCTCGCGCGGTGGATTTCCCGCCCGTTGACGTCATCACGCCAACACTCGCGAGCTCAGCCGGAGCGAGAGACGCTCGCCGGGGTTACCAAGCAACGTCAGCGCGACTCATTAATATTCATGAGCGAACCCTCGCCATAGTAGAGATGCGCCGGGCGGAGGAGCAGAGGAGCGACACGGCGGAGCGGAGAGTCACGCAGGGTTAATAATATTCCGCCGTGTGGGGGGAGCGGGGGTGGACACACACACACACACACACTCACACGCAAACACACACAAACTGCCAACCCGGCGACGAGGTTGGGCCTGCGGTGCCTGCCTGCAACCCAGGAAAAATGGAGCTCGAGAATATCGTGGCCAACACTGTTCTGTTAAAGGCGAGAGAAGGTAAGAACACTGCTGACAGGAAGTGAGGCCGAAAGAACAATAAAATGTCGTGAATGCACACATTTGTGTGTGATGCTTTCTATACGTCATCATGTGTCGCGCGCCGCTTCTAACCTTGAGCTGTCAATCAAATATTGATATAAGTGGCCCTCCGTTTGGGTGACAGGCCTGAAGATGATCTCCAGGTCTTATTTAAAGCAGAAGTGATCAGAGTGCTGTTGTGTGTGTGTTTGGGATTAGATCTCATTTGTGTTCTTGTAAAGTGTGAATATTATGGGTTGTCATCACTGCAGGTGTGTTTGTTATAAAGGTGTGTCATTCCATGCTTCTTAAAGTCCTCACAATCATCTTGGATGTGTCATCAACAGAAGTCCTCCTCATGTATTCCGGGGTTTGTTTCGGACACTTGTCCACTGTTCTTCACGTGAGGACTTCTTGAGCTGTCAGCGGTTTCAGATTAGTCATCATTTGATTGCTTAATATTCTGTTTCTTCCTTATTCAGGAGCCTTAACAGACGCGCTGGCATCTCAAAAAGGAAGGGGATGTTTTCATGGCACGGTTTACTTCGTTAGACGGAGTGATCGTTCACACAAAATGAATATTCTGTGATCGAACACGCGCCTGTATGACTTTCTTCTGCAGAACACAAAGTTCACTTTTATTCTATGGAGACAAAACCATTAAAGGTCTATGTTCGACGACCAACAATCTTCAGTATTGATGCTTGTGCATTCTGCAGACGAAAGAACGTAATACAGGTTTAAAATGACAAGAGGGTGAGTTCAATATAGGCCTGCACAATTCATCGATAAATTAATGGGGATTACAATTGTGGCCGAAACAATTACATCATAGTTAAAAGTCTCAATTACAGGTGTACATTTGTGCTCATCTCTGTGTGTTTCGACAGTATGTTTAGCCACTAAATACAGAGGTGAATCAGCGATTGTAGAATCTCTAAATTAACATCTTTAAGATATTGGATTTTATCTTATTACATGAACGGAATAACTCTCATAACTATTTGTTATGAATATAATATTATTTGATTTTGAATGTTCATAATTGACCATCTAGCTGCTTCAACAGTAAAATCTATTAATCGTCAATAATAATCGCAATTACAAAATCAAGGTGATTATATCATAAAAAATACAAACAATCAGCAGTTATGATTTTATTCGCGCAGCCCTACTTTGAAAATGAATTATCCATAATTTACTCTCATGGCAGGTGCAGTTGTAGGTTATTTTCAAATAATGTCATGGCATTGTAATGCTTTCCCCATTTTTTGAAGCCCATTCATCCTAAAATCCACATTTACTCAGGGGCTTAATAAAGGTCTTCTGAAGCAAGATAATGTGTTTCAGAGACTAAACAATTATTGTTTTGAACTTATTTGTTGATTGTACAACCTGGCAAAGTAGGTTTAAAGATTGCTTCAAGATGATAACTTGCAATCTGAAGATTCGTTGTCATCAATTTGTCACCATATTTTAACCAACACTTAAAGTATAATGTAATCACTAAATAAGATAAAGATTTTGTTCTCAAATATGTATTGTTTTACCTCTGAAGACATTTATTTACCCATCAGTGTCACATGGATTACTTTTATAATAGATTGGGGCATTACAAAGCTAGAAACAGCCAGGAAATGATGATTGTGATAGTTACCCCAAAATGACCATCGTGCCATCGTTTAATAATCCTAAAATCTTGATGTAATGCTTAAAGTTTAACATCTTGTGATGTGATTAAATTATTTGTTACTTGACTCCTACCTTGTTATGCTCTTAACATTTTAGATCACACAATCCAGTCGGGGAGCTCATGAATGTTATAAACTTTTCCCTCTATTACTTAAAAAAGATTCTCTCTTTTTTTTTGGTGGTTGTACCCTTTCACCTCTGTGCTTATATCATAAACAATACATTTTACACACCATTTGCATCCTGGCCACTTCCCACAATGATAACACAGTGGGTTTTCTTCAGTACTAGTGCCACTATAATCTGTTTCCTGTCAACCTTTTTTTCCTGTTTTTGAATTGCAAATCATAGAGTGTTGAATCAGCTTTCAGATCAGCTTCTTAACTTTAACTTGATGTAATCAATTCTTGCGAATGAAAATTCTGTTTTGTGTTATTTGATGTACAATGTCTAGGCTTGCACAACAGGTTTTTGATTATGTAATTTCTCATTTGCACTCATCCAGTGTCTTTGTTTTATAAGTAGACAATCTGAGCTCTTATCTGTGCTCACAAGCTTTGCTCGTACCTGTTTGTAATCGTGGCATCCTTCGCCCCCATCCCATCCCATTAGTGTAGATTCTACTCCTCAAATCCCTTTATAACCTAGCAACCATGCAAACACTTGGCTTTTCCCAAGCGTCCCCTCCATACCCCTAGAATATACACGGCATACAGCATCGCCTCCTGACCTTTCTCTGTTGACCAGAGTGTTGGGTCCAGCACCTGCACCAGTCATTCTACCCGGGCAGTCTTATGACGTTCGCCCGGATGGGCACAGGCCAGCAGGACATTCTCGTAGCATTGGCATGATTCTTGGTGTGAAATCAATCTAGTGTGCCTACCTTAGGAGAGTGGCAGCATTTATAGGGTAGAATGATGAAATGTGAGAGACCTGATGATCTGACTGATCAAATCAGTTTGCTTTTAGGAGATTTTTGTAAAATAGGTGACCCAAATAAATTCAAAACTATGGTCCTCCTACAGAAGCAAATGTTGTTGCGTCAAGTTGTTTGGGACGTTCCTACGAACTTCTTTTTACATTTGATTTAAAGTTTAAAGAGGTGCTTTAAAATTCGATATGAACCGATTGAGCAAGCTGAAAAACTGACTTTACTAAACAATGCAGAATTTTCTTTTCTTTTATTCATTATAATTTACCATAATAATATACTGGTTTAAAAATACTGGTTAAACCACTTGACCATGTAGCTTCTATAGCTAAAGACCATTGCTGGTTGAATACATTAATACTTAATATCAAGCATGATGGTCAATGAGTTAAGCTTCAGAGCTTTATGCTGACTGGTTGGTTAAGAGTTTAAAATATAATCTGCCATATTTTATTTATCCTTAATTAATTGTTCAACCTCTGAACACCAGTCTGATGAAATCATTTCTTATCTCTGACAGCAATGGAACAGACACTCAGAAAAAGTTATGTATAAAATCAATAAAATAGTCCATGTGACATCAGGGGTTCAACCCTTATTTCAAGGGCTGATGCATGTTTTTTGTGTTCAGTAAAACAAAACAACTTAATTCAGGTATTTCCTGACATCTGTTCCAGTGCCATTCCACGAAAGAACCCAGCTCATATACATAGTGTTATATTGAAATAATTATAAAATATTATTAATTTAATAATTTCCTTTATAACTGAATTTATGCAAAGGTAGACACCCACTTCATTCTGCTACATTATTAAATTATGTATTGTATATAGCTTAAAATGCAAAATAAATGGAATATGCTTTAAAGCTAAATATTTCAACTAATGTTGAAACTAGCAACTAGTGTTTTCACGGTACCGAAATTTCAATTGTCGGTACCAATACCAGTAAAATTCCTCGTTTCTCTGTACCAGTTTCAGTACCAATGCCAAACATGCTGATTAAACAACACATAATTTTATTTATAACGATGTTTATCGATACAAACTTTGCGATTGTATATAAATTAAGCATAAAAGTTATTTGCTGCTACAGTTGTCGTGTGCTTGCTGGAGTCCTTCACCTGTAATAAACATAATGTAAATATCAAATAAACTTCAGTAAGACAACAGACTGAACATAAATGCATGATAAGAGAGCAAGCTTGACCTCTCAAACTACATTTACACAATGTGTTTACAGTGTGCAATGTAACGTGTTAATGTTTTGCATGTCAAAAAAATGTATTTTACACACAATTTACTAATCTGTATAATGCTATTTTCACTGTCATAAAAACGGCTGATGACTTCCTTGTTCTGATGAAGACCCTCCTTCAGAATGAGTTCTGATTGTTTAAGCAGTTCCTGTGTTGTGATTTAACAAAAGCGTAGCGCATATAGCTTGGAAAGGTGACGCCTCTTACCATTACGTGGAGATGGATGCGTTATTGTAAACATGACTTTAATGTTATCAATATGATCCGGAATCAGACCCGGAGAAAATAGATGAAGAGGATCGAGTAGAACGACTGTTGCATACGCGTAAAGACAGAATAATGATTCACATGGCTGCTGCTAAACTGAACCCCGATCTAAACCAGCATGTGGTTAAACAGTAAACAATATATATATATTGTTTATATATAAATAATAAACAAATAATTTAAACTGATCATTATAAAGAACTAAGATCGATGGTGTCCCGTGGAATTACTATACTTTTTAAAAGTTTTACAAAGCTAAACAGCATTTCCCTTTGTGTAATAAGTTACATAAACTGTTAAACGCACCAACTTCAATTATATAATACACTTACCAGTTGTGGTCCTTAAACAACCTTTTATACAGAAAAAGAGGGAACTGCTTCATCTTTTAAGAATAATCTTTGTGTTAATCCAGCATTAAACTGATTGAGATTGAGGAAGCTGTCCTCAGTAAAATGTGTTGCACATAGTTTTACATGTGGATTATAATATATTAGGAACCGAGTTAAACCAACATAAACAGTAACCATTGATCTCTTAGTACAGCGTCCCTGGGAAGGCCAAACAAATGTGATTGGACTCCTGGATAAAAATATAAACGATTCGACGACATGGCGGCGAACAAACACACACACTCTAAAAACCCAAGTTTTCCTCTTCTCTGTGGAGGTGAAAATAGAACACGCCCCGTTTGTTTGTTTGTACCTGTGGGCAAAGTTAACTGTGATAGTTATGTCACTAAATAAGGAAGTAGAGTGATGTATTCCAAACCAGCAGTTTTAGGCAATTTCTGTTGAATAAAATATCTCGTTTGGTGTTGAACGATGAGCTTTATAATTTTACAGAAATTATTTTCCCTCTTAAAACAACATTATACACCATTTAAAGTTTGAAATATGGAACCACGAAGAACAGGGCCGTTAAGCTTTAAATGGTTAATATGGACACTTGACTGGATTAGCAGTAATGCTTACACATGAACACATGTTTTTTTCAATCATTTACCTAAACATCAAATATAACATTCATAACTCAACAGCTAGCAGATTTGAAAACTTTCCACTTGAACTCATTCAGTATATCTAGATGTGTTTAATTTATTTTAAAAGTATCTCTGCACTCAGGGGCGCGCATCTCATTGATTTGGAGATGCATACCTCTTCTCATCAAGTCTTATTGCGACTTTGCGACAGGGACTAATGAGAATTAGGAACCCAATACTATTTTAATTTTTGGGACCAATTTGGACCTGGAGGATCTGTACTTATGACAACATTATGAGCCATATAATTATCCTACTTAACATAATTTATCTTGAAATTTCAGATGTTTCATTTTGAAATTGTAAATAAACTACTAATTCTCCAAAAATATAACCTTGAAAATTATTCTAAATAGTTTAAGATGGCCCGTAGAAAGAAGGTTTGTGATACAAGCCTAGTTGTGTAACCGGTAACGGTATGAGACTTGTTACTTTTAAATCATTTTGACAGGCATAAAGGGACACGTTTAAGCACAAATGGCATTGATTAGTGTATTTCAAAAGGAATTATAACCAAAGGTTATACATTTTTTTTATAATAATGATGCATTATCAATGCATTTCTAGAGTAAAGAAGCACGCTAGAATGGTAAAAAATCTACCCATTTGTTTAAAAAAAAATAATCTTCAGTAAACCTCAACAGTCCTATCAAATGAGGCGTTTATGTTTTCTCTGCAATGTGATGTCACATTGATTTAGCCCCGCCTATGATTGCTGTTTTTTTAAGGATGTAGATAAGTGTTTCTCATTAAGTCTGTCAATATTATTTTCAGAAAAGTTGTTTCTGGCAGCACAGGCACATACAGCCTGACAGCTCTGCAGGTTCTGCTTGGGGGGGGCGGAGATCAGTGGCTCATTTGCCTTCTAAGAGACGGCACCAAAACAGCCTGTTTAGCCACACAGGCAAAAATATACTTTTAGAAAACCGATAAGAGATATTTGGAGTATTTTGAGCTCAAACCTCACAGATACATTGTTTGGATATTACATTTTGGGCTACTTTTGTGGCAATTTAAATGAACAATGTCATCATTCACTTATCCATTTATTATTTCAAACCTGTATGACTTCCTTGAAAGATGAAATTATGAAAGAATGAATAAATAAAAAATGTTAAATGAAAGAATGTTTTCAAGTGAGAAACGGTGACACCTATTCATTTCTTTGAATAGATACTAAACAATGCAAGTCCCTGCTGTTTGGTTACCAGCAGTCTCCAAAATATCTTTTTATGTTTTTCTAAGAAAAAGAAATAATACAGGCTAGAAACGGCAAGAACCCGAGTAACAGATTGACAGAATTTTAACTTTGGGTTTAACTATCACTTTAAGAAGCATTATCATATGCATATCACATGTTGCTGTTGTGCAGGCTTTTAGAAAGTTCACCTGTTTTAAGATTCTAACCTAGTAGCACTACAGAGCCCTTATCTTCCTTTAATGTGATCTTTGAATTCCTTGCAGGAGGTGGCGGGAACCGAAAAGGCAAGAGCAAGAAATGGAAACAGATGCTTCAGTTCCCTCATATAAGCCTTTGCGAGGAGTTACGTCAGACCTTAGGTACATGCACGCCACATGCTTACACCACATATGTGGTGACAAGTCAGTCCCACAATGTAAAATTGAATTCTAGATTTTGCATTATTTCAATTACACTGTACAGCGTATGTAAATGAAGATGGTATGAGAATGTAGGTAGGCCTGTATGTTTATGCCTCTGTCAGCAACAAAGCAGCAAAGGGTGAGAGAGCTGCTGTTATAATGGAGAGGAAACTGTGGCTGGGGCAAGAAAGAGGAAGTTGACTGTCATTTTTCGAATTTGTTTGCCTAACCTTCCAAGGATTATGAGAAGCTGCAAAAAGAATGAGAATTTAAATTAAAATATAGATTTTGGTAATTATATTAATTGAAATATTTTTTTACTGCATTAATATACATGGATGATTTGTAGCCAATGATAGCAGGAACTTACTCAATCAGTTTAATTTAGAAATCACATAGTTGTCCTTACCAAATCTGCTGTTGCAATGTGTACCCGCACCCTGACCCTGTACTGAATCACCAGCTCTGTCCGCCTCTGAATAGGAAAGAAATGAAAATCAAGGTCTAAACTGACAACTAACAAATATTGTTCTGATGGATCAAAACATGATAAGATTGATATTATGTCAAGTTTGTAATAACTGAGTAGAGAAATGTTGTCGCAGAGTGCTTGTGAAAGAGTCGTGGGGGTTACACAATCACTCTGAACTTCCTGACAGTTGATGTTTTTTCACTTGAGCGTTGGCAAATACTGGGTTAATGTGGTATGTCCCTCTGTCTCGCACAGACATACATATGTCTATGTGTATATGTTAGACTGCACAATTAATTGATAAACTAATTGGGATGACAATTACAGGTAACACAATGACATAATCGCAAAAAGCCTCAATTTCAGCTGTATATTTGTTCTTTTCTGGGCTTTTCGACAATATGTTTGGGCACTAAATATACTGGTGAATCAAAGACTATAAAATTTACAGGGTGACGTTTCCTTTAGTTATTTGTTTTATTCATATTATACCATAAAGGTTTGGATGTTTAAAATTAATCATAAATTTAAAAACATTTTCAAACTTTAATGTCAATCTACAATAAATACTATTAAAATATCAAGGTGAGTAATCAACAATTATGATTTTTGTCATTATAATGCAGCCTTAGTGTATGTATAAAAATTTTGTTCATATAACATAAATCAACACCATAAACAAATGTCACTGCGCATGCACGATTGCATCTATTTGCTTCTTCACATCTATCAAGTATGTCTGGACAGTATTCTTTTGGCTTAATACTATAGTTGTGTTTTGTGTTGTTGGCGGTCATCAAAAGTCCCTATTAATTCAAATTCAATCTTATAATTTCCTCTGAGCTTGAGTCTATTTATCCTCATGTCACCGGTCATAAAAAGAGATGTGGTTTAGATAGGCATCATTTATGGGCCGCCCATGAGTCTTCTCGGTGCAATGGTAAAGAAAAGCTTCCTTTGTTTCATATTTTATTCGCCTGAGACAGTACCTGATCTAACCGAAGCTGGACTGAGTAAAACAGTCATTCTCAGGCACATAAAAAAGCAAACATTGTCAATGTACATCAGACAGGAAGGAAAACGTTTGGGCTGTCGTTGTGTGTGTTCACATGAGGAGAGTTAGCACACCCCCGACACACATGTCAACAGGCAGGTCTGCTTTTCTACCCTCTGTGTTCTGGCCTGTAGCGTTTCTGGTGCTCCAACACTCGTGTTTGAGACAATTTCAGGCCTGTTTTAACTCATTCTTAAGTGTTATGAGAATCACACTGGGTCCTTTGCCTTGGGTGTCTGGAATAAGGAACGGCAAACAGAGGCCTTTACAATATAAACATTGAAAGTGCTAAAATGGACATCCGCAGGAACTCGAGACATAAACAGCAGCCTTTGGGCATCTCTGGTTATTTTAAATTCTCCTCGGGTGTTCCACTGTCATTTACTGTCTTTATGTGATAATACCTCTTTTCATGGTTGTGCATTGTAATGACGTCACTTCTCGCCTCAACATTGCTTCAAGGGAGGCTGAAGATCAGTGGGTTTGATTTTTCTCCACTCTGTTTGCAGCTTTATATAAAGTGTTCCTCACGGACAAGTCTGTCTCTAAATAGTTCAGCGTTTGTCTCGCAGTTTGATAATGTCCTTGAAAGTGATTTTGTGTATGATGACCATTCATAGTCAATTGTGAAAACAACCTAATAAACAGCATAGATAATACTTTTACTGAATGAACTACCAAGAATTACTTAAAAATAAGCCTAATGTCCAGAGGAAGCTAGTATGTACCGAAAGAGTGCAAACACTGGTATCGTAACTCTGCTTTGTTTGCTTGAGCATTACTACAAACCCAACATATCAACATTGGCTTAATCAATGGCTTGAATTTGCCATCTGTTTGTAGAAAAAGGGGTGTGGGGTAGTTTAATCATAATACCGTACCATATCTAATAGTACTGGCCAAGCTGAAGTGTAACGATAGCAAGTAGTGTCTCAATACCCAGTAGTATCACTGAGAAAAATAGTATGACGATACTGTACAATATTGTGATGATTCATAAGTGAACCTACAAAATTATCCCAAATTTTAACTGTAGTAAACTGTAGTATGCTGTGATATATCGCAGTATTACACAGGTTGTTTACACTACTGTGTTTGGTAGCTTTATTAATTATATCAACTGTTGTAAATATTCTAGTGTACTTAAATATTTACTATTTAGAATGAGATCACTTTAGTGGTATAGTACTATAGCACATACAAAAAAAACTAATGCAAAATTTAATGCAGGAGCTAATTCTGTTTGTGACATTTTATATATTATCATCAGACACACATGTGTTTATTGGTCTGTCTAGTGACTAATAATTTAACTATTTATATTATTTTACATTTATATTAATAAATACTTACATAAATAATTTATTCTATATTAGTTAAAAAAGTAAGTGAATTAAAAAAGAAAAGTGCACAGATGTTTTATTTATAACAATTTTAATTTAAATATTTTTATTTCATTTCTAAAATCATTTATGTATGCACTACAACATTTCATAAAAAAGTAAATTTTATTTAATTGTGCCTTTTTAGAATATTAATAAATAGAAAGTTATGATGTAAACATACTTTTTTGTCCTCAATTTTAGGGATAAATGTTTTCCTTCTTAAAAGTCAAAAAGACCTGCTTGACTAAAATAATTGCCGGAGGCATTGCAAACATGACTGTAAAGTCGCACAACTTACCTAAACTCATTTTGCTTTAAGAGAATAAGAAGCGAAAAGTAAACATTAATAAAACATTAATTTATTATGCATGATTCATCTCTGCAGCTATTCCCGATTAGGGTTGTCTGGATACCATCAAGATATCTTATGATACTATACCAAATAAAGTATCATGGTACCAGGGCTCAATTAAATATTTTTATTACTAAACTGTATTCTACTGTGCATTATTTTTAATATATTCATATATTTTGTTGGATTAACAGTACCAAAATATTCCGTTGTAGCAAGGATTGTGATATTTTCTAGATATCAGTGTCTATTGAAATCATAAGCAGGGAACGTTAAGTGTAATAAATGCATTAAATTCATGTGGGAACTAATTCAGAGGAATGACCAATTTCGTTTACACAGCAATAATTATAAGGGCTCACTTTAAATGTAAAACTATGATGGCCAGTAAATGGAGGCTATTTTTAATGACTGAACCATTTAACTTGTACGTTCAGAACAACTGAATCATTTAAGAACAAAGCAACTCTCATGATAAATGAATCATTGAATCATTAACTGACTCATTTAGTGGAGAAACACAGCAAAAGGTCACTTATAAGTGTTAAAACAAACGTTAATACGCATTTGTTAAATTATTTATGGTCCTATGATACTACGGTTTAAGAAATGAAGCCCCATCATCGCCTTGCTACCGTTGCACCGGTAAACTGTGCAACCCTTTTACCGATCATGATCCAGTCATGTCCTGATCAAAAAGAACTGTATTCTATATTTCATATATACTATATTTCATGCTCAAATTCCTTCCCTAGGTATACAATCAAGCCCCGCCCTAAACTTTCTCATCCTTTTTGAATGCTTTACATCATCAAAGCAAAATGGCTTTGTAAATGGCATTTCATGGTGACCGTAACAGGTGAATTCTATAGACAACAGAAGACACAACAAGTGCTAAACTTTAGTGAATAATGCAGATAGATTCCTAAGTTCAGCGAACCAAATCTTTACATGATGCAATTTTTCAAGGCTTGTTCGATCTTGTCTCATTGTTGTGTTTGGAATTCATCAGCATTCTCTTCAGAAAGGTCAGGAGGGAAGCCTTGGGAGTTTTTTGTCCCGTCCTGTGTCAGATCGTGATACCAGACCCAGAGGGAACTGTTTGCATTGGCTTTCTTCAAAGGTCACGTTTGTAGGGGAATGTGTCTGTTTTATTGTCATTGATGATTCATAAACTCAGAAGCATCTGCACGACACGTCAAGCGAGACAACAGAAGGCTGTTTTTCTCTGTTTTAAGGACACACTCTCGAGCTGGCAGCTCAGGAAGCCCTTGACTTCCGTGTTGAAATGCAAAGAAGCAAAAACAGCCTCAGTTGCAAATTACAACATGCTGAAAGGCAGCTTCTTATCCATCTTGTGTTTTATTGTCTGTGCACCGTAAACAATTTGTTCTGTTTGACAGATGACGGAGGAAGGAAAAGTGATTTTACACTAACTAATTCAAATCTTCACATGCATCTAAAACCACATGTTCTTAAATGTGATTAAAGTGTCATGGTTTCATTGTTAGGCTCCAGTATATGACTTCAATCATTATTAAGCCTTCCGATCAGGTTTATGACATTAACTGTATATTTTCCTGTCCATATATTTGACTTTGTTTATCAAGTGAGGGTAATTCTCTGATAACATTGGCACATGAAAGTCTAGTATCTGACAGTGCTTTTGAAGCCGGACAGGAACCTTGTTTAACCTGACAAACACTGCCCAGGAACCCTTTTAATTTCATATTTTTACATTAAGAGCAGTTTTGCAAGTCATAAGTCACATTTAGTTTCGTGTGTGTAGGGGAGGGGTTATCAAACTGAAACCCAGCATGTACAGTATGTAAAGACTAAATGTGCATTCCAAACAACAGGACACATAACAAGATGTTCCCGTGAAGGAGAACCACTATATATCTTTAATGCGCAATAAAAAGTCTTGTGACTGCATGAATGAAACCATGTTAATGCTAATTTAATAACTTTTCTAAAATCTTCAGGACATAAAATCTTGTTGCGTTTTAGGCTTTTGTGGTTGAAGACCACCCCATGAGAGGGGGGAGGAAAGAAAGACAAAGCAGCCCTGTTTTAAGATCAATTATTCACAACATATCTATGATCTTTCTTCCTTTTCCCTCAGGCAACAGCTGAGAGGCTTTGAGAACCATTACAGAAAACTCTTGAGTAGTCAATCAGGAAGCTGTTGATATAAACCACAGAACAAATCAGGAATTGCGTGCTCATGACACGTAAAGCATTCAAACATATATAGCTCAAAACAACATGAAGCATATTCAAATGCCCACTATTTGTCTTAAGTTTAGTCATCCTTTTGTCCATTTTTTGGAATGATATGTAATTTCAAAGAAATCACAACACTGTAGAAAGTAAATTCTTGGAAGGCCGCTTCTTTTGGTCTCATCCTGAGATAGTTTTAAAGACTTCTGAAGGGTCTGTATTTTCCTTATTTTTCAGTTAAAGTCACCCATTTAAAAACACTTTTTGATACTTAAAAATGTTGCAATGAGTATGTTGGATGAACAGATATTTTTATTACATCAAAAACATTTAGTTTATTGCGGGTTCTGTTATAATGGGAGGTGCAAGACTAATCAACCAGTTGTTTAAAGGGATAGTACACCCAAAAATAATTCTGTCATCACTGACTCACCTATGAGTTGTTTCAATTATCTATTTCTTTGTTCTAACAAACACAGAGAATGATATTTGGAAGAATAGTTGTAACCAAACAGTTCTTGAAAAGTAGATTTTTTTTGTTCTGTTGAACAAATAAGGATTTATTTTAAAGAATATAGGACAGCATAGTTCTGGGTAAATTCGACTAATATTTTTTACCTAATATGGTACACAAAAAAGTCCTATAACTGTTTGGTTAAATATATTTTTCAGTTTTCAATCAAACAAAGAAATGTATACAGGTTAAAAGTAATTCATGACAGGGTTTTCATTTTCACTACTCCTTTAAACGGTACAGCTGGTACTCATCAACAATAAAACATACTGAGTTACACCCCATAATCAAAGTTGTCAATCAAATGACATTCATTGAAAACATTCAAATCCTACTAAAACAATTGGACATTTTTTGTAAAAAGCGTATTAGGAACAGGAACAAAATGTTTTAATTTAATCTCAGATCTAACATGTGTTCAGATTTGACCACTTTTAAGAGGAGGCAGTGTTTTAAAGGAAGAAAACAGTATGCAAGAGATGCCAAGAATTCTGAAATTCTGTCCTGAATTATTTGCTCTCTAGATGTTATAAACCTGTATATATTACTTTGTTTGGTTAAATACAAAATAACATATTTGGACAAATGCTTGTCAACAAACAGTTAATTGAATACCATAGTAAGAAAGGGCACCAGAACAGGTTGCTGTTTATTCTTTACAATGTCGGTTTTGTGTTTACTAGAAAATAAAATTCTACTATAGTGGTCAATGGGGTTCAAGAAGTGTTTGGGTGCATGCATTCGTTCAAATATCTTGTCTGTTTCCACCAGAACAAAGTAAAAAAGAATGGGGTGAGTAAATGATGACAGAATCTGCCTTGAGATGAGAACTTGAGATGCTCAGAAAACAAGAATACAGAATCTAGAACCTTTTAACTTGAAACCACAACAAAAACTGGTGAACCCTTTTATTGCTGAACATGCACTAAAACAACTAAAAAGGAATTTCTTTCTTACAAAACCATAAATTTGTATTATAACAAGTGTGCATTGACAGCAAACCAGATGCTTATCTGCACTTTGCAGTAGGGCTTTGCATTCTGTGCCAGCGGCTGTGTAAAATAGCTGTAAGCTCTCAGTGTATTTATGCGGCATTGCTATCAATACCAGCCTCCCACACGCTGACTGTATTATACTGCATGTCCACACGCTTCCATTTGCCACTGCATCAATCTATCTCTCTCTCTCTCTCTCTCTCTCTGGTCTCTCTCTCTCTCTGGTCTCTCTCTCTCTCTGGTCTCTCTCTCTCTCTGGTCTCTCTCTCTCTCTCTCTCTCTCTGGTCTCTCTCTCTCTCTCTCTCTCTCTCTCTCTCTCTCTCTCTCTCTCTCTCTCTCTCTCTCTCTCTCTCTCTCTCTCTCTCTCTCTCTTTCTCTCTCTCTTTCTCTCTCTCTCTCTCTCTCTCTCTCTCTCTCTCTTTCTCTCACTCTTTCACTCTCTCACTCACTCACTCACTCTCTCTCTTTCTCTCTGTCTCTCTGCATATACCTGAGCAGAAGATGCAAATCTCAGCCACTTGTCACTTCCCACTCCACTCACTTTATCTCTCTCTCACTCACTTCAACCGTTGTGTCAGGTTTGCGATTAAACACATGGATTAGAACAACTACTGAAGTCACAGCCATTAAAGATGTCTCACTGGCCATGTTACTGTAAAGCGCTGTGACTGTGAGCAATTTTAAGTGAATAATAATGTCACAAAAGAAGATATTTTGAAGAAAGTGTCTTACCAAAAAGCACTGGCACCCATTTGCTTGTACTGTATATGTATGTGGATGGGGCCAGTCAACTACGTTCCTCAAAATATCTTATTTTGTTTCTTGCGGAAGAAAACTCATGGTGACTCAGGGTGAGTAAATGATGACAAAGGTTTTATTTTAATGTGATAACTTTAACCCTCATGATTTTTTTATGGTTCTCTGCATGCGTCTTTTTTATTTCATCTCTTTACTTACTGATATGGGATCATTTAAAGCTCTCTTGAAGGAGAGGCCCAGAGCTTTTGTTTAGTTCTGCATTATGACAAAGCAGTTACATTAAAATGACAGATACATTTCCTGGTCATTTTAAGACCCTAACCTACATGATGGTGAATAGGTAATTTAAAGCTGCAAGATTCATTAATTTAACGTTATTTTAAAAAATCAATTTACATTTTAACCTTTTGTCATTCTGTAAACAAATTCCTTTTTTTTATTAGTTTGACAAACTGGTCAAAAAACAAAAATGTGATGATAGCAAATC
This sequence comes from Triplophysa yarkandensis, assembly GCA_033220385.1. Lineage (NCBI taxonomy): Eukaryota > Metazoa > Chordata > Actinopteri > Cypriniformes > Nemacheilidae > Triplophysa > Triplophysa yarkandensis. Next base: position 13,581,073 of record CM065666.1, read on the forward strand.
TTGAATACAACAAAGAATACATGTTCTTATTCATGTTTTAACAACACAATCTTAATGTGTTCTAATATGGATGTAATAAATGTATGATGAAATAAGACTTTTTTCACAACTTTCACATTGCTGTTGGGTGTCTTGATGTCATTTGGTTTCTGTTGAAATTCTGTTGTTTCTGTTGAACTTGCCAGAATACATGTTGAAATGCTGAGTAAAAGCAAATTGGAGCCTGTTCTGATTCTGAAAAATATAATTATAAAAAAAAAAATATTTATTAAACTTATGTATGTAAAAATTTTATAAAAAGATATGTCTCATTTGATGTAGTACAACCAATTAGAGCTGCATATTATTACAAAATTATTTCAGTATTGAAAATGTGCATATCTCAGTTATTTAAGGTTCATGCAAGTGGCATATGAATGAAACTTGTATTTCTTAACATTTTGTCATAAATCATTATTATTAGTCATCCTCTATATTTGTCATCTAACCAATTAACATTGTTGATGAGGGCTTGTTAGCTAATTCAACACAGTATTCAATCACTTAAAAAGTACAGTAGGACATCAACAATATTTGAGTATTATAGAATGTTTTTATCTTAATATTAATTGTTTACATTATTAAAAGTGTTATTATATCATATTGTGTATTGTATCATCCAGTAATCCCATATTACGTCTGTGTTCAATATTTTGCCGCCGTACAGTCTATTAAACTGTATTGTGTTTATTTATATATTTATATTGGACATTAGCCACCCGGCTATGTGGATAAAGCATTAATATCAGCCACTGCCAAACTCCTATTAGCCAAGCAATAGCAAGCATTTAGTAATGCATTTTATAGCACTCTGTTCCATTTATATCAAATCAAAGCAGCTGTTCAGAAAACAAACAAACATGGAATAAAATATAAATATATAATTTTGGATTTGGTTTAAATGAAGCAATTTCACCAGTACTAGGACGCGTCTGTAATATTTGGTGGATGTTGTAATCCATTTGGTTGTGGTCTAATGGTTAGGAGAAAGGAAGAAAGAGCGGAAAGTGCTATTGATTTTTATTGTGTTCATCGATTGGCCCAAATGATATTTACTCATTTTCATTGTGTGTGTTTGTGTGTGTTTTAGAAGCCTGTTGTGACTGTGTGTTTTACTGGTCTGTATTCACAGAGAAAGACTACAACAGCCTTTGCGAGAGGCAGCCAATCGGACGCTTGCTCTTCCGGCAGTTCTGTGACACCAGGGTGGAGTTGAGACGCTGTGTGAAGTTCTTGGATGCTGTGGTGAGAAACACAATACAATTATTATATGTCAAATGTTCGACTCTCAATCAAACGTGGATGCTGATCAAATCTCTCATGCTCTTCAAGTGTATAGCTCTTGTAAATGAACTTGCTGCCCATGGTATGTGAAGTACTTCAGTCTTCTGTTTCTTTTTGGGAAGACCCAGTGCCCACCGGCAGGTTAGGCATGAATAATATATTCATGCCCTGATGTGATTGTTGGAGCAGATACAACCATGTTAATTTTTGTGTGGATATAAGGCATAAATACCAAGTATGCTGGTTAAAGAGGGATTCTAAAGTATGATCTGAGATCAGCTTTGCTCTTACAACTGTAAACATGTCCATGTACGTGTGGACACCCACTGTTAAAATTACCAGCGGTTTGATCTTGATTCTGTATTATTTCTGTGCATTCTGTTGTCATAAACATCAAAAGATCAGTGCAACTTGAACAGGATGTAAAAGATCAGAACAGTTTGATTAAAAAAGCAATTTCTTAATAATCAGATAATATCAGCTTAATGATTTAATAATTTGATAATATTACATGTAAGATTAAAAAATATATATACCTGTTCACCTTTTATGAATGATGTTTATATATTTGACATACTGGATTATAAAAAAAAACTGAATATCTGAAAGGAATAAAAGACAAATTCAAATTGAAAATGGACACAACATTTTTGGTTTCATTTAGAAATGTTTAAATAATTTTTTAACAAGGTGTAATTCTTTCTAATAAGTTTTTTTCATCAGAGTTATGTTTATTACAGTTGAGGATTCCTACAGAATTAAAACATTGGAATTGATTCTCTTTAGGCTCATATATTTTACATTAATATTAAAAAATTAAATTAAATAATATAAGTATATTTGATAAATCACATCATAATCTCAAACTTAAGATTTATCTAATAGTTAAAATGCTACTTTGTAATTTTTCACCTAATGTATAACGTTGTATACTGTATGTAACAGTATAACATGTCTATGTTAGACATCATTTTAAGAAAGGGGGTCCTCACAAAAAGTCATATTTGGGAGTCCCAGGTCTACACTCTAAAAATGGCTGTGTTAAAACAACACATTGTGTGTTTAATGTGTGATCCTTAACTGAACACACACTTGTTGTTCTATCATTTTTCATACACAAAATTTGTCAAATTTTTTGTGTGCTTTTTTTGATCAAATAAAAGATCTGTAACTTTGCTATAGGTCTTTGATGAATCACAAAATAATTGATAAACCGTATTTTTAAAGGCAAATAAATAAAGGAATAAAGATGAATTTAGATCATTCTAAATCTATAACATTACAAATGCAATTTTGTCCTTCTTTTAGGCGGAGTATGAAGTAACGCCAGATGAGAAGAGGAAGGAATGCGGGCAGGAACTCGTAGACATGTACCTCAGTCCAAAGGTACCATAAACACTTCAACACATCAACTACTCGTGCATGTCATACTAGCATACATACATTTATTTATTTTTGCTGTATTAAAGATGGATTTTGATAAAGATGTTCTAAAGTTTTATAGAAAGTTGTCGCTGATGTATAGTCGTTTTGTGTAGTGTAATTGGATCAATAAATGTGTCTCAAAGCTTATTGCATTGTACTAAACTAAAGTCTTTATTTTCTTTCTTTGTGTGTGTATGCGTGCAGTCAGAAGACTATGTCCCTGAGGTAACAGAGGAGATGGTCACTAAATGTGCAGAGCGCTTACAGCAGGACGCATGTAAAGAGCTCTTTATGGAGTGCACCAAGTAAGTCCTTTGCACAGGAAACACTCTCATCATTGCATTAGTTTGCTGAAATTTCATTAGGATTTGAACAAACCCCTATCGTCAAGTATTCAACTCGAGCCTGTAATTCACACAGCACCATTTGTTCTAAAGACGTGAATGGTGCTGCGAGATACTTATATTTTCTGTTCATTTTTCTTACAAAAAAGAGATAAAAAATACTCACGTGCCTTTTTTTACCTTTTTTGTGTGATGTTTCATCATTTATTCACACTTGTCTTTTAAACCTGTATACGTTTCTATCTTCTGTAGAACACCCAAAGTAGATATTTTCAAACCAATCAGTTGGTAACCAATAATTCAACTCTATTGTATGGAAAAAAACAATACAAGTGAATGGGTTCCTGTTGCCAGTATTCTTCAAAATATCTTCTTTTGTGTTCTGCGGAAGAAAGATAATCGTACAGGTGTGAAATTAAAGGGTGAATTTTTAGAGTATTTTAAGTGGATTGTTACTCTTTCAATGTTTTATTTTTGTAGACTTATTCATGACTACCTGAGCGTGGCCCCCTTTGCAGACTACCTCGACAGTATGTACTACAGTCGCTTCTTACAGTGGAAATGGCTGGAGAGGTATAAACAACATCTCAGCACATTTGCAAAGTTGGGATTTTATGACTTAGAAACCTAATCATTTTCCATAGTTATGTGACCATGTTGAATGAGGAAAATTATTATGTAGCTAAAAAACATTACTTTACTGCCAAGATCTGAGTTATAGCTTAGGGCCGCAGGATTTATTTCTGAAGCCAAGCTTATATTAAACAAACGCGAACTCTGAACTGGCTGTTTTTTTGCTTTGAATCATAAAACGTCCTCTTATTAAACGTCCATGCCAGACGTAGACAATTCCCATCAGTACAAATACTTCAAATATACTCCAAGTTTGAGTCCCATTAACCCGTTATACATAAGTTGAATTTATTTTTACCTTTTCATTAATATTGTACATAATCAAGCAACAATTTTATTGTTAAGAGTTATCATGCTTCCTTTATTTACATTTACATTTAGTCATTTAGCAGACGCTTTTATCCAAAGCGACTTACAATAGTCGAGGAGACAATGAAGCGGTAAATATCCGATACAACAACAGGTCAACAAGTGCTACAACAATGCTACCAAGTTACACAGAGAGAGAAGTTACAAAAAGTATATATATAAATTTTTTTTTTTTTTTTTAAAAGAGTGAGTAGGTTAGAAAAGTAGTTATTGTTATATGTTTATGTTATTGGAACATTTGCTTATTGTTATTTTTCCTCTTTGACAGGCAGCCAATCACAAAAAACACATTCCGTCAGTACAGGGTGTTGGGAAAGGGTGGATTCGGTGAGGTGAGTAAGAAACGCCCAAGGGCATCTGTTTTTTTGGCAGAAACGCATCAAAGTGTTATGAGTCACAAGTATCACTAAATCAAAGATATCTGTGCATTACAAGGTTTATAAGGATACAGTTTTGTTTTTGTTCTGCGGTCAATCATAAATCCTTCCGATTATCTTATAAGCTAATAGTCATAAACCTTTAGTTTATCATTCAAGCTAATAGTCAATGCCAGCTGATATACAGAAACACATCTTATGCAAGATAACTGATGGCACTGAGCGTTTGTTTTTATTGCTCTCTGCTGCCTTGTGAAATGTCCTTTTGGGTGAATCTCACAAAAAAACATTTTCACACACAACAATATAGGAATTACAGTTACATTTGCATTTATATTTAGGCATTTAGCAGACGCTCTTATCCAAAGCGACTAACAAAGAGTCGAGGAGATAATGAAGGGGTAAATAGCAGAGATAACAAAAGGTAAAATAAGTGCTCCAACGAGTTTACTAAGTTACACAATTTTTTATATAAAGAGTAAGTAGGTAAGGAAAGAGGTTTTGGTAGATTGGGTATAGATGGAAAAGATGAGTTTTAGGCATTTTTAAAGATATAGTTTGCCAATCGTGTTGCAAGAGGCAGTCAAACATGTTTGACTTTCTTTATTTTGCTAAACACAAAATAAGATATTTTGAAAAATGTTGATAACCATCGACTTCCATTGTATGGACACAAAACCAATATTCTTTTCTAGAGAAACTTAAAAGACATACAGGCTTGAATTGTCAAGAGAGTGACATTAGATGACACAATCTTAATATTGGGTGAACCATTCCTTTAGGATTTGTGCTGTTTATAACAGTTTGACCTCTTCACAGATGTTTGTTTTTTACTAAAATAATTTTAAAAAATGCTGTTGCAAATAAAAATGTAATGCTTAATAGACATGTTGAAAGAATAAGAAATGCTTGTAAAATGTATGAGAAAAGAATAGATTCTTTCTGGTCTCTTTGATTTCTTCAGTACCCTTTATCCTTTAAACTCAACTGAATTTCCTCTTCGGAAAAGTTGACACAAACAATTTTTTAACTTCTGCACTATTTAACAAGGTTGTCATGTAAAAGAGTGTGGATTATATCATGTGAACAGACCGCTCTTTGTTGTTCCTCCCAAGGTCTGTGCATGTCAGGTCCGGGCCACAGGGAAAATGTATGCCTGCAAAAAACTGGAGAAGAAACGCATCAAAAAGAGGAAAGGGGAGTCCATGGCTCTGAACGAAAAGCAGATTCTGGAGAAAGTAAACAGTCGGTTTGTTGTAAGTGTTCAAAGTGCCTTCACTCCATTTGATCTGCGATAGCTATTTTGTCGACTGCCCAAAGCATCACCTTATCTTTGCATCGATGCCATTGCATCAAAGCTGTTTTTTTGCAATGCAGAGTTAATGAGGTCTTGACACATTGAGAAAATGGCAAGATTAGGCTTCACTTCTGTTTTAAGGCTCTGTTTATCTCATTTCCTTTTCATATCACTTCACATTCTTGACCTTGCACGGTAGAGACAGTATTTCTAATGAGATTTATACACTTCACAAGTGTATTGTTAAATTAATTTAGCTGACTTAAGCCCTCTTCCTAAACTTAATATGTAGCCGGGCTGTCTATTGCCTACATAGGCAAAAACTTTAAAGGCATCATTCTTATAGATCTTGAGCAGAAATTGGCCTTTTTGATGCTGAAAAAACTATTCCAGTGCTATTATTTTTTTCATATAATGTAGGCGATTATGGTATTTTCACCTGTTTAATATTTTGTTGTGAAAGCGACACTAGTTAGACACTCAGAGAAATATCGTTCATGGTTCACACATTACAACAAACATGATCTTTTTACCCAAACACAATACTAGAAATAGAAAGTTCGTGGAAAAATGAAAATGGTTTGTGAAATAGTTTTGGCTGTATTAATGTATGTGTTGTTTCTAGACACAAAACTATCACAGATAAATTGTTTGATGGATCCAGCTTTAAATAGACCGTCGGGTCCTTCTTTCATTTTACATTTCCTTTAAAAGGAAAGCCAGCAACAAAAATAGTCAAAGGGAACGAACACCAGAGATTTCATGCCCTTTAGTAAAGATATTTTCTAACTACATGCTTCTGGACAGTGTTTTATTTTTAAACATTGATATAGGAGATGAAAGGACCCTTAGAACCCTTAAGTCTCATCGTAACCTCTAGTTTAATTAAATAATAACTGGAATATTTAGGATTGGTTCTTCCAAAGCCCTGACCTCAGCTATATTAAACTTTGCTATTTTCACTTGTTGTTTTTGGCTGTTTATCTCAGGATGTTCTCATCACTTCAGACACTTTCCCACACAGGCTGAGGGTTATCTTTAAAACATTCTCTTGTGTTTGAAATGTTTCTATATATAGGTAAGTCTCGCGTACGCGTACGAGACGAAAGACGCCTTATGTTTAGTGTTGACGTTGATGAACGGAGGCGATCTAAAGTTTCATATCTATCATATGGGAGATGCTGGTTTTGATGAGAAGAGAGCCATCTTCTATGCTGCAGAGATCTGCTGTGGTTTAGAAGATCTTCATAGAGAGAGGATAGTGTACAGGTGAGAAGATTCATAATGAATGTTAACTGACACAATAAAATAACGTTTAACTAACTTTGTTTTCTCTCTTAGGGATTTGAAACCAGAAAACATATTATTGGATGATCATGGTAAGTGTGAAATATGTGTCTTAAGTGTACAGTGTTTTGTCCCTCAACTGAAGTACTGATGTTTTTCACTAGAGGGAGTAAAACATCAGATTTATACAAAAGACTTCAATCAACAACAGTATTGATAGTCACATTAAACCTGTATAGGAAACACGGAAAAAGATATGAGAAATGTCTTAGTATTTTTATGTCTGTTCAATGGAATTCAATAGAGACTTTTGTTTGGTTCTTCAAAATATCTTCTAAAAAGAGGGTGAGTATATAATAAAAAGACCTCTGATGTTTCTCTTTAGGTCATATACGTATATCAGACCTGGGCTTGGCCGTGCATGTTCCAGAAGGTCAGACAATCAAAGGTCGTGTTGGCACTGTGGGTTATATGGGTATGTATTTATTACATTCAGAATTATATCAGGGATTGTAATGTGGACTACTGTTTTAGTGTAAGTTGTACGTGTCCCATCAGCCCCTGAGGTGGTGAAGAACGAGCGTTATACGTTCAGTCCGGATTGGTGGGCTCTCGGCTGTCTCCTGTATGAGATGATCGAAGGCCAGTCACCCTTTCAGCAGCGCAAGAAGAAAATCAAGCGTGAAGAGGTGGAGCGACTGGTCAAAGAGGTGGAGGAAGAATATTCCAGCAAGTTTTCTGAAGATGCCAAGTCACTTTGTAAAATGGTTAGACCTGGGTTTTTCTTTACATTAAGTTATAATATATAATCCCAAAGTGTAGAAAGTTGTATAAACATATAATGGAGGTGTAGATTAAAGAGGTAGAATAGTGGGATATCTAATGAGAAAAATTTGAGTTCATATTGAGATCTTTAATAATATGCACTTTTGATTTGACACTTTACATTGTTGAGATCTTTTCTTTAACTTTAATGAAGACAGTTGTAAGATTGGCTGGTCTGGAGTTTCCATTTGTTGATGTGTAATACCTGAAATGTTAAAAAGATCAGTAATTGTGGTTGATATGTAGATTATAATGCTGATATTGTACTGTAAATGAATGTTAAAATCCGATCTAAACACAGAACATGATCCGTGACATCATTTTTGCTTAGCTGCTAGCCAAAGACCCCAATGAGAGACTTGGCTGTCAAGGGGGCGGAGCCTCAGAGGTTAAAGCCCACCTGATTTTCCGTTACATCAACTTTAAGCGTCTTGAAGCAGGAATGCTGGAAGCTCCCTTTATTCCAGATGTGAGTATTTTTGTGCTACACTATGATGTGTTCTACTGAGGACACCCTCCAAAACTGTTGTCATTAGGATTTGGAATGTTATAAGAACACAGTGGTGCATGACGGACAGGTATCTCTTTCTTTTTACAGCCTCAGGCCATCTACTGTAAGGATGTGTTGGACATCGAGCAGTTCTCCACAGTGAAAGGGGTGGAGTTGGAGCCCAAAGATGATTCTTTCTACAGCAAAGTGTCTACTGGATGTGTTCCCATCCCATGGCAAAATGAGGTGTGGATTTTGGTCAAAATGTGCCTTGTATGAATAAACATGAATAAATCTGAAGACCACAAAAGCAGATATTTTGAAGAATATTGGTTACCAAACAGAACTAACCCTCATTGATTTTCATTGTATGTAAGCAAAACCACTGAGATATTTTTCAGATTATCTTTTTTGTAATGCACAGCTTTAGAATGCCACGATGGTGAATGGATTGAATGTTTTTATTTTTTTATTTAGATGATCTGTAGTATGTGTTTTGTTTTAATTCTAAATATGTAATTGTGTCATCAAGATGATTGAGACGGAGTGCTTCAAAGAGCTCAACGTGTTAAATTTGGATGGCACAGTGCCCCCCGACCTAGACTGGAGAGGCCAACCCTCACCCCCACCCAAACAGGGCTTACTGCAGAGACTCTTTGGGAGACAGGTGAGATCTGAACATTGTACCAGCACAAAGCTTGTGTGACATGTGCAACACAAATTATTATGGTTTGTGCTTAATTCCCAGAGAACACGCATACTGATAAGATATACATTTGGAATTACTAAATGACTATGACTGCGTTTGTGTCTGTTCTCCCCTGCAGGAGTGCTGTGGAAACTGCAGCGACAGTGAGGAGGAGCCTACGCGGCTGTGAAGGTGTGGCCTGCATGGGGCTCCTCCCCCACACTGCTGAGGATCTCATTTGTTTACAGTTTTTGCACATTTGTATTTTTACGATAGCTCTATATGAATATTGGAATGTATATTTTCACTATATAGCCATGCAGTGTATCTTATTTAAAATAATCGAAACGAAAGGACAGATTAATGGGTCACAGTTATTGTCCTTCATCAGTATGGCTAGGACATCATTTAACACAAGTAAAGAAATCACTTGACCCAACCCATGCTGTACATGTCACCAGTACACGCGTATCGCAGCCTCTTCGCGCTTTCATTTCCTATTGTGTTCTAATCCACATACATGTACAGTATACACACTGAATATTTGTTTTGGACGCGGGGAGCAAAGGAAATTTGCTTTTGCAAATATTTTTATATTTATATTTTGAATTTTATTTTCGTATGGTAATATCGACAATCAGATGACATCATTTGTATTAAACAGCGAACCGTGCATTAATAGAATCCAAAAATCAGGAAGTGACTGAATAACAGAGGGATATTTTGACATCATTCTCTACCGGCGACTTATCTAGAGATACCTAGTAAACCAAATAGACATGAATAAAGTGCATATGTGCACAATAACAACTGCGGACGGTTCATGTTGTATATATGGGACACTCATCTGTAAAGTCTTCAGCGCGTCTTCCTGCGTATTCCTTCCTGGATAAATGGGAAAAAACCATCCTGGTTACAGTTTTGTGTTATCAAATCGAACCACGAGGCATTATTTTCCATTTGATGTTTCGCGGACTTTTTTTAAGGATATGTAGTGTGATGTTGTCAGACAAATCGTCAACACATTTATTGCTTTAACATTTTAATTGCTTATATACAAAATGTGGTTTTGTTTTATAATACTGCTGCATATAATTTATTTGCTGCTTTTTTACATGTAGGTCAAACAAAGTAATTTACCAAAATTAGTTTTTTGTATATCCCCTGCTCTCACAATAAGCTCTTTTATTTGCTTTGAAATATAATGGCTTGGGAACTTTCCGCGACATTTGACCTCTTAATGCACTTAAGACCAAACCAGTTTATTTTCGTCCTTCAATTTCATTGAAGTTGAGGTTTTATGGTACTTTTATTTGTGTCTTTTGTATAGATGTTTTGAGTCCGCTTAGCATCTTGCTTCGCTTTGTTGTTTTACCTCAAGCGTTACTGTGCCCTATGGACGTCCAATCTTTATCCAGAACTCTTGTATTGAACCTTTGGATGTCATATCACGGGAAGCTTTGGAACTTTGTATGTAAGCCTTGCTGAATGTGCACGGTTGACAGCCACATTTTCTAGACTTTGTGGTGAAGTGTAACGCTTGAGAAAGAAATCCATGGAAGTACCGTCACCTGTGGACACGTTTTCTCATCCACTCGCAGTTTACGTTAATCCTCTCAGACAGACTAAGATACATTCCAGTCTCTACCGTACTGTACAGTTGTCAAATGTATTGATTTGTTTTTGTTGGTTTATTTGTTTTAGCAATAATGGATTTTATAACTTTAAATGTGGACAAATACAACATTTCAAGAGGAAGACTCAACTTGTTTTCCTGAGCCAGGCTTTCAACACTGTGAAGTGATTATTTCTGTCACAGTTGAACTTTTTTTCCGTGCAATGCACTGATGTTTATTTTGTTTTCTTTGTGTATGTGCGTGTGCCTAAATGATGTATGTTTGAGCGTGTGCGCTTGCACTGCATGTGCCCATATTTTTGTATCATAACCACTAGTCATTTCGTCCCAGTATGAGCGAAATGTTATGGTCTAGCTTTCAGTGTTTTTTTTAATAAGATAAAAGGTGGATTACTTCGAGGTCACTGATGATAATAATAATCAAATCAAATAATCACATCTGTTTTGCTTCAGGAAGAAGTTAAGCTCAACACAACTTAAGTGTCAAAAAATTCTGGACTGACCAGTCACATTTGTCAGTGTTATTCTTTATTCTCATGTTAATTTAAGGAGACTAAAACAGATCCCACACAAATGAAATATAAAAGTCTTTAAGAATTTAAATCAAATGTCAAGAAGCAACATTTTATGGAGGATTAGAGTCAAACATGACTGACTGTAATTGTATAAAGTGCTAATATAAGAAAATTGTGATGTATATTTAGGACTGTCGAACAATTGTATGTGATTATTGTATCCAGAATAAAAGTTTAAAAAGTTAACATACTATATGTCTGTGTACTGTGCATACTAATTTTGTATTTATAAACACATGTGTCTGTTAACTTTGGAAATATGTAAATTGTAACATTACAATTATTTGTAAATATAAACAAATACATTTCAATATTTTTTGAGTATGTGTTTCTAAATACAACATTTTATGTACAGCACAAACACATGTTATTTAACCCCAAACTATAATTTTGAATGCCAATAATCATATTACTAATATAATCTGAATTAGTTATTCGAAGTCACCAGTAAACGAAAGTGTTTAATTTGTCATGTACCCTTCTTATCTTAACCTGTTTTCAAAATAATGCCAGAATTTCAGTTGCTTTGATCATTTAAATTCTGAAGAATTTGTAACATATCTGTACTTACTGTACATAGTCCATAACCCTTTAATTTAAGGCCAAAAGAATGTGTTTTGCAATGCCAACTTGTATCTGTTTATCCCTCTTCTTAAAGCCTTATTTATATGTGATACAAACAAATGGTTCCTGGATTGCACATTGAATACTTATTTTAGCTGAACTCAGTAGGTAATTCTCACTCAGGTAACTGCCTTCATTCTTTGTTATTTTTGCTTTGATATGTACACAGCCTTACTGATGAAAATTCTAAGTTGTAAAGTTACTGCTTTATATTTGTCCATTTTAAATTTGTACAAATGATATGCCACTGGGAAACGCTGTTTATAGACTCTGGTGTAAAAATGTGTTCATGATGATGATTATGACAGCGAAGGAATTTGTTTGGTAAATGTTTTCTTTTGTCCAAGCACTGATTCTCTTTTCTGCCATTAGTTTTCCTTACTGCTGTGAAATCTGTAAATTGCAGGTCATCTGTGTACCACAAACTGCATTTTGTTTCTTATTGTTTTCCTTCTGGAATTTTTCTGCATTACTATTTAACTTCAATAAATTTTTATTTGGCTTACTTTCGCCTAGATTTTAAAGGCTTGTTGTGTTGAATGTGATTTGAAGAATTTCTGCTTGTGCAAATGTATTTATTATAGCCTGCTGTCATTCTTCACTAACTTAAAAGCAGTGAAGTGCATAGCTGTGGTTTGAAAAGCTATTTTTCTCAAAGTCAGAACCTACGGATAGTATGTACATGGAAAATAGTAATGGTCTTTGCACTAAGCCCTGAGGTACACCGGCATTTAGATGTTTGGACTCAGAGACCTCACCTCTCGTGGATACCCTAAATGGCCTACCTTGAGCTGAGACTGGAACTATTAAAGTGCTGTTCCCAGAGACCCCCATGGCCCTGACAGTTGATATAGGAGGGTGGAAATATTAACAGTGTCAAAAGCGGTTTATAGATTTAACAATATAATTATGTAGAAGCTGCACTTGCCCTTCTCAGGTCCTCAAAGACAAAGCAGTGCAGTCTGCACTCCTGAAAGCAGACAGGTTGCTGTCAATAAGAATTTGTGAGAAAGACGATAAGTTAGAAAAAAACAACATGCTCTAGAGTTGTGGCTATAAGAAGCTTACACTAAAATAAATGTATACATCATAAAGTATTTTGTCCCCAGATAATCACTCTCAGTTTTGACATGTAATTGTGAGTATTATGCTCTTTAATAAAGACTCGCAATGGACCATTTATTCATTTTACTTCTTCCAGCTAGCCACAACATTTGTTTTTCATTTCCATAGCACAGATAGTGTCAAGAGATAACACAACACGTTTTCTTGGTGTAGAGAAGAAAATCACAAGAAACATTAAAGCCCTCACTTTTGGTTTTGGTGATGTTGTCCGAAGAAATTTTTTGGTCTGTGTTTATTGATCTAAACTCGTGGATAATAATATAATATTGCAATTATTGTAAATTCATTTGTTGAATGAGTAGTGTAACTTTGACACATTTAAGTTTAGCCAAGTAACAACAAGAACAAATAAACCGGATAAACTAACTTCAACTTGCTAGCTAAATTTCTTGACTTTTTATTTCCTTTGCTTGTTTCAGAAATAATCTGCTGGAACTTTATTTTTGTAGATGTTTACCAGAAGTTAGGCAACAAAAGGGTAATGCTTATGTTGTTGATATTAATATTTATTTTGGATTTGTATTTCTTTGTATCTTAATGTATAGATGTACATTTGCTACACTGTCATTTCCTGGATTTTCCCACTAAACAATGTTCCAAAACGGGTTGTAACCAAATAATAGTTTGCAAAAATATTAGCTGTATATATGAAGTTATATTCTGTTTTTTTCTTCATTTATCTAATGCAGGTTTTTATTAAAAATTTTATTGATACATTAATTGCATTTTTGGTAGATGCATTTAGATTTTAAGGATGACAAAATTCATTTTGCTCCAACCCTTTAAATTATAAACATGATGTTAGTTTCATTAAAAAGGAAAATTTATAAAAAGGAAAAAGTGTTTTATGATGACTTTGAGTTTGACACACTCGTTTGAATCTACAAATCATCAAGGATTTAACATTTCTCATGCCCATATCTGATCGGCTGACTATGTGCTTTTGGGTATATTTGCCTGTTTGTATCAATGAAAATAAACAAACAGTAAAATGTAAGAAAGTAATTAAAAAAAATTATTAAATATTACAAATTGAACAGAAAATTTTTTGAAACCCTCTTTTTGACATATCGCCAGATAGGGACATGATACCATCACACTCAATCCTAATGAAGGGTGATCTCACTTTCATTATGCAACACGCGGATGTCACTTCAACCTTAGTCGAATCACAAGACATTTTTTCATTTTTGTCCATCAGTCAGATCATTGCTGCCAATCGTCCACGTCGTTACATTGCACCTCACTCTCCTCTCCTGTCTCCTCTTCTGTTGCTGGGCTACGCTCTTTAAGAGGGATTTAAAAGAAATAAATGATGCCACAAATAGACTCTTCTGGTTTTTAACATTGGCAGAAGAGCGTGGCAGAGCCTGTCTCACCATCTGTTAGGTGTGGACATGCCGTTAGACTCACAGGCCTTCAGCGAGAGACAGACTGAAGGGTTTGATTGTGAAGGAGAGGGTAGAAGAGTTTTCGCTTTACCTGACCAAGGTCATTTAGCTGAAACTCTTTTACTGAACACGGTGTACTGATGCATTGAAATATCTGGCTTTCTCATTGTCGCTTTAAAGGTCCAAAGCACTAGATGGGTGTTCAAAAGAAACTCTATATTCTGTGCTGTTGTTGTGGGCTGGATGTTCTGTCTCCTACACTGACAAGTTAAAAGGATTCCTTAACATTTTATTACAAAAGGAATTTCTTCTCCAAAATTCCAATATATGTATGTGTTAAACAAATACCCTTTTTACTTAAACCTAAAAAAAAGTTTGTAAATTTAAGAGATATTTACTGCTGGGTTTTATTTGGTATTTTAATGTTTTCCACTGAAAAATCTATTAAACAGTTTTAGAACATTATATATAGTTAATATTGTGATATTAACTAATACACATTTAATATTTTTCAAAGTCTACCAAATTAATATTACAACAACATTGAAGAAACAACATTATTCCCCATTACCTTTTATGTCATGGACATAGAATCACATTTCTCGAAATATCTTCTTCTGTGTTACACAGAACAAAGATTCAGATAAAGATTCTTGTATCTGATGGGTTCCTTCCTATACCTTACCTCATGCATCGGTGAAGTTACTGAAGGATAAAGAAACATCATGTCAGACATTCTGTCACCTTTGTAAATTATAGACCCGCAAATGACGCATCCACTAACAGACGTCCGAATTATACATTAACAATGTGTCACTCAGTAGGTTAACCAACCCAGGATCAAACAACCCCTAATGTGTTGGAACTTTTTAGAATGATCTCACACTTGGTTTGACACAAAGAATCTGATATTTCGACAAGAAAGAGAAGGGAAACGCAAGAAGGCCGCTGTGACGAACGTTTCGTCTTTACTCATCACACAAAAGTTGTCATTGTCTCAAGTGTGCGAGTCAGTGTGTCACTGATTGTATCTTTATTTGAGGGATGGACAGATTGCGTAGTGTTCTGGTATGAGATTCGTCACAGAGAGCGTCTGCGGGTCAGCTTCTGTCAGCACATGGGTAAAAGAAGCTCAGCCAATGACAGAAAGAGTGACCTTTGCCCTTGTGATCACTGTGTCATGTTCGCCTGAGTCACTCTTCTGTTTTCTGAGAGGCAATCCAGAAAGTCTAATGGATGTGTTTATATATACTGAATATACACGGGTCCCCCACGATTTAATTATGTTTTTGTAAATAACCTTTTTTTTAATTTCAGATGTGAATAGAGGATATGCATGTGCCGTCACAGCACACGTCAATTCACATCAAGTCAAATGAGTGGCACCCGCTGAGTGGCAGAAACACTCAATGCATCAGTGTCAATGCATCTTATCTGTGTTCTATGGGATAAAGATCTTATAAAAAAATTGTAAAACTATTTCATAACATCGTAACCCACCTGCAGTTAATACCTTTTATTTTTTTAGCATTCTTAGCTGATGCCCTTCATATAAAGGAAATGCAACTCCACACGATATTTCCGCGTACAACTACTGTACACATGATTCCTTCTTAGTGTGGGTTAAAAACTGTCGCGAAGCTTCCCCGCCATCAGTGCAATGCACATGAGTTTGGTGTGCTTCAGCGTGTTTATGTACAAAAATATTATCAATACATAGCCTTTAAAAGCGCTCGTCTACAGTTGCAAGTCCTTGTTCTCTCTGTTTGTTCATGCGGGTCACAAACAACTTGTTCTGAAGCTTGTTGCAGTATGGTGCTTAGTATACACTTAGGCGAAAGAACCGTTGAATAATTAAACATATGACACGTACGGCAATGTGTCTTGCTACATGTTGTCTGTTCCATACTTTGTGTTTTCTGTGTAGCTGCATTACTTGAATTTTATGAGAGACAATCGGGCAGTCCACAAGGCTGTGCAAATCCAGCCTGAAGTGGTGGTATTCATACATTTCTGAATAATGTCTCTATGCTCGTAGTCTTTGAAATAAAAGGCCAAAACCATTCTCGATGATCTCTTTCATTCATCCGCAAGGTTGTGCAAGAATAAGAGCTGTTCTTGAAACCCAAAAACTCAAGGAGGTGTTACACAGAGCTTTTGAGTTTGGAAAGTGAACACAGGCATGGATATCGTCCACAGGATCTTAAACATGATTCCCCAAGTGTTGAACTGAAGTTATAGTGTGGATTGAATAAAGACAACAATGGAATATTTTCTATAATGTGAAAGTAATCCACTGCCACACTTTAACAATGCAAGCGCTGTGTAACTGTATTAGACGCAATATGGGAGCAATGGTTTCACAGTGAAAGCTTTTGCAGTTTTTCTGCCTGTTGTCATAGCAATGCTTTTAGAGCCTTTAGACCACAGAGACAGTACAGCTTGAGTAATGTTTGACTAACCTGGAGAAAAAACAAACCACACCTGCTACGATTATATACTATTTATTAAATTAATACAGCAGTATATGTTCGGTCCCGTATATAAGTATTTTTTAACTTTGCAAATGCTTGCATATTATCCGGAGCATGTTCACACCTAGCACGAATATATTCTAAGAACGTTTGCTGTAAATCTGGGAAAAAAAAATTTGGAAAAAAAAATTCTGAATGTTTATAAAATTCTACAATCTACCATAAGAAAAAAATTTGTATGCCAACAATTTGATAACGTTTTGATGAGATTTAGCAATTATGTGATGTTGATATACTGTTGTTTTGATCATTTCAATGTTTTTAACATTCTACAATGTAAGAAATGCATTTCATGCAACAATTGTATAACGTCTTATTAACGTTTAGCATTCACAGAATGTTGATCAAATGCAATTTAACATTATTGCAAGTTTATTTTTAAAATACATGTTTTTATATTCTACAACGTACGTAAAACATCGTCTACAACTAAGAAAGACATTTTTTTAAGTTTTTAACATTCTACAATTTAAGAAAAGCATTTCGTGCAACAATTGTATAACATCGTATTAATGTTAAGCAGTCACAAAATGTTAATAAAATGGAAATTGAATGTTATTGCAAGACCAATTTTGATCATTTTGAAAGTTTTTATCCCTTTGCAATGTAAGACAAGCCGTTTTGGCAACAACTGTATAACGTCTTATTAACGTCTAACAATTTAAAAATGTTGATGACATGGAAATCTGATCTTATTGTGAACATATTTGTTCATTTTGAACATTGTACAATGTTAGGAAATGACATGAATGCCAACAGTCTGTAATATGTTGTAAGCAGTTATGTAATGTCGATAAACTGCCATTATAACTTCCAGAATGTCTTCACACATGTTCTCAGCATTCTTAAGTGTGTTTATTCTTCTGTAAGGTATTTCCTCTCCTACACAAAGTGTCCTTGACAGTGGTCTTACCTTACAAAGTGCAAATGTCTTCTTCAATAGAAGAAGTATGTTCTGTATGTTCTTACTTTAGTGCTTGTGCAATGTTCTTTTCTACATCTGCATGTTTTATTCTGTCCTTTATTTCACATATGTCAATATTCAGATCCTGAGTGATAGATGTGAGTGTTTTCTGACACATGTTGCTGAAGTCATCAAGTAAACACATCACGTCATCACACAACAGATGATGATTGACACACAGGCACAGCTCTCTGTGATGGGCGGGGCCTCAGTAGCGCGGGGGGGCGGGGCGGTGGACGAATAACAGGTGAGAGTCGCGTTGCGTGCGTCGCGTCACGCGTCACGATGTTGAAACGCTTGAGGTTTATTTATCTTTATCCCATCATTACAGCTTTAACTCATCACGACTGGAGGATGCACAGCAAGTAAGATTGATTTCTATACATTATTATATTTATTGTGTTCTAATGACGATCAAACACACATGTTGGATTTATATATGTTTATTATTGTAATATAGATATTATGATGTCCTTGAGTATATATATATATGTGTGTGTGTGTGTGTGTGTGTGTGTGTGTGTGTGTGTGTGTGTGTGTGTGTGTGTGTGTGTGTGTGTGTGTGTTCAGGTTATGATATGGCGTTGATCTGTCATCATTATCTATTGCGCGCACATTTTCACAAATATCTTCTGAAAGAAAAGAGTTAAAAACTGATACAAGAACATCTAAAGTCTTCAAAACATAACATCTATTAATACTGTTACAAAAAACAGAATTGTCCATGCTTTATATTTATGGGTATTATTATTATAATTATTGTTATTATTATCATCATTTTATTAACAATATAAATATTGATGTAGTAAAAATAAATGTGTATTTTATTATAATAATTATTATACACATATTATTTTAAATTGTTTATTAAAATATTAATTATTATTATCAACAATTATTATATGATTAATCGATATAAATATTATATTGTGTTATATAACATTGGGATGTTATTATTTGTCAATAATAATACATTTCTTGTACTTTTATAAATGCCTTTTACAATTTTATTATGATTGTCTATGTTATGTAATATATATATTTATATGAATGTAATATATATAATTATATATTTGGTAATATAAAATGATAATAATTGTTTTATACTAATATATAATGTATAATGTGTAATAATAATAATAATAATAATAATAATCATAATATGTACTTTAAATATAATTGATATAGTTTCTTATATTTTTAGAATTTTCTCTATTATACAATAATAAGTAATAATTTAATATAATTATAATTTATATTATTATATAATAATTTTATATTGGATTTTGCTAATTGAACACTATAATAATGATAAACTTTTTCATAATGTTTTTCATATTCATTCATGTACTTTATAGAATAATAATAAAAATTATTTGAGACATAATTCATATCTGTCAATGAGATTGGGTTAGTGTAGGGGTTGTTATTGAGATGAACCAAAGTCACATTCCTGCTTTTTAAGTAACAGTTGATGACAGTATTATCCTTTTATACCGTATATTTGAGATCCAGATTTTAGCAAAGCTCTCTTTACCATTTCTACTAACATTGAGTATTTGTCAAAGTAGAGCAGGTATGACCCTGCATATTCAATGTAAAAAGAAAAATCCATAGGGTTTGTCCTGTAAAATGACTGATCAATGTTTAAAAATCAAGAGTAAATAAGGACAAAGTGAGAACATTCAAAACAAAAGGTCGTGACAGAACACATACAGTTTTCCTTTCCCAAGGTTATCAAGATATCAGTCTGTTCTTTGAGATGTTAAAGTGTGTGTGTGTGTGTGTGTGTGTGTGTGTGTGTGTGTGTGTGTGTGTGTGTGTGTGTGTGTGTGTGTGTGTGTGTGTGTGTGTGTGTCTGTGTGTGTGTGTGTCTGTGTCTGTGTGCGTGTGTGTCTGTGTGTCTGTGTCTGTGTGCGTGTGTGTCTGTGTGTGTGTGTGCGTGCGTGCGTGCGTGCGTGCGTGTGTTTGTGTGTGTTGTGTGTGTGTGTGTGTGTGTGCAAGGCTTACGTAACTCGTCTTAATCATAGTTCTAATGGCATATTTATTTGTCATCGGTTGAGAGCTATCATTAACATCCGAAGAGGTGCAATGTTGAAATCCATCATTAATGTTCAAGCAGCCGAAGTCTGAAAATGCATCAGCGATGCTCTTGACACCATTTCCTCACTATCATATTGTGTTTGGTTATGGAAAACTGTGCTTGGTCTCACATTTTCTGTGGTGAAATGGATACCTACCCCCTAAAGTTATTGTGCTTTAACAGCTGAGGTTATTTATGAAGTGGGCCGATGTGCGTAAAAAATCTGTTTTGAAAATAAGTAAAAAAAATAAGTTCATAACTTTTGACGGCCGCCCCCTTCTATGTTCTTTCTCTTTGTTGAGCAGCGTGACAGCCGACATCCTCTGGAGATCTAAAGAGTGCTGATCAGCTCAGCAGAGGATCACAACACAGGAGGAGACCCGGGACGCTGTGAGAAGTTAGCACCAGCTGTCAGGAAAAAGCACCTGTGGATGTTTGGCTTTTCATGACCTTGGACGTCTTGAGATTTCCTGGAATGCTTTAAAGGCACACTTGTTTTGGGTGAAGTCAAGTCTGTCTTTGACCTCCGACCCTCCAGCTTTGAATTATGAACTCGACCAACTTGTGGATTTACGCTTTGTGGTGTTAAACAACAGGCCGATAGACATACAATGGGAAATATGAGTTGAATTGACACTCTGTGAGTGAACTTTCTGACAGCGACGCAACTGCCAGGTCAAACTTTGATTCTTTTCCACTGGATCCTGGAGGGCCCAGGTCTGATCGAGGTGTTCATCATGGTGATGTCACAGGGCACCTATACGTTTTTGGCGTGCTTTGCCGGCTTCTGGCTGATCTGGGCTCTAATAGTCATGCTCTGCTGCTTTTGCAGCTTCGCCCAACGCAAACTGAAGCGGCGTCGTGAAGAGATGCTGAGAGAACAGTGTCTGCGGGCTCTGGAGATGGAACCTTTGGACTGCGGTGGAGGGGGTTATCCTCAAAGAGATCCACCTCAGTTCAGTCCACCGCTTCAGATGATGTCCCCGCAGGTGCCCGTCACCCACACCCTCCCTCAAGGAAACTGGAACATCCCAGAAGGTAGGAGATTAAAACACTTCATACTTTAATACTTCATTATAGAAGTATATTGTTTGGTTAAGTTAGAGGAGTTAGTTACCCCAAAATGACATTTTATCATCCTTTGCTCATCCTCATGTCATTCCAAACAGGTTTGTTTGAATTTGTTTCACTGAAACAACATTAAAACATTCTTGAAATAATATTGACCCCATTGCATACCATGGTATGACACATTTTCCAAAATATCTCCTTCTGTGTTCCACAGAAGAATGTGACACTTGCAGGCTGACGGTTTTGTAATTTTGGCTGCACTGTCCCCTTCTTGGTCAAACATTTTCATCACTGTAAAATATACAACAAGACCAGTGTCACCATTAACAAAGCCCTAAAGGATCTTCTCATGAGAAAATCTCAGTACCTCACAGAGTGCTGGCAGTGTGACGCACATTCTTTCATGTATGACATGGTAACAGTGAGTTAGTGGTGTTGTGTAGGCAGAAGAGCACAGGAGTGAGTTGGAGCCGGGCTATAGTCATGAGCTCCGGCAGACTGCCAGACTGCCAGACACGGTGGATCCCTGACCATGAGCGAAGAATGTCCCTTTAAACCTGTGCCAGACATACAGGACAGATGACCACCCATTAAAACACAGTCTGAGTTAAAGGTCAGCACATGAAAGAAGTTAAAAAAAAGAAATTTGCTTCTTAAAGGGACACTGTACTACTGTTCAACAACAAGCCTGTTATGTTCATTGGGATGGGGGTCAGTTGTGGTCTGGTGGTTACAGAGTTGGACTTTTAAGCTGAAGGTTGCGGGTTTGAAACCCAGGACCAGCAGACAATGACTTAAGTGTCCTTAAGTAAGACATCTTACCCCTGTTGGCTCTGCAGTGATAGGTGGCCACTGCATAATACTGTAATTCATTTTGGATAAAAGCGTCTGCCAAATGAATAAATGTAAACGATGCTTTTGGCATCGTACTGTATAAAGGGAAGTTTACAAAGATTATGGTATAGTAACTAATGTTGCATTAAAATACTGGCAATGCCTCCTTCAATTTTAAACATTATTATATGAAAACAATAAATGATGTGCACGAATATACGTTTGGACACTTGCATCATTTTTAGATGGATCCAAGATGATGATTCAGTAAGTCATTTTCCAAAAATGGTATTGTGCCAACTCCACTGGCCACGACTAGGTGGTTATCAGAATCATTGTAGAGACAAACAAGTTTGTTAAAAATACTTCATTTACTGAAAAGGTTATACATTTAACAGTTTTAACCAAAGTATAAAGAAAAAATAAATGTAAAGTCCACTGTATATGACTCTTTGTTCTGTTGAATCCAAAATAAGATATTCTAAAAAATGTCTCATGGGCTTCATACAATGAAATGTTTACTGGGTTTCATGTTTTTTGAAAATATACCCACTTGTGTGTTCTGCATAAGAAAGTCACAGAGGTTTAAAAATGCGTGAGGGTGGAAAAAATTATACAATATTTTTCATTTCAGGATGAACTATCGTTCTTATTTTATGATACGAAGCATTTCATTGAACGCCTGAAAATGCATAAAAAATCAAATGAATTCTTTAGTTACAAATTATTTTTAAATAAATAAACATCACCTTTTTTGCTTTAACTAATAAAAGCAACATCACAACAACCGCATGTCACATGGCATTATGCTCCTTTGCCAACCACCCACAACTCATTGTTTGTTTCAAGACATATTAGATGTAGGCACTCCTCAAAATATCTTTTTACCACAAAAGAAAGTCCCATGTAGGTTTTCATATCATAAGGATGAATAAGCATGTACATTTGCATTGTAACTTACAAAACTTAACCACGACCTTAATTGTCCCACCTAAGGTGTATAGAAGTATATAACTGATACACCAAAGACTTCACAGCGTGCCTTTAGGTTCCTTTCTATCAAAAACCATTTTAGGGACAGTCAAACACATTCTTATCTCTGACCTTAGTATGCTGGTTTATCACTTCTAGACGGGGAAATATCTATCCAGACTTTCATCTGGGAATGAGTTGTGATCTTGAAGGACATGCAGTTCCTCCTTTAAAATATACAGAGACTTAATTTATACTGTCTAACGATAAAATCCTTCCCAATGTCACTTAATCAAGTAGATGTCTGATTATTGCATTTGATTTGTCTGGTGCCGTGAGGTTACGGGAGGCTAAAAGAGTTCCTGAAGGTCATTTGAGAAAGCATTGCCTCATCAAACACATATTGTTAAGTGCAAACCTCAAAAGTACCATGTTTTTTCTCAGCAGACACAGACGTCTTCGGTAAACCCCCATGCTACGAAGAAGCGGTGCTGATGGAGGACCCACCACCCCCTTACAGTGAAGTTCTGGCTGACCCTCGGGGTGGAACGTACACCAAGCCAATAACCCGGACCTCCAGGGAACACCAAGAGCCCGAGACCAGCAAGCTGATCCCCATGACCGTGTTTCCCCAACATGGATACTCCTCTCTCATACGCCTGCCGTCCACCAGACGGTGGGATTCGCTAGGACACCTCCTATCCACCATGGACCTCAACCACAACAACCTGCCTGTAGAGCCCCAGGCCTCTGCCATCGCAACCATGCCCCGCGAGGGCCGGACTCACGCAGACTTGGGCTTACGAAGCCTGCATGGTTTGGATCAACACTATGGTTTACCCACGGCCTTTCCGCTTTTGGGTCGGAGCACAGCGGTTTAAGACTCAATTTTTGAAGGTTGGCCGATTTGGGGTTCAAACGGGCTGAGAAGATGATTTAGATTGGCCTCTGCATTGTGTCTGGGAGAGAGGTTTTCTGTAGATCCATCACATTCTCTTTTCTCACTCGCCCTCTCTCTCTCTTTCTCCATGGCATCTGTGCCTGATGCAGAGCAGCAGTTATGTGAAAGCTGTTGCCATGGCTCCCGGGAGCCGTCTGCAGCCCACCAACGCCTTGCCCCTCACATCCTCTCTTCCTCACTTCTCATCCGTGGCTCAGTGACATAACACAAATGACATTTTAAACCCTGTCTTTGATAAGCGGGTGATAACATAGAGCATAGACAAATAACAGTGGTTGTACTGAAGCTCCCCAATGCTGCTGAACTGATAAAAATAATCGTTTTATAAACTGTGATATGTGAAAACAATCTTTTGAGATTCATGTTTTTAAATTTTGTGGGGGAAAATCATTTTCTAGACTTTTAGCATGTCAATGGAGCTTAATATTAAAATGATTCGTCCAGAAATAAAAAATTAGTCATGAATTACTCATCCTCCAGTTGTTTTAAACTTGTATATATTTATTTTTAGGTACAACACAAAGAAATTTATTTGGAAGATTGTTAGTGGCTGAAATAAAGGGGAAACACTATCGTAGTAAAAGGATTGTATAATTTTTGGTTTGTTGAAGATATTGTAAAGGATTTAGGAAAACAAACTAAACAAACATAATGGTTGCTAACATTCTTCCTAATATACTTCTTTGCATGGAACAGAGCTGATAATTTTTTGCAGGAATAAAAAAACTTGAGGTTGAGTTATTCAACATTTGTATTTTACTTTTACCATACAGCCGGATTCTTCTGGCGGTCACAATTCACGACTTTTGCGCAATGTTGTTTCTTTAAAAGTAGATATCTGCCAAACACGCTTAAATGGAACGGCGGTTGTGCCATGTATGCGGTGAAACTTGTTTCTTTTTGTCTTTTTACGTAATAAGAACCAACCAATCAGATTCGTACATTTCATACAAAACAACTTTCATTGCATTGTGCTATGCATTTGTACAAGTGTGTGCAATCTGTGGGATCAGACATTTCTGAAGGAAAGTTATCATGTGTCAAGAACCAACCAATCAGCT
Organism: Triplophysa yarkandensis; assembly: GCA_033220385.1. Taxonomy (NCBI): domain Eukaryota; kingdom Metazoa; phylum Chordata; class Actinopteri; order Cypriniformes; family Nemacheilidae; genus Triplophysa; species Triplophysa yarkandensis. The sequence goes on from CM065666.1 coordinate 13,605,962, forward strand.
CCTCCTCAGTAGCAATGAGGAACAGGTTATTAAAGCATAAATAAATCTAGTAGCAGAGATATTGCAGTGGATTTTGGTGCTTAAAAACCATTTATCCGACACAATCGTGCAACTCATGGTTGAAGCGTGGCCCAATGCAATCGTCATAGTGACAACCGCTTTCATGTTCATTTCTGGAAGGCAGATATTCTTAAAATCAGCACGTGCTGTAACAATCATTAAGTGGGACATGGACTCATCATACCATTGGTTTGCTTAGCTTAAATTATGCTTAAAATTACTTTTCAAGTTCGCTTTATGTACTGTAGAAGTGCCCCGGAAATCGACGGTCAATATTGTTTGGCTTTACTGGAAGGCCGCACTTATCAATGCCAGTGACGCTTCTGGATGTATTAAGAAGTTTGTTAAGAAAGACCCGCAAATCAGCAGGCCTTACAATAACTTTTTTTCAGAACTATACACAGCCCTTTTTCGTATTAATATCAGTCTTTTCATGCTAACCTCTTGGACGAAAGAGTCTTGGTTGTGACCAATTTTCACAACGTTTTCATACTACACAATGTTGCCCACTTTACTTCCCGCTGGTGTGATGGACTTAAGATTCAGGACTTCCTCTTTGAACAAACACCGGTGCTTGTCAGTTATAGTCCAGCCTGTTATTTCTCATCAGTGTAGTGATTGCAGCATTGTGAAAAGCTTTTAGGTTTTCTCTTTTATTGCCGTCATTTACCATTATGTTTCCGTGCCCTTAAACAACTCTACCTCAATCCATCTAATGACTGCCAGACATTCATTTTCCCTGCGTGTAACGCTGCTCTCATGCGTGTGATGGATACTCTCGGATGACATTTGATTGAAACAGGCTCCATTTTAGAAATGTGGAAAAGCAATTAGAGGTGTATGTAGACGCGTATTAATGCACAAGCTTTTATTAAGGCATGGTGATGTCACTGGTTCATGAATATGAAAAGTTAGAGTTAATATGAAATAATATGTCGGATATGAAATGCAGAATTGTTCAGTTCGCATGATATGCCATAGCTCAGAAGTGTTGAAGTCGCACTTCAGAATAAGCAAAAATATATTAATTGATTAAAATTACATATCAAGGAATAACATAACCATGTGACCTTGACAATTGCTTTATGAAAACATTTGAAAGGGATTGAGAATAGCCAACGTTTGGTCCGGTGAACGTTTATGTTTTTACATAGGCCGAATATAAAACAGCAAAGACAATCAATGAACCAGTGCATTTGTTTATTGCACCTTAATCTAATATCTCATTTAAAATCATTACGAATGTGACAGCAGCCGTAAAGTGAGTTTAATAGAGCTTTGTTTTTAACGTGCCTGTTTTCCCATCTGTTTTCATTTATCCTGTTACATCACAACAAGACACCTCTCCTCCAGTGATGTTGCTAAGCGACCACGGTCGAGCGTGTGAATGTGTTTACACAGATGAAGTGAACAGTGCCATCGCCGCGCAGGGTACACAGAATTCTCACGTCCGATACTTGAATTAGCATATTCGAGACGTATTACACAACAAAGGTCTCCTGACGGAAAAGGTGACGGTTCCCATTAAACCCACACAAAGAGAGTATAGACTACTTTTTTACATATCGGAAACACAGTGTTGTTGTTATGAGCACAACGACATGTTTTGGAAACAAAATCTAATCGGTGCGCGGCTCACCCCAATGTTCACGATAAATTCATCTCACAATTCAAAGACAAAATAAATAAAGTTTTTATGTTGTTTGGATTTTGTTAATATGCTTCAAGACAAACCATGTGCAAATTTTCGGTCTAAGAAGCATCTGGAACTGCCGAGTGTGATTGAGATAATTTGCATATTCATGTTTCAACGTATATTTAATTAACCTGAGGTAGAGTAACACGGCTATTTAAAGTTAGTAAAAATCCTTTTACAGGTAGATAACGTTCAAATATGTTATTTTGGTAAATAAAAATGTGTTGAAAGGCATTACATTTTTAACCACAGGGCATGTCATTCAATGTCATTGTTTGGACAATCTGAAATTGTGTTAAGACGGAGTGTAATCAGAAATTACTACTCCTATGTTTTTATTTCATGTGTCTTCATAATCTTTAATCAAAATCTGAAAATGCACTTTAGTCCTCTAGAGGAACATCCGTTAACTCATCCCCTTCAACTATTTTCCACAGCATCATACCATCCAATTGAGCACTTTTGATTGGGTGAGCAATTTAATAGGATGCTTTTTGGCTGTTTTGTGTTATGCTTTTTGTTACTGCTGGAAAGAACGGCCAGGCTCGTAGCAGGATTGCAAAAATTGAAAAACCTTGTTTTAAATGATGAAAAAAAGTTCCTAAATGAATGTAAAACATATCCTTTCACTTAACGTTCAGAAGTGTTGAAAGCATCCATCCATCATCATGACAAATCTGCTCATCTGATTTTTTTGTTAGAGCTCAATTTGAAAGAATTTTTTATGAATCTAAAAAACATATGCCAACATTTGCCCACTGTTGATGGCAAACTGTGAAAGTGTGTTATCATGCAATGTTCCCGTAGCATGCAATGTGTGCTTGTGTGCGTAGACACACAATAACTGGAGCTGTGTCTTCATTCATAGCTGCTGTGTATGTCCAACTTAAGCGAGGAGTGTTGCTCTCTTTTTTAAAATATACACAATATTGAGGCAGTCACAGCCAATAAGCTCTTAATAAAAAGTTCTCACAACAACTTTTGTACTTTTCTGACTAAGCGTGGTACAAAAACACAAAGACTGGTTTTCAGAAGGATTTTAAAGTCGTTTATTAACATACATGAGCACATAGCATGTCACAAAATTCTTGTGCTTGTTTCAAAAACAGCGTGTGAGCGGACGGAAAAGGGAAGAGATAGAAAAAAATATTACTAAAAAAGAAAACAGAGAGAGAACTTTTAGGAGTTGCTAAGCCTTGCTTCAGGGGCAGAGAAGAATTGTTTGTAGTAACAGTAGTATTAATAGTAATAATAATAGTAGTATTGTAGTTATCTCCTAGTAGTTCGAGGGAGAAAGAGAATAATAATCACTACTAAGGAGGTTGGAGGGTGAACAAGTTACACTCAATATTTCAAAAGGGGCAAAGTTACTGTTAAAGATGCAGGTCACCTCCAATCAAAAAAATCACCAGCTTACATTCTGGTCTCATCAAAGAAACCCCGTCCAAACGCATGTCAACCGCTGACCGCTGGGATGTAAATCCATACATGTTAGTGTCTATAGTACAGTTTACATGAGCACAAAATAAACACAAAAAAGTAGAGCTATTTACACAACAATACTACATTGGTTAACTCTTATTGCTCGCTTTTTCCAGAAATTTTGCAACGCAAGTTGTGATAATCAGACTTAATGACGTGGCCTTTAAAACGCTCATACTAAGGAAGACAAAGGACAGTCGAGGCTAGGACAGTGGGCCAGTAAAACGAAGATGAATCATGAAGTCACCTTAACTAAGATGTATAGACGTGTAGACCCCTACATCACCAGGGGTTGTGTCCCTGCTGTTATCTTTGAGTAAAAAGTGTTAGAACTTAAAAATCCAGATGTCATTCGGAAAGTGACAATATTTTGTGGTACATCCAAAGCATGCTGGTCATGTCATTCTGCAGTCCTGGGTTAAGAACGAGAAATTCAATACAATAAAACAATAAAATGATCAAAAGGTTTATATGAATAACAATAAAATCAAAGAATGGGTGTTTTATTGGAATGTGTGATTTTGATAACGCTTTACAATAAGGATGTATGTGTTATCATGAGATGATAACATGAATAACATGAATCATCTACAGTGTTTATTAATCTAAGTTCATGTCGCAACATATTATTCATTATTGGTTCATGTTAGCTGAAATGTTTAGTAATGTTAACAAATACAAACTTATTGTAAAGTGTTACCAATGTTTTCTTACAATGGGACAGAAATGTCGGAAATTCTAAGTCACACTAGTCTTTCCTTTTTGACTTCAATTCATAGATTTGATAGAAAAGCGAAATTGGAAGAAGTTCTTATTTCCTCATAACCTGCTCCCCATCTGTATTCGCTTTCGTAGTCGACAAATATTTGCATGCTCAAAGTCAAATGTGACCGTGCCATAAATCGTATATAAATAAAGACCTGTAACATACTCTACGCAAATTCTTTTAGCCACACAAGTTTTATTTCTCTAGTTGCTGCATGCAGATATGCGTTGAAATGCAATTTGAAACAAAACGAGAATTGCATTATCAGCACTGCCACTGGAGGCGCTATAGCGTGAATCCACATAAACTGAATCTAGGCACGCTAACTAACTTGAATAAGATATTTGAATTGGCCAAACATTTGAAGGTTGCATTACGATGACAGTATCTTGCAACAACAAGCATTTCGGTTTTCAAATTGTGTACTTGCGTTAAGTATGTTTCCGGCCTAATCTTCTTCAAAAATATGGGAAAACTATCTCCGCGGCCAGTTCTCGTTCAGCTAGATGCTTTTACATCCTACGCACACACGCAAACAACCAAAAATATATAAAATAACGTAGTCACGTATGACTGTTATTGCATACGTAAAAGCAAATCAAAGCAAAATCTATTGCAGTTGACAGTCAGAATGCAATTGTTTATACACAATGTCTCATATGTCGTCAAAATATACATATGCCACCTGGCTAAAGTCCTAAAAGGCTGTAACACCAACACAGTGCGAAACGTCAACATACTGGAAATAATTGGCACAACACAAAATTGTATTGTAATCACGTAAACCTCGGTTATTTCGTTTGCTTAACATGAGTGCTCTGGCACTCGACTACAGCTAAAAACTAGATCTGCTTGGAATAAGAAGGTTAAACCGGCCCTGACCGAGTCTTCAAAGAACAGGACCCTTTAGGCAGAACACTCACACTGTGTCATTCAACAAAGCAATGCATCTATAACCAGTCTCAAAATCTAACATTGGTAAGAAGTTTCACCAAGATCACCGACACGATGATGTGAACTTGATTTTAGGAGATGAAATATAAAACTAAGTTTGCTACTACACACACACCTGTTAGGCACAGGGAGTCGAGAGATCACAGGTGAGCGCTAGATACACACCGTGCTATACTCTGCATAGCAACAAAAGAGAAACCAAATAAATAACACACATTCACGCACACATGCGCAATCCCAGAGTGCTCATACCCACTAGCATCTTTAACAATAACCCGAGGCCTTTTCTTCTGTGGCTAACTTTTTTTTTTTGCTAAAACATTTTGATGCAAGACTGTAATGTTTGTCAAATCAGGTTTCTTCACTGTCGCTCCTAATCGTCGTCTTCCATCACAGGGTCTGTATCCCAGCATGTGATGTCGATTTCTGTGGCACAATAAACATAGACATAAATGATCTGATATAATAATAGAAATCATTTTAATTATTTTTATTTATGCCAAGATTATTACAACACAACATGCGATGATGTCTTAAAGTATAATGTCTTTATATCCATGTGATAGTTTGGAGATTATTTACACTTCTGCTTTGGGACACTTGATTGAAATTATTTTAAAACAAAGTATTGTTTTATTTAAAAAACAAAATGGTTTGCGTTAAAAAAAATTATGCACTCCAAGAGTTTGCTACAGTACTACAATTTGTTGTACATTTTCAGGGTGAGACCTTAAGGAGCTTATTGAACAAATAACACATTTCTGCAAATTCCGGTCAAAAGTTCATACACTGAAGATGACCCCATAGTTTCTTATGTTTTATAATTTTGATGAGTTTATTATTATTGGAAAATGTGGGAAAATATGAATTCATAAGTGAGTAAGTGTCCCAACCAGTAGTGTATATGCCAGCGTATTCCGCAATGTTAACTCACGAGCATTAAGAAGATGTAATGGTTGTTTGCCGTGATCTCACCTGGTGGTTTGTTGTAAAAAATTGGTGTTGGGTTCACTTTTGCAGTACAGTCATCTGACTGGGCGAAATCCTCCTCCTGTGATTGGCTGAAATAACCTTCACTTGCCTGCATAAACAAACACAAACAACACTGTAAAAATCACTGCAAAAAAAAACAACAACACATATGCTTACCAGTAACATATTACATATGTACATATATCCTATCTAGAAATCATGGAGGGGTCTAGAATTTTCAGCTTCTATCCAAAGCAATGCAATTCAAATACAATAAGATTAAGTAGAGACCACCATCTAGGGGCCAAGTACATTATGTACAAGATAGATACAAATAGGCGACAAATGTGAAACAGTTGTTTATTTGGCCCAAAAATATAAATCCCATCCTCATTTACTCACTCCTTTTTCTAAAAGAAGATATTTTGAGGAATTCTGGTAACCAAACAACGTTAACGCCCATTAACTTTCAACATAAAACAAAGATATCTCGAAATATCTTCTTTTGTGTTTCACTTGAGGAGTCATAAACAGATTTTAAACCACGTAAGGATGAATAAATGATAACAACAATTTTCATGTGTCACTTTCATAATAACTAACCTGGGTTCCTTCTTTAAGCAGCGAGTCTCCATTGGTCAACAGCAGCTGTCCATCATCCATTTCCTGACTGTCAGAGCCAGACGCATGCTGAAGGGCCTGCTGATAACTCAGGGTCATCATGTCTGGTCCTGCTACATCCACCAGACTGGAGGGGTCATCTTCTGTGGTGGTGCAGTAGGGGACGTCAGGTACCTCATCAAAGCTCAGGAGTGGCTGCGGGAGGTTTGGGGAAGAACCGGCGAGATTAGGCTCTGGGGTGTCTTCCATCAGGTCCATGATGTGGGCAGCCTGGGAAGGAGCCGTAGCAGGTGCTGGACCGCTATCCCACAGGTCTAGCAGGCTGTCGTCTGTGTTGACCTGTGGCGGAGCGGTATCAGGGGTCTTTATAATTCCTGACTCCTGCATTGGGGTTTGCTTTGGAGATTCAAAAGCTGGAACAATACAGAAGAAAGAGTTTGGTGACTGTCATCAACATTTGGTTTTGGTGTTTAAGTGATAGTCTACTAAAAATGTAAAGGAAGATATTTTGAAGAATGTTTATAATCAAACAGCAGTGGCACTATTTTTATTGAATAAACAATGCAAGTGATTGGGAGGTGGTTGCCTTCATTTTGGGGCGAAGGATCACGTTACACTGTTGTATGAACATCTTATATCTACAAAATATGATTGAAATTTAAATTAAAACCAAAAATTTTGTGATAGTTTGGTGCAGATGTTAGTCAAAAGTACTGCCATATACATAAAATGTTTTAATATAATTCTTTTAAAAGGAGAAATAAAATATTATAAAAACTATGAATAATTTGTATATCCTTTCACAATATTTTACTATATATAATTAACATTTATATGTATGCATTCATAAAGTATAATATTTTATCAATTTACAAAATTAAATTTTGATAACAATACTTAACTGTATACAAATATATGAACTGAGCTACAAAAAAAAACTTTTTTAATTTCTTTTTCTTGTATATAAACAAAAACAACATAAAATATTCAAATTATCATACCAAACTCCTTTCGGAAGAAGTCATCTTTTTCCTCCTGAATGGAGATTTTGGGGATTGGAGTACATCCGGTTGTCATGCTTCGCTCAAGAATTCCTTCATCAGAGTCATCTGAGAGATCAGAGGAAAGATGAACTTTAATCATGAGCTTACACAAACCTCAAATATTCTCATTCGGATCAAAATGTCAATCACAACACCAATGGCAACATTTACAGACAGTTGGAATGAGGTGCTAATAGGCAAAAACAACAGCAAGCAGTGTTTTGTCGGTCCTAAAGTGCACTGTCCATCTGATCCTCATGTGACATCAGAATATAGACATGCCAACAAGGCCATGAAAACACAACACGTGTCGTGCACAACACTCTGAAAGCAGAGAGATGAGATACAAATGCATTGATATGCTCATGTCTTGTGTCAACATGCACACACATTTCGCACATGTGAGAAGAATGACATGGATGTCTGTTAACAGAACTAAAGCATGTATTTGTCATGTTTATCTGAGCGAGTGCTATGACAGTTAGGAATGACATACATACAGAAACACTAAGGCTTGACCTCTTGATCTCATGATAAGCTGACACGTCAAAAAATATTCAATTAATTGAGTTGATCCAAAGGGCAGATAGTCATTATAAGACAAAATATGAAATAAACAAAGTTGAATGCAGAAACTAAAGTGTATGAAGTTACTTTTCGTTGGGTTTAAGCATATGGTAATAAGAACAGTTTATAATAAGATTATAATTGTTACATTAATGAATGCATTAACTTATGTGAACTAACATTGAATATCATTTTCAGCATTTTTTAATCTTGGTACATGTGAATTTATAAAAGAAGAAGAATTGCCCAAAAGCAACTGTGTTTATTGTTAGTTAATGCTTGTCTAAGGAATATTTCACCCCAAAATAAAGAATCAGTCATATTATACTTTATCTTTTCACATTTTAAACCTGTATTACTTTATTTTGCAGATCACAAAAGAAGATATTTTGAAGAATGTTGTTTCCCACTTATACATTATGAATTAATGGGTAGCATAGGTTTTTGGTTACTGAGATTTTCTCCAAATATCTTATTTTGTGTTCTGAGAAGAAAGTAAGAATGGTTCAAAATAAAAAAAAAGGGTTTGTAAATTATTTCCTTAATGCATTTACGAACGCTAACAAATACAACATTATTGTTGTGGTAACAACCAAAAGTGAATCCAGAGCAGGACACTCCAGCTCAAAAAAGTAAAAGTTAAGATAAAATCCCTATAATATCTCAGTTGTTTCTTACTTTTATGCTGAAGTGTCCTGTTTCTCAAAGGAAAAGGAATCGTTCACACAAAACCGAAATTAAATGAATCACATTGAATTAATTTCTCGCTCTTGAGTTGTTCCAAACCTGAAAAGTTATTTGTTTGGTTAAACAAAAGGAAATATGTTTGGATGAATGCTTGTAACCAAACATTTCTTGGACCCCGCTGGCTATCATGGTAGAAAAGTGCACTAGAACATTTTGCTGTCTATTCTTCAAAATATTTCCTTCTGTGTAAAACAGAACAAAAAAATTTGCAGAATATTTCCTACTATCATAGTCATTGGGATCCAAGAACAGTTTTGTTACAAGAAGTCTTCCCAATATCTTTCTCTGTTTTCATCAGAAGAAATAAATGTACACAGATTTGTATTCAAAGGTGATAACATTTCGGGTGAACTACCCCTTTAGTCATAGAATGTGAAATATTTCATATTTCTTGCGAGGTTACTCCACTAGGTGTGTTTAATAACTCAAACAACTACCCTGTCATTTAAGGTAGATCAAAAAGACACATCTAAGACAAAATTGATCCTTCAAACATAATGTTTGAAAGAGCAATCTTACGGTTTGGTACAAAACGAAGCAAAACAACAGGACAGTGATGCAATCGAGTCTTTTAATGTGATACTACAGTATATCACAACTGAATGAAGACATAACAAGACATGACACAACTCATGAAAGCAATGCAGGGTAACAGTTGTATCAGGCACCATTCTCCCACTCCATCAGTCTAAACTTTATACATCAGTGTGCACTCATAACTGTGGCCACCGTTTGTCCTCGAACACACCACAGGATCTACGTCACAAAGATCACACAATATCAATATCACACAGGGTCCCCGGCACACGAACCCCGAGTGCTCGGAGACCGCAGTCACGTGCAGCGTGTCGTGACGGGCACTCACAGTTCAAGAGGACAGCAGGAAGTGCAGGAATGGCGGCCGAGATCCATCGGAAAGCGCAGGAGAGGAGAGGGAGGGTAACATTGGTAAGATTTAACCAAAAGAATCAGTTTATCTCAGTCTACTGAACGTCCTTGGCACAGCTTCAGGAGAACAAACACAGTGATTTCTGTGCGAGTAGAAAATGAACGAACAACGAGTACACAACACATATACTGACTATTGACCCAGAGGGAATGATGATGTGGATCAAGATTTCTTGAAGAAGGAATGGACACTGGAATGGCCATATGGATCTGTCTCTGTCTGTCTAAGTAATTTAAAGTTTTAAAATTTTCTGTAAATGTAAGTAAAAAATTGAGTAAATTAGATTAACTCATATATTTTTATTAGAATTCACCGAAATGTTTGTGTATATCACAAATATATATATTTCTAAAACATGTAGAGGTTACATACTTGAAACCAAAAAAATTACTGTAAATTTTATAGAAATTAACTGTTGGATTTTAAATCAATTAATCTTTATCAATTGTATCTATCTACATTGTAAAAATGTTTCATGTGTCTTAGTAAATATTACAAAAATAAATCGTTTTATTAACTTTTAAAACAATAGATTTCAAAAAAATCTATTTTGTAAAAATTATTTTGTTATAACCCAACAGTTAATTTCTCAAAACTGACAAATATTTGTTAAGTAAATGTCATGAAAAAGTATTATTTAACAAATATATATTTATATAAAACACCAGTATTTTTGGTGAATTCTAATAAGAATATCTAAAATATTTTCACAAGGAATTTCCTTATGCTTTCCTTATTATTTCTTATTTAAACAGTTTTAATAATATATCTTTACTTAATTTCAAAACTTTTAAATCACCTCTTTTATTGTGTAAATAATTATTTCAGGTTAAAACACAGTTTTTAGTCTATCTGTCTGTCTGTCTATCTATCATGCACAAACTGCTATAAAAGGAAGTGGCTTCATTCTGGTCAGTGCAGAAGTGAATGCTTGAAAGTGGGGAAGCCCAAAATATGAAATTCAGTGAGGTGGGTGGCTACGGCCTTCGGTGACTCTCAGCAACATCTTCCCAGTACCTACCAGGTGAACCTGGCTGCCGCCGTGTATGGGGCGGGGTGCGAGAGGGGGACGGGCTGCACTCGGATGAACTGGGCTGCTGCCTCAAAAACGGACTGTCCAAGCGGCCTGGTGATGGGAGACGGGACCATCGAGTGGGATACGAAGACACCGACGCACACGTACAGAAGATTGATGTAACAGATTAACACCAGACCAGACAGACAGACAGGAAGTACAGGGAGAGAGAAGGAATAGATTTGTAAACGAGAAATGACATTACAGGTGTGTCGTAGTTGGATTAAAAAGTAGTCCAGGATCATAAATGGAGAATTGTGAGGATGTGGCAACAGAAAAGGATGTAGTGACGCAGGAATTCGGAGGAAAGGATAGGACAGTGAGGTAGAGAGAAAGAGAAAGGTAAGAAAATAGCTGTTAGTGTGATGAGATTACACACTTTGAATATTTAGAAACGTTTGTTGGTTGCTTCTATTAAAGATAGTGGTGAAGAGCTGGATGTTAATTCCAACACTGAGAAAGACTTATGTACAATGTCATGTGAGGGTAAAAATTGAATCCTCCAGTTAAACTCAGAAGTTTGTATGGTGTCAGGTAAAGATCTGGGGATCTGCTGTGTAAAAACTACTCATCTTTATGACACCTGATATGTCTGAGAAAATACATCTTCTAAAAATACATCTTGCAAAAGGAAATGCCAACATCAAATAGAGGAGCATTATTGTCCAAATGTCTTGAGCACCTCAGAATTGTATATATATTATGTATATGTTTTATATATATTATGTTATTTATATCATTTAGAGTAGTGTGTCACTAGAAAATATAAGTTTACATTGCTAAACACTTGTTTTACCATTCTTTGAAATAATCTGCAAAGCCATTATGTTAGAAGTCTCTTCACATTCAATGCAAATATTAAAATTCTCACTAGATTTTTACAAATGACAGCAAAATAAATGTTTAGAAATGTCAACTCATATTTTCTAATGACACACAACTGCATATGATGTAAATACTGACTCAGAACATTAAACCAATGAAAGTAATGACAAGTCTCTAGCATAGGACTGTATGTGTGCTATACGGGATTGTATTGATAGGCAGGTTCAATGGAAGCTTTACGTTTCCATTTCAGTCTGTTAGAATCCTAAATGGCACCAATTTAACATAGTTTACAACAAAAAATCTTAATTTATATCTTTTTTCTAAATGCTTTGAATTCCTTTCTTCTGAAAGTCAAGGCACAGTTGAGGTCATGTAATAACCTTGTAAAAGTGTATGGGAGAGACCGGAAGGTTCAGTCTCTAAAAATAAATCCATTAAGGAACAGCAATATATATTGTAGCCCTTATAAAATATAATCATGGTTTAATTGTACCAACCATAGTTTTTTGGTAATTTGTCATAAAACCATAGTAACCACAAATGTACCATGGTCTCACTATAGCAACTATAGCTTACCATGATATTTGTAGCTTAATTGTGGTTATACAAATTGATTTGCCCAAAAAACATGGTTACTTTTACTTTAACAACCATGGTTAATTTTACTTAAGGAAGGGTGCGCATGTAAATTAATTTCGAATTAGACACACGGGGACTTAAGACTTAATGGGTGGAGCACCCTCTTCTGTCCCATGATCTTACCGGTCCTGTGGGTGGTGACTGGTGAGACGTCCACGCTGTTGGCCAAGGCTCTCTCTCTCTGTTTAAAGAACTCTCGAGGGTTGTCGGGTCTCTGAGCGATGATGGCTGCAGCTTCCTATCATTCAAACAATAAAGAAAAAGGAGGGTTAAACTTATTTAGGTTTAATAGCCAGATTTTCCTCTGCTATACCGTACATACTACTTAGGGTTTACTCTGATATTATCCCTGATTCCTTTGTTTTTGGTAAAGGAGAATATTAAATCTCAAAATCTATATTTCCATTACAAAAAGCAAAGTTTATTTCAGTGTGCTGTTAGTATGCATATTAAAACTAAAAGTAAGATACTTTTTAGTAATTTTTTTGATATATGATACAGCTATATCTACAGAAGTAAGTACAGTATACTTAAAAGTGCACCAAAAGCGGGCCGATTTTATTCTAAATAGTATAATAGTACACCATCTATCTAAACAAATACAAATAGTTGCAAGTAGAAATAGTATGCTTAAAAGTATTATTACTACTTCATATTACATACTTATAAATGGATCAAGTTTCCTTAGAATGATCTTGAAGTATACATATGATTGGTTGAGGATAGCTATATGCATACTGCAATGAAAAATGCAATTATCAGAATGAATATAATTAGAGAATTATTTAAAATTATTAAAAAATATAAAATATTTCTGCTGTTGACACTGTTGTATAAAAGCAATATGAAACAGGGTTTTAATACAATCACTGTTTATCAAAATAAAAAAATCTATATTGAACAACTTTCCACTTCTTTCTGTCTATCTTGTAGTCTTTTTTAACATCCTTTAACAAGATTAAATATGGTTTAATTAATGTTAATAAAAATACAACGGACAAAATACAAAGAAATGGTCACTGTAGTAAAACCATGCTTACAGTATGCCTATAGCAACCAAACCAATAATAATCTTTTAACACACTTTGGCAACAAAACTATGATTATTTTTATAGATACATTTGGATCTTGCTAGACGAGACACAAAGCCCATTAACTGCTTCGGTTTAAACTGCTTACAATAATTTAAGCACACATGTTTTTTAGACTCTTAGGTCCTGATGAAAGCAAAAGTGTGATGCAAGAGTAAAAGCAGCTTCATGTACGCAGGACTCACTTTTCACACTTTCATCACTGTCTGAATCCACACTACAACACATCCTGAAATAGCAGGAGGATTCCAACTGCCCTAAATGTAAACCCCAGTAGAATGAAAGTCTTCACAAGCACAAATCTGATCCACATCTACGCTGTGTAGGGTCCAGCACTACTTTTCTTCCATTTAAAGCCACATGTTGAAAAATGTTAAGGAAAAGTTTAAGGATGGTCCAATATGAACCCACCTCTACCTCTGATTCTTTTTTCTCCAGGGATGAATCTTCAAGGCTGGGTTCTGTCTGCAGAGAAGAGACAGACTTATAAATGACCAGAAGGGGGTAGCACAGTCAATGTGATTTTATTTTTGTTTGAGGTCTTGTTGAGTTGGTTAACAAATGATTTTAAATTGTATATAAAACCTTCCACTTTAGTGTTAAAGTTTTAATTATGTATGCAAAGCATACGCACTCTTACAATCAGTGGTTGATTTCTGGCCCTCTCTTTGGCCTCCTCTTCCTCCATCATCTTCTTCCTGTGAACACACACATGAACAGCATTATTAAACCCGAGGCGGTGACGGTCGGCTGTTGTGAAACTCAATTCTTTTCTCACCTGTGTTCCTCGATCTGCTTCTCTCTCTCACGGTATCTCTTCTCACGTTCCTCCTGCTCTTTCTTCTCCAGTTCCATCCTCTCAGCTTCAAAGCGTTGCCGTTCCTCTGCGGCCTTCTTTCTCTCCTCCTCCTTTCTTATCTCCTCATCCCGCTTTTACAGAGACACCACAAAATCCATTAGATGTTTTTGCAGTCATTGGATTAATATTACACCAGTCCTTTATTTATGACACGAACATTTATTATACACACTAGAGTTGCTTGCTTACTCACTATATAAACAAGCCTGACTGCACTGTAACTTAAAGTGATAGTTCACCCAAAAATGAACATTTTACTCACCTAGTATATTGAACCTGTATGATTTTACTCTGCAGATCGCTAAAGAAGATATCTTAAAGAATATTGGTAACAGAACAATGGAGGTACCCATTCACTCGCATAATGTACAACAAAAGTGAATGGCTGTCGCTGTTGTTCTGTTTCAGCAATAACATTCTTCAAAATATCTTCTCTTGTGTTGTGCTAAAATAGGATGCTCTACACGTTTGAAATGACAAATGGTGTTTAGGGTGAACAATCACTAATACTGAGTTTTTTTAGATTTGATAGAAATCCCTTTAATAAAAAGGAATGATTTTACATCAAAGGTTAAATAAATATCTAGCCTGAAATAACACTGCATAACCTCTTTCAAAAAAAGTTCATACTTCATACTTCAAGTATACTAAAGTTTTATGTAGAAAGCATGCTATTATTAATCTAGATAACTTGTGAGGGTACTATTTTAATACTACTTGGGACTAAACTAGCCCACTTCATAACTATAGTATTATACTTTGAGTACAGCACTAGTTTAGATTTCATTTCTATTTGTACCGCAACTTTACAAGAGTGAAATTATAGGAAACGCGATTTCTCTGTTGATAGACACAGCAGGACAGAATGGTATTTAAATGTGCCTCAGAAATTCATCAAAATGTTTTTTTTTTTAGTTCAACTGAACAAAAAACTATTTTTTTCCTACTGTGGTATGCAGCGGTTCCAACAGAAATCTCAGCTGCTAACATTCTTCCAAATATCTTTGTGTTCAACCAAACAAAGAAATATATACATGTAAGTTAATTCCTGACAGAATTTAGATATATTGATGGATTATCATTTTAATTTAATTGTTTAAGATTAGTAATAAATGATCCTATATGCATAAACCTTAATGGCTGAATATGTGTACGTGTCTCTTAGATTTCCTTGCTTCTACTGAGCATGCTTAATATTTGGAGGCATAATTTATAACAATCTAACAACGTGAACTTTGTCAGCTAAGCAGTCATGCATTTAAATTTACATTTTTGAATTTGGCAAATGCTTTTTCTGAAGTGACTTACATTGCATTACAAGTTTCATTTAATTCTAAGAATGTGCAATACCTAGGATCAAACCCATGACTGTGCCGTAACCACTGAGCTAGCACGTTTACAGAGGTTGAAGAAGAATCAAATATCTACCCTGGCTTGTTCCCAGAACTCCTCTCGATTGATTTTCTTCATCTCCGCATCCGCATTCGTTTTCTGGTAGGTGGTGCCCTGTGGCCGAGAGGAAAAGAGGAAGAGTGAGTTCAGGCCAGTTTCATTTGACAGCCAGCTCAAGGACATCAGATGTTGATCCAAGCGATGCATTATAGGGACTGTTTGTTCCCCCACTAATATAAAGCCAATCAGAGAGCACACTTACTTTAAAGAAACAGATTTTGGGTTATGTTAACCTTAAATTACTTGGTGCTTCAATCATATTGGTTGAAAAGCTTTGGTATGATGCCATGGTATAAGTTGCAATGAAGTATACAAATTAATGTTAGGTTGTTCAAATAAAAAATAGTAAAGAAGACGATTTTTATAATAGCGTGTGAATTAGCTCTCTATTGCTTATACCACACAAAACGCCATTGTTTCAGTTCCTCCATATGAACAATGCGGTTCTAAGCAAAAGGACTACTGTCTTAAAACAGCAACAAGGCTGAGCTTTTGTGTCAGACATCACAGTAAAAGAGAGCCATTCACAGACAACTTCATTTCACCCATTCTGGTTCATTCTGTGTGTGCCTCAACGCACACTTGTATATACTGTACCCCATCCCAACAGCAGTTGTTAAGTCCTAAATTACTCACAACGAGTTCTGCGTTTTCCTCATCTTTCATTCTCAGACGGCTGAGAACCGGGCTGGCCACTGGAACCGTTCCGTTGGTCAGTCTCTGTCCAATGGCTGAGGGGTCGATGTCCTCCATGCTGCTGGCATTGATGACGACGTCAACACCCTGGAGAGACAGAAAGAGCGTCAGTGCCACTCACGTCACCTGGCAACCAGCATCAACCTTGAATTTAAATGATGAGCGCTCTTTTAAGTCGATGTGGTGCATAATGAATGCAAATATCACAGTTGACTCTAAATGTGGAAGTTTTTTATGGTTCAAAATGTCAATAATGAAAAAATGAATCTGTGTTTGAATCAGTCACCTTACCTCGATTCACAGCGGTGGGATTTATTAATGTTTGTGACTTTAGCTATCAGCTTGTGTATCATTGAAAGTTTCACGCATTTGACACAATCCATGGAATTTTATGTTTTAGGCAAAGGTTATGGATTGTGGCTTTAATGTGCTTTTTATTTGTCCTTTAGGTGTGTATCCAATTATCTGAAAAATCTACTCAAAATTAAGGAACATATTTCGAAATGTCAGTGAAAGAAAAACACTGGCGCCCGATGACTTGCATTGGTTGTGTCTATACAATTGAGGACAATAGAGACCAATGTTTTTTGGTTATCAACATTCTTCAAAATATCTCTGTTGTCTTATGTAAAAGAAAGAAAGGTTTGAAAGAGAGTGGAACAGTAAAGGATTATATAATTTTCACTTTTGTGTGAACTATTACTTTAACTTCAGGTAGAATAAATCAATATGAAATAAAAAAAAATATACAACTATAAATATAAAAAATAAATAATATATGAATACATATTTTAAATGTTTTTACATTCTTATATTGTGTGTTTAATATTAATATATATAAAATAATAATAGTTATATTTGTTATTTTAATATAAAATAGATTGTTATATTATTAACCACTTGCCAGGTTGATAAACATCTACACAGAAATATTATATAACAAATTATGAGGTCAATATTGTTTGAAAATCAAGAAATAACAATCAATAATCATTAAAAAATTCAGGAGAAATAAAATGATTTGAAATGGAAATCTCCGTTGTGCTTTCCAGTACCCAAAAGCCTGTTTGTGCAAGCATCAGAAAAAGCTCACCACTCTTCTTTTGTATACATATCAAGCAATCTAAACATGTGTATCTAATGTGTGTTCATCTCAGGCTGCTACCTGAATACAGCCTCCAGTTATTTCAGTGACTCAAAAAGAGCAGCTCATGAGTTTCTCTGGCACTTAGATCAGTTCTTGATAACACACAGACTCCTTTTCAATCCCCAAAAGCACAATCTATCACGTCGACCTTGTGGATGTTTCATCGTGGAGTCTCTCTACCAGAATACCTTCATTCTCTCCCTCTCTTTCTCGCCCACGCACTCACGTTGAAGAGATTGAGCGCTTTGAAAAGCTGAGCGGTCCCACCGTTCAGAGCTCTCCAACAGACAAACACCTCTGACACAATAGCTCACAAGAGGACCATGTTAGTCATCTAAAAACATCCTCGACCAGCTGTTGGGTGTTTGCATGCATGCAGCGGACCCCCTGAAAACCCACAAACATCACTTATGTTTTTATTCTTATCTGATGGAACGCAGGACTGGATTCCAGAAGAGCCTGTGGAGTCATGCTGTTAATCCATTATGTACATCAAGAGTAAATAAAAATTGATACGGCGGAGATGAAGGTTATGTTGAACGTTCAACTCTGAAATGTCATCTTGTTTTTTAAAAACTTAGATACCAATCACCGTATATTTAAGAACCATGTATAACCCTGAAACCAAATAAAAGAAATTATATTTTGAAAAAAGATAACGTTTTTGCAAATGCATGCCAACATAAACGCAATTTATTAACAAACTATTTTTAAAGGGACAGTTTACACAAAAATAAAAATCTATTTTTATTTACTAACTGTGATGTCATTTAAAACCTGTCTTTCTTTCCTTTACAAAAGAAAATATTTAGAAGAATTTTGTTAACCAAACAATACTGACCCTCATTGACACCCTTTGTGTGACACAAAACCATGTCAAAATATCTTCTTTTGTGTTCCAAAAAACATAGAGTCACAGACTTGTTTTGAATTACATTAGGATAAATATTTAACACATATGATTTCTTTAATTTTGGGGTAAAATAAAAGTTTTACATAAGACAATGTTATATCATTTAACCATCCCATGAAAATTTCTGTAACAACAATGATTACAACTTCTATCACAGTGTTTCTCAGCTGGTGGGTCGCAGGAACTATTCAGTGTGTGGTCAAAAATATCATTTTTGACAATAGTTGTTTATACCAGACTTTTATCTTGAAATAGGAGTACACAAGTACGACCCCGAATATGTGAGGATTTACATATATTGATGACAAAAACGGCTCAAAACCTCAGTATATCCTTTGTAGTGAGATTTACCCATCTGAATTAAAAAGACATTTAGAAACCAAACATACTATAAATAAATGTGTTAAATTGAAGTTCCTAAAAATGTGTGTTGCTGCTTGTCGACCATATAAAAACGGGTGTCCTTAGGACAAACCAGTTGAGAACCTCTGTATACACTTAGACAAGATGATGTGAAAATGGCAGTGATGTCATATGGGTGAAAATGGGTTATTACCTATTCGAGAAAGGGAAGAAAAAGTTGTTCGTTTTACCTTGGCCAGACCCACCTGGAAAAACTCGGCAATGGTGGCGACGTGGCTGGCGCAGGCGCACTTCCTGGCGTCGGGTACATCTTCACCAACCTGAACACACAGCGTCACCTTTACGTTATTACACAGTACAAGTGAAGTGTACAATGTGTGAGAAACACAGGGTGGAAAAATGCAGATTACTGGGAAAAATCTGCAAGAGGCAATTGTCACAGTTTACCCCCCAGGTAAACCACCCACAACCACAACCAGGTACAACCACCCACTGTATTCAGAAAGGTAAAAGCTGATAATCACATCCTCAAACTTGGGTGGAAATTGTGTTCGGATGCAGACATACGGAAGGAATATGGTTGAAAGATCCTCTTTAACAAGTCTCTGTCAGCACCCAGTGCAATAACACATCATATATATATATATAATATAAATGCACAAATGCCGAAAAATACAAAAACTAAAGTACAAAGAATGCCTTTAATTTAAAAAAATACTTTCCTATATCACGAATATTTATGATTGTATTTAATATATTGTGTTGAGCTTTGTACACACTTCGATCCAATGGTGATAACTTTGTACTTGCATCTCGATACATTATCTGCAAACTATAAGTTCATCCAAAGCATTTTTCTGGCGGGTGTGACATTTATTCTGACGGTGCACAGCTAAAAATGTTAGAATGCATAATAAGTATAATGATAGGTATAATGAAAGTTGACTTTTACAAGATTGCTTAAGTAACGGTTAAGGTAAGTAAGTATACTAATATCAATGTACTAGTAGTGTACTTGTGAGGCCTGAATTATAGTTATCTGTTGGTCCAACGCCACAACCTATGCATGCGGACCGCAAGTACCGTGATTGTTCTGCATGAACCCCTGCCTTTAGGAAAAACAAACTTCGCTATAGCGTTAGGATTACACATTGGCATAGGATTACACATTGGCATAAGAGTTATCTAAAAAAAAGTGTTATTCTGTATTTGAACAACTCAAGCTGCAAAACTATAATTAAAGCTTTAGTGTACTAACAGCACATCTTGCCACTTTGTAGTTTATAAAAGTAAACATCACTATTTCAACTTTGATATAAAGATACTCAAAGCACACTTCAATAAACTTATTTTTCCATCCCAAAAATCACAGTTATATAACCTGTTTTATAAAATAAAGGTGCATTTTATTTGCCTCTATCACCATCTCTGTTTGAATTGAAGGTTACTTTGGGTAATTTCATAGTCAAAGTTTAAAAAAGTTTTAACCACATAAAGACTAGTATATAAACATGTTCTATACTTTAGGATAAAGGTCACAGATTGCAACTTTAATGACAGATTTCACAGGAAATGCATAATCACATATTCAGAATTTGGGGTGACAATGTGGGCGGCATGTTCGCCTGTGTAACACGTGTAATTTAAGGGCGCCTTGGGGTCTAACTTGGTTTTTGTGGTAACGCTGACTGTTCTGACTTTGATAGTTGCTCTTGCTAATGGCATGGGATACATCAGTGTCACTGAAGGAAGACTGTTACATCATCTCACCCAGTTGATGAGGACATAGCGTGGCAGGGTCACTGCGGGCTCCCTTATGCTGCAAAAACCATACATGATCCGGGTGTTGTCAAAAGTGACAGCGATCTCTGCCAGTCCGCCATCTGTTCAAAACACAATTGATACAATTAATGCATGTAGTGTCATAGGAGTGCATTACATTAAAATAAACATTTTGGCTAAATCTTTTCAATTTGATTAATTTATTCTACAGCCCACACTTTATGCTGATAACCATGACTGATCGGTTTACTGATTCTCATGAGAGGTGAGCTATGCGCGTGCCAATAAGAGATTAAAAGCTCAGTGGGGACGAGACTGTCTGATGCTGACAGGTCTCTGGAGAGGGCTGGACGGATATAAACACACACACAGTCTGGTGGAAGTTCTTTCCTGAACCGGAAAGAGGAAATTACACAAAGCAGCAGACACATGAGCCTGTTTTAACTGCCCACACCAAGCTTTTCTTCAGTATGCATGATTTCAGTTTTTCCTTGAATGCACAAACTAAACTAATTCTAAGTCTGTTCCGATCTGTTAAGAGTCAAGTTGAAATTGTTAAGAGTTAGGGTTGCTTCAGGCTCCCTTAGAAATGTATCCAGGGTCGGAGTATAGTTATTAAGTATAGTAGCCATGGTTTTTACAAGAAATATGCGGATATATCGGCTCATAATCGGTTTTAAAACTACAGATAGCCAGGGTCGATATATCCTGTCAATCAATAAGGACTGTAAAATACATTACGTCTCATATAAAGTGTTTAGAGACGTTTAATATTAATATTCATTATATGATTTAAAGTAGCAAAACAAGTTTTTACCATTTTTATTACAAAGATTGTACTGGATATAACATAGTAAATGAAATTGATATTTATGGTAACTATATTTTTTTTACAAAAATCCATTTATCTCACTGAGCCCCACAGGGTAGATTATTAAAAGAATACAAGAAGGGAGTGAAATATATCGTCGCGTTCCCCAAAAGACTTATGTGTTCCCCGATAAAAAATGCATCGTAAAGCAAATGTTCTTCACCACGTCGTTTTGAAAGCTAAGTAATATAAGAACCATGGTTAAGCTCGAAAACCATCTTTTTCCGGTCAAAACAATAAAATTGAATGTTTCTTAACCTACAGCTCAGATTTTTAGGGAATATTATAAACTTAAAATATAAACTGTGGTAAGCTAGGGCAAGCATATAAGTGTTATGTTTATGTTTGTTATGATGTTTATTTTTAACCAATTGATACAGACTGCAACTTTAATTTTCATAAGGGCCACACAGCTTACATTAAGGAAAAAACAATGTAACAGTTTAAATAAATGTCAGTTTTCAATATAAGTTGTTATGGAAGTACATGTACCAGTAAATCATTTTCAAGTGATTTAAGGCATATGGTTTGACCTTGTATCAAAATGTCATTATTTTCAAAAATGTATTAAATATTTTCAAACAATAACAACGAAGCTGTCAGCAAGATAGTAAAACTGTTCTCTCCGAGCAAACATTGCAGGAAACCTCTTCCCATGGCCGGTATAATTATAAATTGTGTCATGTGAGCTTATGAAAGGCCCTCCATCATCGACAGTGAGATCTGAACTGCTTTTGTTTATTGAACCGGTTGGATTACAGTCTATTCGGTTCATACTTAGATACGATACAAATGATTAAAGACCTTTGTCTGGTCATAGCTCTAACGTCGCATTTAATGCACTTGGCCTTGGTTGTAACGGAATAACAGGGTGGTATTTCCGACATATTCACTGTACATCAACAATGCAAATGAATATCATCAGTCACCACTGACAGTATTATTGCTCACGTACGACTCGATTCTGGTTGGTTATAATTAGATGATCTATATTTGGAAAGTAAGTGTGTTAAGATGTTGCCTACCTCCTGAAGCAGACAGGATTAGGTCATTACTGTCATCTTCGTATGTGTATAATGCCCTGCAGAGAAAAGACAGACACATTTAGGAAAGTAACTTCTCAATCAAAATAAAGCATAATTTACACATGAAGGTTTGAAAAGTGAAATTTGTTTTTTTTGCCAGTGGACCGAAATACTGTAATGGTTGCCATGATATTGTTTCTCGGTTGGCAAGGTGCTCTGTTAAAATACATTGCTGTGCTGTGAACTGGATTGGGACTAGAATGTTGTTTAGTCAAAGCTAGTTACCATAAGCCCATTCTAATGTCTCCGTGGCAAATTCGTATGAATCAATGTATTAAGAAAGGACCTATTCTACATAATTTCTTCACCAATACCATTGGACGATTACTCAGGGATATCTGCTGAATAAATTTACCAATAGTTCTGTTGTTATATAATTTGCATTAACTTTATTTAAATGGTTCAAATAATAATGATTATAAATATTAAAGGAGATGTCAGCTCTTACATGCAGTATAAGTGCTGTATGAATCTTTGGAAAGGTTATTTCAAAAATTCAACCTATTTTTATCAGTCGATTACAAGTTATTTATTGGCTATTTGCCCATAAACTCCTACCCCCGCACCAGTATGAGAGTGCAGAACAGCACGAGCATCAGTATGTACATTTTAGGAGTAACCCTTGTGAGCAGTGTGTTCACGAGAACTGCTTACGGCCCACCTGCGGGAGCTCGGCTTTTATCATAAAACTGTGTCTGCCTTCTGTAAATGTAAGTAAACCAAATACTTTTCCAATTTATGAACAATGTGATTCTACCCTACATGTACTCATGATAACATAAAAGTTGCTACTGCATGCGATACTTCTCATTTAAAAATACAATTGTTGTTTCTACAGAAACACATACATTATATTAATATATTATATATATATATAATATTTTAAAACTTAAACAATACAAAAAAATTAAAATAAATAAAATCTAATCTCAAAGCAATGCACAAATTATTTGACAATAATTATGAATGTCAATGTAACAACAATGTATAACATGACCGGTGCACAAGCACGTCCAAATTGTTAAAAATAACCTGAAATGATACAAATTAAAAACAATAATATTAAACTTTAATACTTGTGGCAAAAATTTTACAATCTCCCTTAAGTACAAATTATCTTTTTCTAAACAATCACACCTAATGGTTCCACTGGGTTTCTTGGCCGCCCTGATTTTTAGTTTTAGGGATGGGGCTACATCATTTTTCGGTTCATTTTAAATTGTATAAAACAAAAGAATTAGCTTGCTCCTAAAATACTTTTAAATTCCTTCAAAATCAGGCAAGGTACGCACATTCCTTCCTTAATCTGATGCTGTGTTTACACCAAACACAATCTTCCTCGAAGCAATGCTCTGTTTTATTTTTGCGGCTGAAAAAAAGTGCCTTTCCACATCCAGAAGGGTCAAACTAAATATGCTTTTAAGCTTATTTGAGCTGAAACTTTTCAATTTGAACGGATCGATGCAAATATTTGATCATATATTGAAATTCCCTCTTGGTGTGAACACACAGCAAGTCTTTAGGATGTCTGTACCCAGTTAGTTTTAAAGGCCACTAATCAAATGCTTGGAAATAAAACCTTGCAAGTACGACTAAAGAAGCTTCTACTGAAACAGAATAAAAAAATAATGCATCGGCTCTTTCTACCTCAAAGTAATCTTTTTATAAAACAGCCTCCCCCAAAAAGCTTTAATCTTCGCTGTTTGGAGCTAAGGGCTCAGACATACTGTTCTGGACACTCGTACTATCCAGAGGGGCCACAACAGTCCTCTCGGGGTCAAGGGTGATGTTCGCTCGGAGGGATATTCCATTATCATCCATCACATGACAACACAGTGCTGCAGACCACCAGCCCTGTACAATCACTACTTTATATGTTATCCTCATGTGCTCACACACTTCAATATTTGTAAACTAGAGATGTTCATGATTCTTGGTATAATGGAGCTTATGATAAACATACAGAGCTACTCTAGTAAAGCAAAGGGAACATGGGCCGTCTTGCTATGATGTAAAGGATGGAAAATGGAGGATGTGGTGGGTCTTGTGCGCGTATTGAGAAGGGGAAGTTTCGATTAGAAGAACTGATCATGGTTGCTTAGAGATGATATAAGCAGAACACATGCTTACGTGATCTCAGTGGGTTTAAGCACACTGCTGTTTAGTTAGTGTTGCTAGGCGGTTGCTTATTGGTCCAAGTAAATACGCCCACCCCTAAATCTGAAGTCCCTATGGCTCGGTTTCTTCTCCAATGCAAAGCTATTGAATTTTTCAACCATTGTAGGCTGTTTGAATCTGTTGCATCAAAATGTAAATCTCGTCTAAGCCAACACAGGATTTGACCGATGTCTCAACATATAACATAAAACCCATTTACCATTATTTCTCATAACAGAAATATTCATGCCGCTTCTGTTTTGTTGTATTTATCAAACGAAGGCAAATGCCTGTATGGATTTTTCCCGTCCCTTATCATGCTGACCCTGGCAATGGCGTTTGGCAATGGAGAATGAAAGACTTCCCTAACCTGACTCTATCATCCAGCTGTTATCAGGCTTTAAACAGACACACACAAAGACACATTATAATACAAAGAAGTACATGCAAATGAATTGAGTTCTGCCCTTTAACGGACAAAAACGGCAAAGATAAAGAGATTATAAGATATTATAGAAATAATTAGAAACATTTGAGACAGTTATAAATTATATTGAAAGTATAAGTGGTTAAAAAATGTATGATTATTTTAGGGGCTTTTTGCTTTAAATGGAAAGGACAGAAAGAATTAGATAGAGCGGGGACCCGTAAAGGATGTTAAAGACTGAAACTGAATTTAGATCGGGACATTGTTGCAGACAGTATTAAGTTAATCTGATGAGAAATATTTGGGCTCATTTTGAGATGATATCTACTTTTTATATGGTTTTATATAGAATTTTTGATATTGTTCTCTTTTACTCTCCATTCAATCTTATTTATGTCTAGGACAAATAATTGACAATCTCTTTCAAGAGCAGAAAGACAACATAGCTGAAGGACGATAAAGACGATATGGATATGTAAAATTTGAATATATATTATAGGTGGAGTGTGACGGTCTCTCATCTGACCTCATCATAAACAGACAATTATTCGCCATATTTTAATTCATTTATTACACTATACAATCAACTTTAGTAAATGACTTCAATCAGAGATCACGGAATGAACCAACAGCACATCAGCGACTGCATCAGTTTTTCATTTCCATCATTCATCTTACCATTAGCATCTGATAAAGTGGATACGCTCATAATTGTAAATTAACTGTGATATGCGGTTCAGGTAATGAAAGTTTATTATGCAATCTTTAAAGTGGTAGTTCACCCTAAAATGCTTTCTGTTTCTCTTCCACTTACCATTTTAAACCTTTCTTTCTTTCAAAACACAAAAGAAGATATTTGTTGATAGAAGAAAACTGTTTCCCCCCTTGATTTTTCATTATTTGGTGTCCAACAGTGTTTGCTTTACTTTAAAGGAATATGGTTGTAATGCATTCTGGGTGGTTTCTTTTTTGCATAAATCCATCTCTTTGGTCAATGTAGTATTTCAAAAGCTTAAATATAATCATTGATGTTATACATAAATATCTGGAGTATCTGAAGAATATTTACACGGTTAAAATAATGAATGTGAAAGTAAATAACACAAAAATAGTTATATTAACTTAAAAATCTTTTAAAAACAATAAGAAGATTTTTAGTTTATGTGATGAAATTTTTTTTTAACAAATGCATATATATTTGTAATATATACCAGTATTTTTGATGAATTCTTATAGAGATTTACTAATTTACACAAAATTAAACCGTTCAGCTGAAATTGAACTAAAATATAATTAATTAGCATTAAAATTTAATAATTTTATGTAACTTGTTTCACGTAAAAACACAGTATAGCAGGAAAATAATCATGCCTAATACAATATTAAATACAACTTTTTTTAAATACTAACATTTTATTACTTAAATGCCTAAAAAATTACAATTTGTAAGTTTTTATGCTAATTCCAAAATGATTTGTGCTTTCTCTTTGTTATGACAGGTTTTCAAATAAATTGGTTATGCACTATAAGAATATATTAACCAATGATAGCTCGAACCGTCATGTCATAGCAAGTCCCACTAATAAAAATGTGCTAATGAGTCTTTACACTTATTTCTTATGTGAGATTTGAAAGGGCATACTGGTTCATAACTACAATATTTATTTTAGATTATGAATAAATGTGCAATACACGGTTGCACGTGATGTGGATTTCGGAAAACGTCCCGTTGGATTGCACCGATCGCACTATTATTATGTTGATTATAGAGAAGCTTGAAGCATGTCACGTACTCGCTGGAAAATATACACTGTAAGCCAAGCACCAAAATAGACTCTAGTTGACTACGCTCTAACTATTTTCCATCTGAGTGGTCCCGCGATTAAACATCTAGGGCAGAACCCTCAACTCTCCCCAAATAATCCCATACAACATCGCTTGCTCTTTCATCACTCCTGCCCAAAACCATTTCCCTTCCGCCTGCTAACAAACTAAGCATAAAGGAGCCTCGCCTCGGCAACCAAATGTGAGCCCTTCCACCGGGCCCCAGCTTGAGTGATTAGCTCATTCAAAACCCATCTCATGGTCACCACGGCCAAGGCGAGCGTTGCATGTCAGGGTGGGAAATACAAGATGCTGGGAAGAAATGCAGGAAACGTCAGTGTCGCTGAAAGTATCTGATGAAATAATATGGGAATGAGGTGCAGCGTTTGCTGCTGCGCATCTATAAATAATGCCATTTAAGGCAGACTCGTTTTATTATTCATAAAAGAATATCATGACCTAGAAACGCAGCTCGGTATGTCGGCAGGCACGGGAGTGAGATTTTAGTGAGCCGAGAGCGGGGGGCTTCTCCATTGTCTTGCATGGTGGGAATGATGCAGATGAACCAAACTCAGGCATGGTTCTTACAAAATCCCATTCACGGGAAAAATGTTCACGTTTGAAAAAGGTTTTTGATCTATTCTGCATCACCGAAAGTAGCTTTATTCTGGGTTTGGGAACTCCTTTTTGGCATTTGGTGTGCTTCCTTTCTGCATGCTCAAAGTATAAAGGCCTGCTAAAAGAATCAATGTGTCTCTATTTCACCCCATATGTATGACAGCGGTATTTTTCGCGAAAGAAAGAGCAATCACACATTTGCCAAATACAAACCACAGCTTCGCAAACTGAGACCACACATCCCCTCAAATTAAAAATAAGAGTCAGGTTACTTTCTCAACAAAAAAATGGGGGAATGAAACATGTCTATTGTGACCCCGTGCATTTTAACTTTAAAGCTAGAGGAACACTCGACTAACAGATTATATTTTAGAACTTGCAGGTGTTTTTTTACTTTAAAATTGATCATAGATTGTAAACTGCTGTGGATGAATGATACTCATATCTTGACTGGACAACACAGATCAAAGAAGGCATGCAAGATATTATATATGACAAAATACTCCACTGCCATACCGAAACAGAAAAGCCCAAGACTGGACAGGCCAAAGTATTTGTCACCTTTGAACTAAGTATTAATATAGTTTGGCTATGACTGAAAAAGCGGCTTAGAGGCATTGCAAACATGAAAAAAGAGCGCCAGTACTTCGTAAATGGACTTTGATATAATATAAACGGTGGTAAAGTTCAACCTTAAATGAAAATTCTGTTATGAATTACTCACTCTCTACTTGTTTCAAATTTTTGTTTGTTTGAACACAGAGAAAGCTATATTTGGACAGCATACAACCAAACTGTTCTTGGACCGCATTGACCACCATTGTAGGAAAAATAATAATACTTGTCAAAATTACCCTAGAAATTGTTTGTTGTCATACCTTTTTCAAAATATTTTATGTTGTGTTCAACAAAACAAATAAATTATAAAGTTATTGTTCCTACTATGGTGGTCCAAACATTCCAAGAAAAGTTTGGTTACAAACATTCTGTCAAATATCTTCCTCTGTGTTAATCAGAACAAAGAAGTTCATACAGATTTGAAACAAATCAAAAGGGAGTAAATGATAGCATAATATTTATTTCCGGGGAGAATTCCACAAATGAATCAAAAGCGAACTAAGCTTATCCATTTTATGGTTATATATTGAAAGAGAAAAGAACAAAAATACCCTGCCTAAAATATATAGGAAAAGTACAACTGGAAAATGAAAGAATCGCTGCAAAGTAATATGATAAGATGATGCTATACCAAAGAATCCCACCACATCCAAAAATGGAAATATCCAGTCAGTGTGCGTATACATCATCACAATAACGTCCAGCCAAAGAAAAATATAGACCATTAATAACATTATGCCAAAGATCCCTCAGGCATTTGTGAAAACCAATGAAAATAATGATATTTCATATCTTTCATAATCATAACATGTTTCATCCTAACATAAAAATAGAATATAAGTCCTTCCTAAGCAACAAAACGTAGGTGAAAAAAGGTTTAAATCATTTATAGTTTATAAATACATTGCAGAAAACACAGCTGTTCACTGAAATGTAAAGTGTGAAAAATAAATATCTTTAAATGACAGATAGCGTCCGTAAATCTTTCTTGCACAGCGGAGGTAACACATTAAGAAGAAATAAATGATTTCTGAGAAACGATATAAATAACAGAGGAAGTGACCTCAGCTCTCCATTTAAGAACCTGGCAGTGCCATTTGTGATTCACAGCAACCTCTGAATGTCCATTTATAGATCAGAATCAGCACAATGAACTCTATGTAGATTATGCAAAGCGTTTGATGTACCAGAGAACAAACATTTTAAAAGAGAAGAAAGAGGAGAAGAAAGAGGAGGCTCATTAAAATAAAAGGATGAACACTTCAAACGCAGACTAAGGAATGCTCCAAAATTGATCTATAAATTAAACTTTGTTTCAGTTTATCAAGATTAAAGCCAGAAAGAAACACAACACGTCTAACAGCTTCTCCAGATGTAAGCCTCCGATGACAGAGAGAATAAATAATAAAAGGAAAGATGTTGAGAAACCAAAGCTGAGTGATATATGCAGATGGAAATGATGGGAATGGATTTTGTTCTCTGTTTCCCCTCAAGTTCTTTAGCATCTATTTATTATGGTGTGTCCTTTTTAGGTCTATAGTACAGGAGGAGGGGATACAGAGAGGGATGTGGAGGACAGATGGAGGCATTTTCCTGCGGTCAAGAGCTCAGGGGTCAGGACAACGCTCTGACAGCTGTCAACTCGATAAAATGGTTTCTGACCAGCGATCTGAACACATGAACACTGCATATATACCAAAATATGTTGGTCTGTTATTCACATCCATAAAGAGCAAATATGCATCAGAACGGATGCCCGTGTGGTCTACACTTATATATTGAAGTGTGCAGTATTATAAGTTTTGACTAATATTGGCTTTTGCTTTTACTAATTTTGTTAATTACATTAAAACTTTATTTTATGTGTAGCTTTTACGATCTTATGAATTGAGAGAATTTTATTTATTTTTATTTCTATGGAACATTTCACAAGGTGCATCACTGCAAAGTTTAAACAATTATTTGAATTCATACATTTATTAGAAAAAATCGGGAAAGATAGAAAAATAGAAAAAATACATAATTAATAGGAGAAAGGAATGTATTTAGGGTATATATTATTTCTTTGTACAGAGATAAAAACATTTTCTCCATTACTTAATTGCAAAATGGTACTGTTATTTTAATTTACATTATTGTTAAGGCTTAAAGTGATAGTTCACCTACAAATAAAAATTGTGTCTTTTCTCTGACTCCCTTGACTCGTGAAACTTGTGTGACTTTCCTTTTCATGCTAAACACACTAGGATGTCTTTTGTATGAAGTTGTTAACCAAACTTGAGTGGCTTCCATTTACTTGAACACAAAACAATTGGAAGTGGGGGGGTGACATTCTTTAAAATATCAAATTTTTATGTTCTGCAATTATTCTTATGTTTTTAAATGATAACAGGGTGAGTAAATGACACTATTTTAATAACTTTCAAACTTTTTTGATGTAAGGCCTGCTTTAAGGTGTATCCCTTTGGGCCTCCGAAACAGATCTATCGACTTTAACAGAGGATTTAAATTAAACTGATCCTTTTTGTAATACAAAGCTGGATTTTTTTTATTTTGGTTGGTGATCTCCTTTTCTTATGTTTGATTGCATTATTGCATTTATGATATTTTTTAATCTCTATATTTCATAAAAGCTCACAAAATCTGCCCCCCCCGGATCCCTCTTGGGGTCCCCAGTTTGAGAGCCGCTGCATTGCAGGCTTATGTTTAGAATTACACAATCTATATTTTTCTGCAATCCTGAAGAGTCAGTTATGACGTTTCAGACGTTTTTCCATAGAACATCTAAAAATCTCCAGAGTGAAAGTGCTTTTTGGTAGAAGTGAAAAGCCATTGACTTATTCATGACAGGAAGACCCCTCCCATCCCCGAAGAAAAAGGAAAAGAGGAGAAAGGGAGGGAGTTGAGTGTGAGGAGGGGGTCTTGAAACAAAAACACAAAATCAATAGCAGGATTTGAGTCAGAAGTGAGCCCCAGCCGACATCTGCTACCAGGAACCCAACTGTCCCTGAGATGGTTTGCGAGGGCGATGGCACACACATGAATCACGACACTCTTACGCAGCAAAAAACACTATTGCAAAGAACATGGCACAGATGCCAGATACCAAGAAACTCCATAAATTAATTTCAGCTGATTTCACAAATTCACATACAAAACATGAGTAAATGTTCCAGTAAATATCTGTTTTCAAAGACACAATCACACACGTCGAGACACAAAGCACAGCGTGAATGCACTTGTACAGTATTCACACACTCTCTACCCACCCCCAGCCCATCACTTCCCAACAAGTCAAAGCTTGCCCTCTTCTTACTCCCAGCAGAGCATCATTAGGACAAACGACAGCATCCCGGCCGTTACCATGGCGACGCTGTGTTCATTCTGTATGCTCTGTTCACAGCGTTAAGATGTTCAGCAGCCATCCACACATGCAGTGGGATGTAGCGTGATACCCAGATAAAGGAAGCCAATTCCACACAAAACGACAGACACATCAACACTTTAGAAGGCATCTTGATGAGTTTTTGAATCATTTTATGCACTATTTACAATACAGTCAAATTAGAATATTACAATTATAGTCAAAAAGACAACATGCATGGTTATGTGTCTTTCTTTGTTTTGGTCACCATCCCCTATCAATTATATGATAGAACGGAGTTAGTGCACTGTGCACCTAAAGTGATGTCACATGTCCAAAGAATTTGAAATAAATTGTAAAATGGTACACTCACGGGTTTGATCCTAGGGATTGGAATAAGGTATAATGCACTATAAATCACTTCGGATAAAAGCGTCTGCCAAATGTAACATAAAAGTAATAAGGAGATTGATATAACATCAAAACTAATTTTGTTTTATCATTTATACACTGTCATGTCATTTTTTTGCAAAACACAAAAGAAGATATTTTGAAGAGTGCTGGAAACCGAACAATGACTTCCACTGACTGTAACTGTATGATCACAAAACCACTCAGACATTTCTACAAATATCTTCTTCTGTGTCACATAGAGGTTTTAAATGACATATGAGTAAATACATGTAGGTGAGGATGTAATTATGTGATTGGCATCTTCACAGGTCTGGATTCGAAAAACATTATGAAGATAAAGAATGCATGAAAGTGCAAATGAAAAAAAGGTAAAAATATAAACCTTTGTGACATCTGTTAAACTCGTATACAAAACAATAGCACACCAGACATATAAGTGTCACTGTAAAAGCAGAAAGTGGAATGTCCTCATCATTCGACCAAATTACAGACTGAATTATAGCTCTTCTGGCCACTACAAGTAGGTCATTTTCATTTCGTCACGGCACTTGTGTGTGCACAAAGCGCCTGTGTGTATTGTATGTGTATATATACTGTATTTCAGAACTGATTTTTTTGTGTCCAGCATGTGCGACTGAACCAGAAAGATGTAAAGGATTTAAATATAAATGAGATTGCTGACCAAACGCTTTATGGCCCTCAAAGTGAAACTACAGCTGCGACATTATTTGTACAACACCAAACACTGTATAGCAGGATACGTGGATATGGTGTTGTTGTCATGGCAACCTGAAATCCCCATATAATACATAGGGGAATGCTCTTGCTCTATGCAGCATCTAAAATGGCTGAGCTGCTTTAATTTGCTGCAAGGCATTGCTCTGGAGAATATATCTGGAGACTTGAGAAATCTGCTAATGTTGTGGAGCAGCTGTGTAACGTTCAGAAATCAGACTGTGACCGATGCAGAAACACAACTATAACAAAAGCACTCAGCTCCGTCAATCATCATCCCAGACAGATCTCAATGCGCTGTGGTTTCCTCAAAACTGGATCTTGTTTGTCACGCATAAGGAAAAACACTTGGCGAAAACATTAACTGAAAATGTTCATGCTGCCATGAAGATGGATCATGAAACCTTGTTCCATCACATCATTATATAACGGTCCTCATGACTTAAAAATGTGCTGAGGTCAGATGACTACATGTCAGTATCTATGCTGAGATCCGGAGCTTAAGCCTGGGAAAGAAATGTTTAGAGTTGGTTCATTTTTAATCCAATTTGAACATTTCTGGGTTAATTTAACACAACAATCGGGTTTGACTGTCTTTGGCCCAACATGAGGTTGAAAAATATCCTAGCGTTATGGCATTTTTGGAGTAAATATACAAATAGGTTGAAAGTAATTTATTACATCAGTGAACTGCAATATGGCTCTGTAAATATTGATTGTTTTCTGTACATATAACCAACATATATACATGCAAGTTGTATATATGTATACATTTAAATACACCCACACCTGCACAAACACACACAAATTCTGTATGATACATTATTCTGTATTTATACACAATATACACTGTAGTAAGTAGTGTATAGTGTATAGTAGTGTATAGTATATATATAGCTATATACATTTTACATAGCATACCTTTGTATAGTCCCCAGTAATGTAACACTGAACTCACTCTAGAGACCGTCAGTGCTCTGCATTTCATATATTTTATATATTAGTATGCATCTTGTACAGCCACATACACCCTGTGCGTTCTGCATAGTCTATTACATTCATTATTTATTCTATATATTGTATGCAAATGTACACACACGCACGCACGCATGCAGGCACACACACACATAAACACACATGCATACAAGCACACAGCAAACGCACGCACTCATACATATACATTGAGCATTCTGTATACTCATATATTCTATGTATTTCTAAAGTATTATCTCTTTATTATGTATACATGTATGTATATATCTATATATTGGACTTCTGGTTAGATGCTGACCCGTTGTGTAGCCTTGTATCCGTGACAAAGCCAAATCCAATCTTACTAAATCTAAAAGTAAGGGCTGAAATCCAGTCTACTATAATAAAGAATATTTATGAGTAACATGATAGTAAGTAAATAAATGTTATGCATGACATGAATTTCCACATGAAGAAATAATTGGATCTTGAAAGTGGTCTCTTTGAGATGAATGGTTAGAGGTGAGGGGTTGTAAAATAAGGGGATCAGCTGACCAAAACAACATTCTCAGAGGGGAAGCAATTTCAATTACGAAATTACAAAATATCCAATTATGACGAATCTAATAACGATTATTTCCTAAAGTAATATACACAGATGAACTGTTTATAATGAAATAAAAAAATGAGCATTTAGAAAGTAAAAAGTGGTTGTTTCATAAATCCTGAACTGTTCAAATAACAAAATCTTGAACATAAATGAGAAAATAAGAGCAGAAGTCTCCAGCAGCATCATTTCGAATAAACAGGGTATGAGTGTAAATAAACCTTTTCGACAGCAAATGCATAAAGTTGCAGGAATAATGAATGAAAAGTGCTTCACATAGCGTTCTCAGCAGACAGGATGATTATAATAATTTAGATTTTTATCATTCTGGTCAGCCAGAACAAAACTTTCTCAGGAACATGCAGATAACTGTAAGGAACGAACACAAGAGGAACCAGAAGGAGCTTACTGAATTTAAATATGTCAGTATAATATAATGAACATTAAGAATCTTTGAAGCTTATCAACCGAGACAAAGACAGAGAGTAGTTCAAAACATGTCAGATGTTCCTCTGGAACATGTCACCCTTTGACTTACAGCAAGAGCGCAGTGACATCATTCTCAGGGCTTGTTTAGTCATCTTCTGCGGGAGGAGAGAGGCCGAGCAGGGGCGGTGAGCACCCGAAACCATTTCTCTCGTCTGGGAATGTGTTGCGAGTATGTTGCGGTATACTAGAGCTGGGAGGAGGTGGTGATGCTGGAAAATACCCTTATATAGTCATGGGCACAGCAAAGTTCAGGAATGTGTGAGGAAATGACCATGTGCTGCAGGAATAAAATGCAGTGGGTATCAATAAATGGAGCCGCCTGTAAATAAATGCAGGACACATGCCGAGCGATCGGCTTTGATGCCCACTACAGCACGAAATCGAGCGGTAATTATTTGTAATTACAGCGATTACACAGGTTTCACAGGGTTTTCCATTTTAAGGCACAGAGAAATAGGTTGGAAGGTAGAGAGAGATGGGAAAGCCCACATGCAGATGGGTCAGGGATCTAAAGATTTCCAGCAACAGAATGTGGCTGTATCACAGACGCTCCAGGGGGTTTTCAGTGATTTCGGCAATGAAAGGTGTTATAACATATGTGACATAAATAGTGTGAACATGCAAAGATCAGATCTGACTATTCATGTTCCTAGTCATATTTTGCATGATGTTTCATCACATGATCTCAATGCAATATTTGATTAAAAGTTGTATTAATGTGATTTTTTGAATATTGTTTTTCTGGATTTAATTTCACTTGCGTGCATGGCTTGCTTTCTTCAACAGCACAAAAAAGAAAATATTTTGAAGAGTGTTGGCAACCAAACCACATAAACCCTCATAGACTTCCACTGTATGGAACAGAACCCCTGAGACATTCCTCAAAATATCTTCTTTTGTGCTTTCGTCAACAATAGGGTGATTAAATGATCACAGCATTTTAGGGGGAACTATCCCAAGCTCCTACAGCTATCGAAGACTAAAAGTTTAAGGTGTCAGTCAAAAATGTAACATTACAGAAGTAAAATATGCTGTAAATAGCTTGTAAAACGATAGGAAATATTTATGTAACTCAGGCTAACAGAGATGCAATACTGCAGAATCCGGGTCACAGGGTCCTCATGGAGATCAGGACACATTCCATTCAGCATCAGTGAAGCTCAGACTCAAAATCTGTCAGCCATAAATACTCTCATCAGAGCTTACTCGAGCTAAAAACAACAACACTTCTCTAGATGCAGAAGTACTACACACATCGTGCAGTCATAAACACCATGTGTTCTCTTCTTCTCTGTTACATCTGTTTCATTCAGCTAAGGAACACGTGATAACCAAAATAATTTCATTCTAAGGGGTTTCTATCATTAGAGAACCCACGCCTCTTCCAAGAGCCTTTTCATGTTGAAGCGGCAGAAAAATGTCACTGATTTGAAAGAAAAGCTTGGAATGATGTATGTCAGAGGTCTAGTGTGTGAGGGAACGATCTATTTCTAGAGCAATGCAGATGAAAATATCTAGTAGCCAAATCACAATGTGGAAAAACTACTATAGAATGATAGAATGAAGATTTGAGAAAGATGTCTGTTCAGTGATGCAAATTGTAATTGTGAGTCCAGGATAATTTAGGCCTAACGTTACTTCATCCAATCACAACTGACAAACTCACATTGTCATTTAAATAAGGGGGTTGTTCCTCTTTATAAAGGAGCGCCACGGCTTTTCATTTAAACAAGTTGTGCAACTGCCATACGGTGCCCAAAAAACACAAAGAAACTGATTAAAGTGGAAGTTAATGCCATGCTTGTGGATACAGCTGCTTGCTAAAATTCTCTCATGAATTAGTCACTCTTCAGTTGTTTCAAATCTGTATACATTTCTTTCTTTGGTTTCGCACAGAGAAAGATATTTGAAAAAATGCCTGTAGCCAAACAGTTCATGGACCCTATTGCCCATATAGTAGGTAAAAATGGTGGTCAAAAGAGCAGCAGAAAATGTTTGCTTTCCACCGTTCTTCTTAGGTGGCTTTTAGTTTTAAGAATGAAAATGTTGCAGAAGCTTTAAAGGGAAACTATTTTCAAAAGTAGAAAGTCTGTCATCGTTGATTCATCTTCTTTCATTCAAAACCAGTTTTTGACCTTTTCTTTTGTAGACCACAAAAAAAGATATTTAAAAACATGTCTCAGCGGTTGTGTGTCCATGCAATGGAAATCCACATTGTTTGGTTACCAATATTCTTCAAAATTTCTTCGCTGTGTTTAGAAAATCACTCCGGTTAAAAATTGCATGTGTAAGTAAATGAAGCGACACATAAATTACAAATGTGCCCTTAGACCTTGACAACATTCTCTCAATGATAGAGATCAATTGTTTTTATTATGGTTCTCCATTTTAGTTGTATATCAAATGTATAACTTAAGATTGTACACCATTTAGTCTTTACACACTCTCTATTCAATAGAGCACAAAAGAAGACCAAATAATTCTGTATTTATTGACCTCTATTGTATAAACAGAACCAATGCAAGTCAACGGGGACAAAGAGATATCTTTTGCCAACATTCTTCAAAATATCTTCTTGGTCAAGTGGATGAGTAAATGATGACGGAATTTTCGTTTACGGGTGATCACTTTAATATGTTCGGGCCTAACCCACAGATTGAGCGGAAATTACTCCACTATATGGGATGAAGTTGTGCAGTTCAATGCACTTTAGTTAGCCTTTCCCACTTACCAATGGTGAATCAGTTGCACTTTAACTCTGCAATTCCCATCATGCAATGACTAAGCGAATATTCATCAAACAAAAACACATCTGGACCACAGACGCGGCCCACCTGTGGCCAAAGTTAGTTTCAATCCATTCTTCTGGCACCACATCACAGCACAATTCTCACTACTGACCACGGCCGACCTCGTTATACTCAAATGTAAATTTCCACCTCTGGTCTTAGAAATAAACAAAGAAATACCTATCTGAGCCATCTCAAATACAATGAGGCAGTACTTCCCTCTCTGACTGCTCCTCAAGGCGTTAATTTCATTGACTTCCTGTTGATCCTCCAAAGCTTCTGTTTTCTGTCCCAGTCTCAGGACTAAAGCCGACGGTTAAGATGCACAAAATACGGTCGGCTTAACCAACAGCAGATGGTCAGCTGTTAACAAGGTTTGTCAACAGAATCGGTAAGCAAAATCAAGCTGACGGGACCGTCTGCCAAGAGGCCATCGTTGAACTAAACCAGGACCTCTGGTTTGCTTTGGCGAGGGCCTGTTTCATCACACCGTGCAGCGGAGAGAGGCCTCATACGAAATTAATGTGCCAATTCAATTCAGATGATTAGGTTTCGAGCAATAAAACCCAATGCTTCAGCATTAGACGGCAAAGTGCGATGTCCTGATTCCAGGATGACACATTATGTTGACACCACATTTTTTCTTCGCTGCATTGATGATCATGCTTTATGACTCGCACCCGAATGTAGTTTCGGACTTGACTGTGTATGATATAAACTATATAGAAAATACTCACCAAATTCAACAATAGACAGAATACTAAATAACCCCAAATCTCAGTGTTGTATGAGAACATTTATAATGTATTGCATATGAGGGGAATACCAGGGGTTCATGGATGAGAGAATGTGGCTTACTGGAGAAATGTTCCTTTTTTCATGCTCTGTCTCACTTTTCATTTGCTTTACGAACGGCTCTGTGTCATGTGGTCATCATGTCATCGCCCAAGCAGCCACTTGAGTTTTGTGGTGGATGAGGTCATAGTCACATTCTTTGTCACCCATTATATGATTTGGAGATGATGTGAGTGTTACGAGGGCTTTATTCGCAAGAGACAAGGACACATCTTGCTAATGGTTATTTCTGATTAGCACACTCAAATGTTTTTAAACCGTCATCAATGGGCTGGCTTCATCCTCAACCCTATCTCTTGGGAGGACTACTAGCCGCTTACGCTGAAGTACTTGGCGTGTATAACATGAGTGTTATTTATCTCAAGCAAAAAAAAAACAAGAAGCGTCTTGCGAGGTCGATATCCATCAAGCACACAGATCCAATATCTTCTGAACTGGGTCTGTAAATTAATGTTAAAATGTATATGTGAAAATATATGTGTTTTGTATAATTTGCAGACTTTATCCAACGTACTCAAATAGTTTCTGCCACTCTTATGTACATCTTGAGTACCCATAATGTAAAATCATGTTGTTCATATATCAGAAAAGTCTTTGGTTAACTCATATTTACAGAAGACAGCAGCTTTATAACTTTTTTCCGATAAAGTTGATCGTGAGCGGCGCTTGGGACCTGATGTCCTCATGAGGGATTCTCCTGGAACATATATGTTGATGCTTGTATTCGAGCTTTCTGATTGGTGAGCGCCTTTACGACGGATTGCATTGAGCACAGAAATACTACATCATGCGTCTAAACCTTTTTTTTTGTAATAAATGAACCATGTTGAACATGACAACTCAACATGTTTAACAGTCAAAGAACCTATAATGCATAAAACAGTGTGATACCCCTCCTTTAAGATATACCACAAGCATGTGAGCTAACCAGAGATGGCAATAAAGAGGAGGAAGAACATCTGGCATTTTATATCGCGTTTATGCTTAAGGCCCAGTTTGTAAAATGAAGTGGAATCTAGTGGTGAGGTACTGAATTGCACACAAAATATGTTCTTTAGAGCAGTTTGTCCATTTAGGGCTACTTCAGAAACATGACACTGATTTCCTTTTAAAGGAACCCACTGGTGTTTTTCGAAATACCTCATTTTAAGGTTATAAAACAATTCATTGTGTTAGCCAGTCCTTACCTTGATTCCATAACTATACACATGATTTAATGCCAAATATAGTACCATATAGTGCAGCAACATCTAAAGTGGAAGCTAAAAATGTAAGGTACTTCAATTTCACATGGTGCTTCGTCCTCACACCTGGACGGTGGAGGATTCACACCCACAGGTTGCAGTCCTGGCTACGTTGTCATTTAGTGGGTGAAGTCAAGCTACTTTGACATTTCCTTTATTGAATGCAAAAGCGATGCCACCTGCTTTCAAGGATATGCAATTAGACCCATCAGTGGGAGGCCGGCAAACCTGTTGGACACCCAACGTTTCCAACTGTCATGTGTATTGAAACTCAGCTGTACATACAAAAACACCCCTGCAATGTCATAATGCTGATATTTAAAGTCAGCGTGTAACAGAAGTTGCCAAGGTTTTCACGTACACTAGTTTGACGTTTATTTGTGTGAAACGGCTTGTTGAATGAAAAAAAAAGGAAAAATGCCTGTGATTTAATAATACTATGTGTATAATCAATATTAAATCAATGAATCCATAAGACTGCTAACCACAAAATTAAGAAACAAAAGCAACAGCTTTCTGTTACTATATGACATGTAATAGATGATATGTTTGTG
Organism: Triplophysa yarkandensis; assembly: GCA_033220385.1. Classification (NCBI taxonomy): domain Eukaryota; kingdom Metazoa; phylum Chordata; class Actinopteri; order Cypriniformes; family Nemacheilidae; genus Triplophysa; species Triplophysa yarkandensis. Next base: position 13,646,287 of record CM065666.1, read on the forward strand.
CTGTGTTCTCCATCAGGAGGAAGGCTGTAGCTCGCAGACACGCTGTGTTCTTCTTCTTGTGAGGGTGACTGTAAAAGCTCCGGGAAGGAGGCGTGAAAGCCTCCAGATCAAGCCTGACTCCATATGGGAAGCGCGAGCTTCAAGACAGGCTCTCGCAGAGTGACATTTAGTGGATGTGAAAGTATGACCAATGAACTTCAGCACTGAACTCCAAATGCCAATGCCCCTTTATTCAACGGACCCTCACCCGGTGCAATGAGAGCAAGACTGAATTGTACAAAAGCGTAGGCCCGCTGCAACCTGCGGCCGGACAATATAATGACTGCTTGACATTTACACATTAAAGGTCAGGGGAAGAACCTGGTACATATGGTAAAAATATAAAGGTGTACAATATATGCTGCTACTAAATAAATATGAGAAATGTATAGTAGGGCTGTCGCAAACTCATGCAGAATAAGGGCTTTACATATTACGTGTAAGAGTTTTGCGGACATTAAACACATACATAGATTTAATCGAGAAAAAAATACAATTTGAAAATGAATGAATGTTTTTTTAAGTTGAAATTATTGGTAAATACATGATGAGTTGTATATATTTTTTGTATTAAATTGTGTTAGGTAGCTGGCTTTATCATAACATACCAACTGCAGTTTACTATATTAATGGAAAAGCACAATTCAAAAACTCTATTTTTAGATAAACTCCTTATCTATAAACACATGTAAATATTTTGAGTATTACAGTACAATATTTCCTTTTAATATTATTATTAATTCAGAATTAATGTGCACAGTATACAGAAATAGTATTTGCGTCTATTTTTGCGAACTCACATTACTTAATATTACTTGTTGATATTAATGCTTTGTTTCATTGACACCCAGTACAATTTTCACAATGTTTTAACACCAGCCTCCATTGTTTTATCCCTACAGTAAACACAAACTGTTCTACTGGGAGACTTGAACTGAAGTTTTGTCTCTTACACAAACAAACAAAATTACAGTGTTTGTTTCTTGCTGTTTTATTTCCACTATAATTCATGAGACTCCACCGATGTACAACACACATGCAATTCTATTTTTGATGCTGAATCCGGGACCCCATTCATACAGTTACGCTGTCACTGTTCATTATTCTAACATGTGCGTTGTTTTGAACTGTTTTGCTCTAGTTATTTAAGTGGGATGAAATAAAAAAGATTCATGCCCCCTCATCCACACTATCGCATGTCTCATTAGAAGCCACAGGCCATGGTTGAATACAGGACCCTCTGCCAACCCTGAAACAACAACTGACATGTTCACCGGAGAATTAGTTATTGAGAAACAAAAGTCCTTATCAATCAATTCCTGCTTCACCAAGCAGATGAAACCGCTTGTCTCTTCTTAAAATGTTCAATCTGAAAGCCATACAAAATAGGGGGTTAAACTACAACAGATAAGAACCACAACTTAAGCCATAATGTTTATCACATTGCATAAGGCAGATCCACTGAGCCTTTTAACGTCAAGAACTCAGCACTCAAAATCTGATGTTAAGCTGAAGCCTCAAGAATTCAAGCGAAGTGATGAAGACAAAGCCAGGAACTCTAATAGCAATGAATGCATGACACTGTCCAGTGTCAGGAGACAACACCAGCAGTGTTATGTGTGAAGAAAGCTATTAGGAGGTGAAAGCTGCACTTAATGATCTTTGATTCCAAGGCAAAACTACAATTTATGTTACATACATTTCCAAGTTATTTTAAAATGCTTTTATTTTACAGCAAGATAGTTCCCTTCCTTTCCATTTCATGTGCCTATACTATGATATTTCTAGCATCCTGTGATCATTTCACCTTGATGCTCTGAAAGGGCCATCTGCGTGGAGAGCGCCGCAGTGACGGTCCAGATGTCCACTAGTGAGTGGGCTGATCCCAGATCAGCAGGGGTCATTTCCACCTCATCAATGAGACTCACAAAAGAAACGTCACTAGACAATGAAGTGGAACCGGCAGATGCAGCCTGAGAGAAGGAGTTGCTAAGAGAAAACAGGAACAGGAGACAAAACAAAGGATAGTGCAGAACAGCTCAATGTTTCCCAATAGGACCGTCGACCCACTCACCCCTCTGCCAAACCGACTGAAACGACATAAATCCAGCATGGAGCAAATCTGTCCAACGCGTGCATTAACGTTAGCAGCCCATCACTGAAATGATGGAACAATACCCACAGGAGCTTTGATGAAGTCACACATCATAAACCTCTTAAGATGACTGGATACTACAACAGCGTCGCTCCCACTGGTTTGATTTAGGTCTGTTCTGTAATAATAATCACGATCATTTTACGCAATATTAAGATTGTGATTATTTTATACATTGACGTTGTAAAATAATAAATCAATCAATAATAAATAATACGTTTCCAACATAATATTAACTCAATAACTTAATTAAATTAAATTAAATTAAATTAAATTAAATTAAATTAAATTAAATTAAATTCAATCCAATTAAATCATACAATGTAAAAGAAAGTGAACAGTACGTTTTCTGTTTATTTTACAGACTTTCCCGTTAACTCTTAATTATCATTTAATGCGGTATAGACTGCAAAATACAGGTAATTCCCTCAAATTAATACCTTACACTGTGCCTTCTTTTTCAGATTTTTTAAAATGTAGATTCAAATGAAAACATATAATAAAGCTGAATGTGGCATAATAATTGTTTCAACCGAGCTATTTTGTTTTCGTAATTTTTGGATTGTCTGAAAGCAAACTGAACTTTAAAATGGAGGAAGACTGGTAGTAAATGTGTAGACTAATCCTAGTACAACCACATAGGGTCTGTGTCTGCATCAGCAATTGAAACCACATAGGCCTAAATGACAAACAAACACAATTTGTACCACCATATCACACCGAATACTGACAAGCCATCTGTCAGAAGTAGACAACAACATGTTGAAACCACAGATGACTTGGCTTGTGGTTGCAGCCCGTTTGTACTAGCCATCTATTAGGAAAAACAGGATGAGATGCATATGGATTATATGTGTGAAAACAGTCTTTCCTCTGAATATGTAAAGCATGGCTGTTAGAGAAGAGACTGATCATCCATCGGGAAGGAGACGCTGTGAATCAGCAGACGGCTTCTACTACGGCCTGGCATACATTTGTTTCTTGGTCACCAGAACGGTGGTCACACTATAAGCCTTAGCGGTAGGAGTTTTGTACCAAAAATTGCTTCTGGAGCACCTTGTGCTAATTCTGGAAGCGATGCTTTTGCGAGTATCCTGAAATAGATGAAGGATGTGTTTTGCCAAGAGAGAAACATAAATATGATCCACTTGAATTTTGTTGTGGTGGACAAAAACATCACCACATATGATTTGAGACAAATATTAAGATGATAAGGATATGTGGATAAAATTCCCATCTTTAAGGATCCTCCAGTGGAATCTAAGGGCTGTCCTACCCCATTTTATTCTCCATAACAATTTTATTTAATATCAACAGCAATAATAATGTGAACATAATGAAGTTGGGATATGAAAAAGTAAGAAAACTGTGCTTAAGTGTCTTCATACCAACACTATTTATAAAAGCATTGTAGTAAACCATCTGTTTATAGAGATGCCATAACATTAACTAATTTGTACTCGATATTAAATTTCATTTATTCAGACACATTGTTAAAATGCATCATAATATTTGAGATGACTAATGGTGCTTGCTATTTGTGTAACTCCTATTTAACAGGGTTTATCCTTAGATTTATTCCCTTAGAACTAATTTTAAGGTTATAAAAACCCATTAGGTCATTGTGTAGGGTCTTTATTTATATGTAGAAACAAAGTTAGGAATATTATGGATGCTCCAATCAGGTCTTTGCCAAATGATACAGAGCACCAATTTTTGCTATGGTGAAAGGCCTAAAAACAGAACCTGATGCTTCATTTTTAAATAACTGATATTTAAACTCTCATCACGATAACTTTTCTCAGATATAGTAATACGTTAAATGATGCCTTTTTTAAATTTGTACAATTTTTGCAAAATTTTTATAGTAATCATAAATATATGTAACAATTGTTTTATCATTGTAACAAGTTCAAAAAAAGTATTAATAATACAGTAAACATTCTGATAAATCTATAGAATGGAATTTATGCCTAACACTTCACAACGGTGATGACATTGCTGCAGCGTCACACATTGACATCATCAATTGAGATCGATTTATAAGATCAGCTTTTTTGAAAGCACCAATCGATATCGTTCTTCGGAGCATCCCTAATGTATATTATATTACATTTTTGTCAATTGACCATTCTTAATGTTACACATTTCACCTTAAATTTATAATAACCACTTCCATGGCTACAAAAGCTCTTTTTCCTTTTCCTGGTTAAAGTTGCTTTGTACCACTATGTCGTTCATGGGAATTGTTTCTAGAGCAGATGAGTCTCAGAAATATGTCAGCGGTGAGATTCACACCCCATTCAGTCCAACTCTGTGCTGTGATCGCAGGCCAGAATTGATGCCATTCTTGTGAAACTGCCTTCATCATCGGGGGCAAATCCTGTTATCCTCACAAAACACCCCAACACTGTAACTTCCGGACTGCTCTAGGGAAAGTGGATCTGGATCCAACAGATGATCCATCAACACAAACCCTTCAGGTCCAATAACCGGGTTAAATGAAACGCAAGTTACATTTCGTCATTGGAATAATCAGTGCTTCCCCATCGTAAGACTTTTATTATCATTTTCCATAGATAATAGACTAATTTGCACATAAATTCATAAATTCATAAATTCACTGAGTGACTTTGACTTTAAAGCAAAACTGCATACTGAAGCGAAACAAGGCGCATTATGTTTAATAACAGGTGAATGCCGGGGGTCAATCCTCAGATATTTTTATCACTAGTTACACTTTTATCTTGCAGGATGATCAGAGGTTGGATTCATACTGGAAAAAAGTGCAACATCCCTCTTCCGTTTTCAATTACTGTCTCAGTCGTTCCACAGCTATATTTAGCAAGGACACCTATCTTGACTCTTGTAACCGCATCAATCACGGATCTCTCAGAATAAAGGTGAGATCTCAGCTAGGTTTTATTTTAGATGGGGAAGCTTGCACACTGACAGACCTTTTGGTTTTTAGTTAATTCCTAACCAACACTGCCAACTTTAGTTAAAGGATCAAACAAAAGAATCAATCGTGTATCTGTTGATGCACGGGAATAGGAATAAGGAAGTCTTTATTTAATAGCTCATTCTGAATCAACACTTATTTTTTACAGATTTTTACTTAAAAATAAAATTGCCGAAAAAAAGTCATTCAATTTAAAGTGACGTCGATATAGTTCCATTTCTATATTTAAAGGGATAAGGGATTCACCCAAAAATGAAATGGAGGAATGTTGGTTGCCAAAAATCCATTTTTAAAAAAATGTAAAAGATTCATTTGATTTAAGTGTTTTGTTGTGTTTTTAGAAAGAAAGTTAACTTATTCTTATTCTCATGGATAACGGGCAAGAAAGAAACTCTACATAATCTTTATTTTATACGGTATTATCTATTTGTGACCCTGAAAACCCAGCTGAAGTTCTGTCTTGGTTCAATTTTGACTCTTTTTTTTTATCCATAAAGGACCAAAGAGAGACAAAACAAACGCAGGTGGACTGAGGTCAAATCCAACTGATTCATGCCTGTAGGGTATTAAAATTCCACTGCGGCAGTCCGTTTGCCCCCACCGGAGCCGAAAAGAGATCCCTTGCCAGAAATGACGTTCCGTGGTGCAGTTTCCATCCTACCTCTAAAGGCCTTTAAGCACAACCACCAAAAGTCAGTGTAAACCAACCGACCGAACAGCACACTGCATAAGCTACAGAGATTTACATACAAGAGACAGAACAAACAGTCGGGAGCGCGGTGGCGTAGAGATTGGGTTTTATATCCGGACAGAACGAACGGATCCTCAGCATTAACCACCACCCATCAATTCAACAGTGCCCCCGTCAACAGTGTGCTAACCTCAGCAAACCTCAGCTTGAGTTATATCCCCGGATCATACTCGCTCAATCTCACTCTCCCCGTCGAATTCTCCGTCTCTGCCTCCAAATCACTCGCTTTAACCATACCATCCATTTTTTCATGTTCTCTGCTGTTGAACGTCTTCATGATGAGCAGGAAGGGCAACGGCCGTAAAAATAGAAACCCAATCGATGTGCAATGGCTGAAACGTTAATGCTTCTGAGCCATCGCCTCTGTTAAAGGAATCGATGAGTTTACTTTATTTGTCTTTAAACATATTTCGATGCAGACTGCACTGTTCCGTGAAAGCATCTGTTCACTTTGCTGTAAAGTACTTAGTCATCAATAATCAAATAACATGGAAGGATTATAGAGGACAGTTGCTTGCACTGTATGGTACAGTATGCAATGTACTAAACCAACAAAATACCTTGACATTAATTTAAAGGGATGGTTCAGGCAAAAACAAAAATGTGTCATGGTTTACTATGCTAACTTAATTTATTCATGTTTATTTTCCTTTATACCACTTGTAATTCGCACAAACTTCTCTCTCTTAAGCTGTATTATAAATTATCCATGTCGGTTTTTGGAAAATCTGGATTAACACACAAATGAGAAACTGAAAGATATTGTGTGGTAGTGGTAAAACCAGTTCAACTAAACAATCTCTTACTGGATCTTTTAAAGAACACAAATTTATGCCAATAAATACTAATGAGAAAATTCCAGCCAGTCTCAGTACTGACACTATAAGGTGATTTATGAAGTGTAAAAATGAGTCATCTTATTCTGCTATTTTACTGAATCCACCCATCCGGATATCTATGAAATCAACTCCTTATGTTTTCCAAGCATTTAAATGACGTAAGGCCAAGCAACTGATTACAGAATCTTGTGTTGTCACAAGCACTCGTACTTAGGGTCCTCAATTTTATAAGAACCGGAAGCATCGATGGAAATTTAATGCAATAAGATGTGATGAGCAGAGGTGTTCGTCTCCAAATCAATAAGATGCGCACCACAGAGTGAAGAAATGCTTCAAAATTAAGTCAAATCATGAAGAAAACTAACAAGGTTTTATAATGTAAGGAGAATTTTTTACAGTGTAAAATTTCAGCATTTAACATACTGCTACCTTCATTTAAGTAATCTTGGAGGATGAAATATAATATGAGAATTTTTTTACAAATATCTATAAAACAAACACATTCCCCAAAGGATATTTAAATACTCATTCATGTGACATTTAAATTGTGATCGATAAAAATTAGGTCGCAGCTCTTTGGATCAATACCTCAGCCAGGGCTTTTACAATACAGACCAAATTTGCCCCACTGTGAGTGGGTGTGGGGAAATAAATCCGCTTCCAATTCTCTAATCCCTGTATCACAGAATATCTTCTCTTCCCCGTACATATATGACACCAAGAAGACCGAAATCAGATCAAATCACTAGTGGGTAGACTTTATATGTGGGTAATATATAAAAATGGTTAAAACTGTTTTAGGGCTACTTTAATTCCCTGGACGTTTAAAAGAACCTGACCTAAATGGTAAAATTACTGTGCATTTCACATTATTTTTTTGTGTGTTATTCCCCTGTGTATGCTGGCACTTGTGTAAATCTGTGTCCTTAATTCTCTGAGATTGTTTCAGATTACAGCGTTTACAGGGATTTGGACTTCACCCGTGAGAGCAGGTAACGTCCAGTACCGCTCATCATTATTTCTCAATATATTGAAGTGCTGATTCAAATTGTAGTGCGGCTATCTTGTCCCTACAGGCTATGAGGCAGTTTGCCGTCTGTTTGTTTGAATACGCCGCCCCCCTGCCAAACTATGCCCTTTGGACAAATTGTGCCCTTTAGATATGGTGAGGATATCCAAGGTCTTTATTTATTTGTTTAAATAATTAAGGGACGGGGACTGGGGGCATACACCCAGGAATATGTTGAGGGCATTTTATATGCAGCCAACGTACCTACACAGAGAATATACAAAATATGTTTACATTCAGCAATATTATAGAGATCAATAAAGGCAACAACAAACAGAACTAAACTGGAAATTGAGGAAATTGAGGCAGTCGTCAGGATAAAAAAATTGATGAGGTCGACAGAATTACAAAAATTTGGTGTAATCAGCACGAATATTTTACATCGTCATGAATATAACAACTGCTTTCTTTCCTCTTTAGGTGCAACAAAAAATATAAGATGTATTTATTAATATATATCATATCTTTTGATTTCGCTGTAACTGTCTGCCTCCCACATTTCTGAAAAGTGTCAGGCATGCCTTGTCTCTTAAAATATGTTTAATGTGAAGGTCAAGGCACACACTGTAGTGAAGTGAAGTGACGTGACGTATTACCAAGTATGGTGTTCCATACTTGGAATTTGTGCTCTGCATTTAACCCATCCAGTAAGTGAACACACACACACTGTGAACACACACCCGGAGCAGTGGGCAGCCATGCCACGGCGCCCGGGGAGCAGTGGGGGGGACGGTGCCTTGCTCAAGGGACTCACCTCAGTCGTGGTATTCCCGCTGGTTCGGAGTCTCGAACCAGCAACCTTCGGATCACAAGTCCAAGACTCGAACCACCAGGCCACGACTGCCCCTGTCACGATCTAACAATTAGTCACGATCTAACAATTGTCACGATTTAAGCCCGGTCACGATCCAGCATGAATTAAACTAGCTCCGTTTCTTGACATTCAGCATCTAAGAGTGTATGATCTATTTCCTAATTCCCTAAAATCAGCAGCCAGGAGATCAAGTTCTTCATGTGGCAGGATTCAGGATTAATCAGAGTGAATGTTATTGTGGACGCGAGCGAGGTTAAGCACACAGCCAGATGGACGTCACAGGGACGCTGGGAACTTGCTGTGACTCCAGCCAACCCCCCCACCCCACCTGCATCTACACAGCTAACATCAACATCTTTAACACTGTTGACATCAACAAATCAAACTCAACATCACATTAGAAATCAAATGTAAATACAACAAATCGCAAGTTGGCCCTTTTTAGATCATTTGCCGTTGTGGCACCATGTGAAACATGTTAAAGGTAAAAGACTTTTTGCATTGACATTCAGATTCAAAGCTCACCTCTCCTCCCTGTGTCAGACAGTTCTGAGCATCCAGCCAACACCCACACAAAGCAAATCATTTCCCATAAATCCTTTAGGCTTATCCACTTACAGGAGCCTGGTCCCCGTCAGAGATATAAATACATATTTTCAAAAGAAAGCACATTTCTGAACACAGATCAAGGATGTTTATCACTAAAGTAAATTAATGCATACTACAAGTTTCACGGGAAACGTATAGACTGAGTGCTTTGTCTGAGATTCAATATGTTTTACATATACAAATTCAGAATGTAGGGATTATTAAAGTTTTCCTTTATAAATTTGATCATACAGAAATTATAACTGTCCCTAATTGTTATTATAAGCGAGGGAAGGATCTTTGTGCAATCGATCATTGAGATCCTTCATGCTTTGGGAAGAAAAACCCTGATTGAAGAACATCTATAAAATAGATCCAATCTCAGAAATGCAATAATGTCCACTAACAGATACTACAGGTCAAGCTAAAGACAATTATTGCAAACTCAACCGAACTCCTTTGAGGATTCAACTGTGACCCAAGGAACAAGAGATCTTTTTTAAGCATAACGCGGTTGTCAAACTAGAATTTCAAACGGCAACATGTCTATGCAGAGATCTACATGTTTGGTTATCCTCAGAACATTGGACCATGTCTTTATGTGAAACAAAAAAATAAGTAAATATACTTGAATTTTGTGTTTATGGAAGTACAAAATTGAGTTGATCTGATTAACACAAATATTTCTTTAAACAACTTACACAGCTTAAAACAATTCTTTAATGAAACAATAAAAGTGAAAAATATTTACATTTTAAAGGAATTAACTGTCAGAATTTTTATTCATTTATGTCAGTTATTATTGTTTTATACTGTTGATCAACATTTTTATTTGTCACATACATTTTGTAATGTAACTTGCAGTGAAATGTGAACCGTTTCCAGTCTAACGTATTCATATGCAACTTATGTGTCTGAAAAAATTGAATTTTAAATGCATACATTTTCTTTGTTCTCTACACTTGGGTTTGTTTCTGAACACAAACTGTAATGTCCCAAAAAACAGTAATGTCAAATCTTTGTGTCAAATTAGATGTTAAAATATAAACACACCTTAGACGGTCTGTTAATTGGTTAAAAAGAAAAGTGACCAATATTGACAGACATAGCAACATGTAGGTCTTCTCTTTACTACAAATATTAATCCAGAGAACAAAACAGAAATGAATGGAAGGACCGATGCAAGAGCTTCTTTTGATGTAGGGATGTCAGGAGCTGCCAGTCAGGAGAGACACTGGGAACTTTATTTTATCAGAAGAGTTTCCTGATGGGAAGTTCCAGCAGGTCAGAACCCAGCGGGACTTCGTCTCTGAAAGCTGTTTTTTGTCTAATGCAATTCTGGATGAATTTTCCATAGTAATATCTAATCATTATATGATCAAAAGGGCCCACGGTGGACTTTTGATACCTTCAAGCATTGTGCCAAAGATTTAACTTCTCAAAATCAAATGTACAGCAAACCAGGTTAATACATTACTTCTGGACAGGTCTTCTGAAAGCGAATAGCTTCGAAAGAGACAAATCCTAGACTGAACTGCATGCACTACCTCCCCCAGAACTTCTTTGACTATGACGTCCACACAAACATTTGAGCCGAGTTGCTTTCATCCTAACACATAGATATCATCACATGCCTATCGTTCGGTCCAGATGTGTAAAGATGCTCATCATTATCAACATTACCAACCGGCTTTCTTAATGATGCGGTGAATTCAAGTCAAGAATGTACGGTCAGATGTTCATGACACCATAAGGAATTCCATCTGAGATTATCTTTTCAATTCAGAACTTTATTAAACATTATTCAAGCAAGACTTGATAATAAATAAAATAAATCTAAAATAAATATTAATGTTTCTGGAATTACCACTACCACCATGAAAAAACATCAGATTACAAAATGGAGCCATAAAAAAACCCATAAACGATACAACAAAGACAGAAGTATAAGACAGAAGTTTAGTCTTGTTTCACTTTCAATTAAGTGTAAATATAGAAACACTTTCAGAATTTAAAAAGAACAAACAACTCGCAGAAAAGAAAAAGGTTTGTGCAATTTCTATTTTTTTTTAGATTATGATTTTTTCAATAAATCAGATCAACAAGCAAAATATGTTTCCATTAGCCTGTCCAACGCTTTTGGCCATGTGTGGGAACTTCTAAACAAAAATTTTTAAAGCACACAATACAATGCGAGAAAAAATTATAAAATATAAATACAAAAATGAAAAAAACTGATAGCATTTCCGATCAGGTTTTTGTATTCATTTTAATCTATCTTATAGTTTATTTATAGCAGCTTCATGTGTATAGCTGTATATAAAATAAAAAAAATCTACTTTTGAAAATCCCGTACAGACCTGTAACTTGAGAAAGCTGTGGCCTGGATCTTATCCCAGCTAGGAGGCGGACATGTTCCTGTAATGTCACGGGTCAACAGGCAGGATAGGAGCCGCTTTTCTTATTAATATCTGCCACTCACAGACCCACGAGAAAGAAAAGTAGACAGCCATGATCTGAATCAGCTGCCTTTCACAAACAGCCTTGAGTCCATCAAAAAAGAAGCCAAAGGATCATCTACCCACACACAACATCACGGTGTCTGCAGAGTCATAACACTGCATGTATTCTCATCCGGTACTCTATACTCCAGTTTATACTGTGTGCATCACTACTATACTTCTGTCTTTTACTGTACTTCTTAAAGAGTACGGCTACCATTTAAAGTAAATTCATACATGTATGACTTTGTTTCTTCTGGACACAGAACATTTTTGAAGAATGGTGGCAACCAAAAACCGATGACAACAGTAACTAACATTCTACAAAATATCCTCCTTTGTGTTATAAAGAAAGATTTTTTTCTGCTGTGCATTTTTTTGCAGGAAATGACTACATTTGCTGTGAATAAATGAATTATCAGAAGATTCAATACACAAATGTGTTGTGTGGATTCATTTTAACCGGTGTGGATGATTAAAATCCTGACCTGATTCAGAAGGAATGCAGGATTCAGACTCTGAGACTCGGGAGGTTAAACTCCCTGCAGGTAAGTTTGAGGTCTGGATTTTACACCACACATTTAGGGAAATGGTTTTTATTTTATAGCGTCTGCTACCCCAAGTGAACTGTGACTTTCCAGTGCTCACTCCAGTTTCCTTGACATTTCTTGGCAGCTGAATGCAAACAGGAGAGTTGTCTCTGGGGTGTGTGTATGCTTTCTTTGTGCTGGAAGACTTTAACAAAAACTAAAAGGGTTTGAGCCCTGCTGACTTCTTGCTGAAGAGGCAATGCTTGTGTTCTGGCAATGGCAAATGCTTCTGTCTGTTTGGTTTGGAGAGAGATGAGACTAATACCAAACCAATGTGACACTGAGATGATGCTTCCAGAAAAAATGGTCTAATTCATATTTGAGATCATTCAAAGGAGATAGCTTTGATATCTTAGCTTCTTTTTGACAGCCATGAGTTCAGATGAAGTCTTCGTCTGATGCTGCTTTTGAAGGATCATTGTTGTAACCTCACATCTAAAGTTTCAAAGGAAATGCCAACAATGTCTCAAAGTGTGCTCAAGGTTGCCAAGATGCTTAAGTCATCAAATGCAAGATGAAGAACAAAATTTTGCCTGAAAGTCTTTCAAGACATGATATAATCTATACATATGAAAATTACAGCTCTATATGGTATTTATTTCGATATATTTTTACTTTTCTTTTTTTGTGCCACTAGTGTATGAAAAACTGTTACGTGTGGCATAACACTTTCCTCCCTTTTTTAATTTTATCAGAAAAATGGCAGATTTAGCTTTAATTCTCTGATGTTTGTGAACAGTAACTATAATATCTCAAGACTTATTTTGATTACGTTACATTTTGCAACATTGCAACTTTTCTGCATGGTTTACATGGTTTTGTCTGCTATTTGCAATCTTCCATAAGACTATTTATATCACTATACTTGGCTAAACACAGTTTCATTGAAACTTGCGTAACTTTCCTTACAAACAATAAGCAGGATCTGTGAGAAGTGTGTTTTTCCTGTCTTTTCTTGCTGCAGTGTTACACAAGACATCCTGTGCTGTGATGCCCTGCAGTGAGATTACTGTAGGTCCCACAAATCTCCGGCACTGTATGCTACATATTTGTTTTCCATTCAAATTTAACTTCAGAATGAATCACAAAAACATTATTTTGTAATTATTTTGTGTTCTAGAGAGATCAGTTCCTTTGTCATTTGGTGGGTATCAAAGCATCCGGATTGTAATTTTTGTTTACAATAAATCTCAAAAGTTTTCATCTTCAAAAAACCTTGTCCATAACGCAGGTTTATTTACCTTTTTGAAAATAAAAAACGTGTGGGAAAACTGATATATTTCTGATGTCTAAACGCCATCCGCAAGGGTTTTCTACAATATAAACAGCCGGTTCATTTTACTGGTAACAATTTTATCGTCAGAGCATTTTTTTAAGTCTCATTCATAATCATTCCTTTATGTCACTTCCATTAAATTTATATTCTACATTTCTATTTTTGTATAATGTGTATTCTGTGTTGTAAAGCGCTCCTGTAACCACAAAAAAACTGATTCATTTGGGCTGGTTTTATTCTGAAGAAGAATGAATGAAAAACATCCTCAACAATCCTTCAAGATCCATTTAATAAATATGTATCCATCAAATTCCAGCTGCAAAACCTGCAACCCTTTTAGAAGATTTTCTTGTAGAAACCCAAGTACATTTCATCATAAAGAGAGCTGACCAGACATCAGCATCTCCACAACACTTCAGGGTACAGATCATTAATCTTACAAAGATAAAATATAAAGCTGATCAAATGTCTTTGTGCTTTATCCAGATCAACATCCTAAGCATTCTTTACGACAAATCTCGTTTGATATTCGAGAATCCTCTGATATCCTACTCTATCCCAACTGGCCTTCCGTCATTTTGGTTTGCCCAACGGCTCTCCTCCACAACAGATTCCTTTAAAACAACATGACCATCATCTCACTATCTTAAGACCCCACGACAGGTTTTACATTCTTTCTTATGAAAGCAAGGACCCCAGAGCTATACATTCCCATTCACATCCAACATCTCCTCACATTCTCTGATGTATCTCGCCAGGTTCTGTTGATCTAACTATCTCGTTGGGTTCGCTATCAGCGTGCCGTTGACCCCGTGGTCTTGACCAAGGTTTTGTTTTCTGTTACAGTTTCACAGATACGGCCGCAAGGATGAATACCAGGAAGAGGAATGTGGGTTTGCTCAAACATGGCCAGTCTCCCTCTGTGGGGTAATAAGGTCGGCTATGTGGGTGAAAGGCCTATTATAGATTGCATTTACAGGAAACAGGAGTTGTGTCTGGCTGTGGTATGGTTGTGTTTGTGAGCACGTAGGATGAAGAAGATGTTTAGACTGAGGTTTAAAGGCGAGCGGAGAGGAAGGCAGCGGTTTTCAGCATATCCTTACGTAAGGCGGTCCTACGAGGAACTGTGGGACGAGAGTTGATTCAATCCAAAAGCATATAATCCTGTAAATGAGTGTTGATAAAAAACAAACACTGAGACGGATATGAGATGATGTCTTAAGTATGTTTGACCACTTGCCGTTCTGAACTTCTGGACCAACTGCTTATACTTCGACTGGCATTGGATAAAAATTTACATGCTTGTGATTTTCCACCTTGAGGATCATCATGCCAATAAGAGCAAACATCTCAAATGGGCAAAACATACAAAGCGACCCTCTAAGAGACATGTTATGTGAAGAACGACCCTCAAAACAACCTCAGTCCTGCAGGGGTGAACACGTGCTCTCCGAAGAGCGCCCGAGATCCTCATGCCAGTTTCATTTCAACACAAAGAGAACGGGATACCCAAACTGTGCCCTGAAACAAAAACACACATTACGGGGGTCTCAGATAGTTCAGGGCGGACACGATGGAGGCACCATTCCCATCCGATACAAAGATAAGGATGAGCTCACACAATGAAGGACCAGATTGACTGGCACCTCCTGCCTCGCCCATCTCTCCTGCCATGCAAATGGAGGTCCATGGGCAGAAGACTGGCAGAGATGGATAACCAGTGCCACAAATACATGGCTTTCCACAAACATCTGATGGGGTTTTATGGAGGAATGATGATGGAGACTCAATTGAACTGAGCAATGGAGATCACAACCCAAAACTGCCATCTTCTCCAAGCCTTGGCCAACAGCAAACTGGCATGAAATGACACTTCATCATTCTGACTTTTGAGATGCAGAATGCATCATTCATATTTACACTTACATCCCTGTTCCATATACAAGCATTGAAAAACAAGAACAGCATCCCTACAGGACGCAGTCCCGCATCTCATTGTGGTCAAGCATCCGCATAGAGTTCCAATAGAACTTAAATTCGAATTAAAGCTGAGAAATTCTCTTACCAGTCGATTAAAGACGTCTCGTTGATCACGTCCTGATAGGCTGTTAAGAGAGCCAGTCTGTTCTTACTGAGATTCACAGCCATGTTACTGCACTGCTCATTCAGACCAGTGTAGCGGTGATGATGAGAGAGGCACTGCAGAGAGAGAGAGAGAGAGAGAGAGAGAGAGAGAGAGAGAGAGAGAGAGAGAGACCAGAGAGAGACCAGAGAGAGACCAGAGAGAGACCAGAGAGAGAGAGAGAGAGAGAGAGAGAGAGAGAGAGAGAGAGAGAGAGAGAGAGAGAGGGGGAGAGAGACCAGAGAGAGAGAGAGAGAGAGACCAGAGAGAGAGAGAGAGAGAGAGAGAGAGAGAGAGAGAGAGAGAGAGAGAGAGAGAGAGAGAGAGAGAGAGAGATGTTGCGTGGAACAAAGAGACGCTGCTGCCGCTCACTGCACAGCCGCGCGGTCCTAGCGCTGAACAATTTCACAATAGAAATTATATTACTATAATAAATTTATTATGGTCAGAAATATAATTATTATAGCACCAATTAAAACGATTATAGCTGATCCTCATAATTAATGCAAGTTATTAATGACAGTTTTCCCCTGGCTTATTTAACTATTAATATCATGTTTATTTTAGACTGTAAGGTAAAAATTTTCATAATTTATATGATTGTTTTATTGTCTATTATTGTTATAAATTATATTAAAACTTCAGAAGTTAGACATCATGAAGTTCATATTCTACATTCTACATTCTATATTCTGTGTGTGTGTGTGTGTGTGTGTGTGTGTGTGTGTGTGTGTGTGTGTGTGTGTGTGTGTGTGTGTGTGTGTGTGTGTGTGTGTGTGTTTGTTTGTTTGTAAACATGTAATTTGTATTGTTTTAAGCAGCTTTTATCAGCTTACATTATTTTTATTTACTACATAAGATTCAAACTTTAACCATAAGAACAAAAAAATCATAATTTGAGGGTTGTTAAATTAATACATTGTAATTGATCACATCAAGAATAAAGGTTTATGTTAATATCTCTGTATTCTGTGCACATTTAATTCATATTTATAAATACCAACACATACATGTGTTTTCTGTATATTAAGAAAATAAATATTGGGACAATATTTTTTTTCAATTAAAATTATATCTAAATGTGTTTTAAATGTTTTATTTTTACTTAATATATACATGTAAAATTATTAATTCATAAATAGAAAACTAATATGCAAAATTCACAGACATACATTATATAGAGCATTTTTTTCTGTATGCAATAAGTCACTTAGATGATTACACATAAGACGAATTTTTTTTAATAAAAATATATAAAACAGTGCATATTCTAAAAACAATAAACAGTCCCAATGTAATAAATAACATAAAATTCTATAAAAAAAGAAAAAAATTGATACAGCTATAAGTTTTATTTTTTATTATGAATAAAAAAGAATATCAATCACACCAGGTAAAATTGCTTACAAATTATGCAATCATAAAGACCATAGTCATTTTATACATAAATGAATTTATAAACAAATTCTATATTCTTAAAATATTAATTGTGCCTACTCAAAAAACAAACAGCATACTCTGTTTAACGTTGTTATTGAATTATATAAAAATTCTAGAGCTATACTAAACAAAAATCAAACTATAAAAAACAAAATGCAGTTTCTAAATACAAATTAAAATTACACATTTGTATAAAATAATACATATACAAACGAGTCGAAGTACAAGGAAACCGTGAATTGACAAACCACAAAAGTCACATGTATGAATCAATGGTTTGACCTGTCCCTAATATCTAATGTGTCTCTGAGATAAGACGCTTACAGGCTTTTGTGATTAATATTTTCTCTATGATTTCCAATGGCATGGGGGATGCACACCACATGTATGGACTACATGATCAGTGTCTATTTATCAAGACAGGAGTATAACAAGGTTGTCTTCAAACTGAATGCTCAGGTATTGAAACAGCCCAACATAATCTGTCAGGGTAACCATGAACCCGTTCCTCTCCACCACCTGAGTTGTCGACTGCTGATCTTTATTCATTCTGCAAAGAAGCCATTTCATGGTTTCTGGCTGTTTGAATGTGAAATGTAAAGTAGAGAGTTTGCTCTAGGGCCTACAGTCTGAGCTGCAGGCTTCTGTCAAACTGTACTTGGAACACATCGCTGGAATACGCTGTCAAGTCTGATGCAGTGCTGATGCCACAGTGCATTAAAACTAAAAGCAACACGAGTTATCTAGGTCATGGTGGAAATGCCAAGACTCAAGATGGATATAATAAAAACAGACATGTATACATTTACAAGCACTTTTCATTATGTAATACACTTTTTTGACACAGTCTGATTCCTCTGGTCTTAAATCTTGTGCAAACAACAAGAACAACAAAGAGTAAACAAAAATCACACTTAACAACCTTTTCATTTATTTTATTCTAATAGTGTCCACTATTGAGAATATATCATATACATAATATATTTTAATTAATTAAATGATACATTTAAGGGGATATTTCACCCTTATGTCATTACTACACTCAAAAAATGTATACTGTGAATGTGAAATGATTTACACAACAAAAGAGTAAATATAAAGCTTTATAAAGCCTCTTTAAATATTTTAAAATGTAGTAAAATATTGTGTATATTAAAAATATATATTTGGGTAATAATAACTTTATTTTTATTACATAAACTTGAAAAATATTTGTAAATGGTATAGAAATTAAATTTTGGATTTGTAATAAAAAAAATTCATTAATCAGATTTAAATCAAATCAGATTTTTTAAGTCTTGGTGGTTTGTGTCCATGCAATGCAAGTCAATGTTGTTTAATAAGAAAAAAATCTCTATTTCCTAAAGTTGTCTTATGCTATAAAAAGAGAACTATGACAGTTATACTAACATCCTATCTTATTGTAATGAAACCACTACTTGCATAATTGTTAAAAATCTTGTAAGAAGTACAAATGTTTGAAGTATGCGTGCAAAAATGTTCACATTAAGGGAGATAATTCACCCTGATTCCAAACAGGTATATGCAGTTGTTTCCATCAAACACAAAAGAAGAAATTTTGAAAATAAGTGGTTTGTTCTCATCCAATGAAAGTCAATGAGGGACAGTGTTGTTTGGTAACCAACATTCTTCAAAATATCATGAAAAAGTCATTTTTAAAGATATCACATGCACACAACAAGAACAACAAAGCGTAAACAAAATCCACAACTGATCCTGTAGTGTTTTGTACTTAACAACCTTTCAAAAGCCTATGGCACTGCTAGATTCTGTCCAATCCTACAAAGTCAGGTCAACGCATGGGTCAGTGTTTATCTATTACACACACACCTCCTGTCCAATACTTTATTTCAGTTAAGTAATGGTGGTATATATAATGCTACGGCCCACAGATATTTGCTGTGTCTGACACACACACACACACACACACACACACACACACACACACACACACACACACACACACACACACACACACACACACACACACACACACACACACACACACACACGGGGGAATAAACCATAGTGCTTAGCCCTTCACCCTCCTTAAAGCCCAGCCTCCACAATAAAGGCCCACACACAAACATACGCACACACATTCACCTTCAACAGCACTCTCGTCCAATCAGGATCTCCGTTTGGCCCATGGCGTGGCCTCCTCTTGGCTGGCCACTAAATGGGTTAGCATTAATTAATTCTTCTCACTCATCTGCTCCTCAGCATCTCCTACTGCCTACAAAGCTAGCAATTCTATTCAGTGATGATGAGAATTGTTGGAAGAGAAGACATCTGTCCGCCAGAGCCTCGGCAGGCATCCAAAGCTGGCATGTGAGGAGAGGGTCACCATTCAACAAAACAATTTAGCAAGCACGAAACAAGTTTCCGATTTTACCGCTGAATTAACTTTTTAACAACTTCAGTGAAGATGTCAACATGAAAACAAGGCTTTAGGTTTTAATGCAGACGGGTTGCCCAGTCATTTTTTTTTATTGTAATACACTGGATCAATGATGTGTTTGTCTTTGCAGTAATTTTTACAAAAAAATATTTGTTCCAAAATTGTACTTATAATCAAATGAGACGCCTCCAATAAAATCTAAAGTACTTTAGTTTGGTTTACTGTTTTCTACATAAAATCCTTGTAAGGAACATTCTGTGAAAATATAATCCTAATCAATATAATTTTAACTGAGCAAGGTCATGTCAAAGATTGAAATTATGATGAATTTAATACACGAAATCAAACTATCTTATTACCTTTTAGCTTATTATCTCAGAATACGATTTTCCGACTGGTTTTCAGATGTCACAAATGAAAACTATGAGAAATAAAATGTAAAATTATAAAATCATCTATGTAAGAGAAATACTATGACTATAGTAAGAGAAAGTTCAGCCCAAAATAGAAAAAACAATCATTTATTCACTCTCATGTTGTTAAACCTGTTAATGACGAGAAAAAATATATTTTGAGAAATAACTCTATAGTTTTGTGTCCATGCAGTGGAAGTCAGATATGGTCAGTGTGGTACAATTACCAACATTCTACAAAATATCTTCTTTTGTGATTAAAATAACAGGAGGGTGAGGAATAATAAAATAATAAATTAATTTTTCAATGGCTGCTATGTTAACTTAATGCAACCTCACAAACAAATGGCAGAAATGAGTAAAACTTAAATAAATGATATAAATGTAAAATAAGTAATATTTTACATCTCTAAATTTACATTCTTTACATGTATGTTGTCTTGTGGGAACCAATGGGTCGATGTGTGTTATTTTAAAAAACACAACTTGTCTTATGACGGCCTACTTCCAACGTGATGAAACATTTCATTCATCTGTTCTGTCTCTGATCAATGTTAAGTCAGCTTTTCACTCACTTAATCGTATGGTAATATACATGTAACAATATAAAGTACATCTTCTTAAGATGGCCTGCTTCCTTCACACATTGAACTGCTGACAACCAGTCGTCAGTATACAGTTCTAAAGAAAATATGATTTGTTTTTTCTTTTCCTATCATCTCATAAAGCTTTCTTTAAACTCATCCCATCTGTCAAGTGAGACTTTTGGATCCAAACAATAAAATAACCAATGAGTTTTGCATGCTTGTAACGTTAAACATATATTAAGCAGTTCTGACTCTGTGTCGGGTGTGTTTTCATGTAAGCTTATGTGTGATCTGTAGTAAGTAACTGTGCAATAAAATGACATTATGTGAACAATATGAGAACAGTCATGTGTCCAGGAAATCTGATGTTACAATTACATTGATCCCTCCGGTCACAGCTTCAGTAATTTATTCTGTGTGTAAGCACACTGCTGGTATAGAGCGAGAACAGATGGCTCATATACAAGCATACTGTGATGGTCCACTATTTTAAGAAATGTAAAAGTATGTTGTTATTTTCCTAAAAATGTCCAATTTAGGGATGCAACATCCTTATTTCATTCTTAACCAGACAATTTTTTTTCTGTGGAACACTAAAGAAAATATTTTGAAAAATGTCGTGGTTGTTTCGTGTCCGTGCAAGGAAAGTCTCTGGGGTTGTTTGGTTACCACCATTTTTCAAAATATCTTCATTTGTGTACTTCAGAAGAAAGAAAGGCATACGGATAGAATGACTAAGGGTAAATGATGATGGAATGCTCATTTTTGGGTGCACTTTCCCTTTAGAATGATAAAGAAGACAGATGCGAACAGATGTGTGATGGCCACCGAGGGTTAAAATATCACAGCAGCTCTGTGATAATACAATACACATACCAGGCCCACAG
Organism: Triplophysa yarkandensis; assembly: GCA_033220385.1. NCBI lineage: Eukaryota > Metazoa > Chordata > Actinopteri > Cypriniformes > Nemacheilidae > Triplophysa > Triplophysa yarkandensis. The sequence continues at coordinate 13,667,742 of CM065666.1, forward strand.
AGAGCTTTTAAAGTTAAAACAAAAAAGCCTGACCAGCGGGTCAGCCGTGAAAGGGGGTGGAAGAATATAAACTCTCTGGTTTATTCTGTCTTAAAACAAAACTGCTCGAATAAAACAGTGAGTCCAGTTCTTTGTCTAGTCTTAAGCACTGTGTTTAAGAAATATAACATAAACCTTGTCAAAACTGAATACACTGTCCCTTTAAAATTCTGTACAGTGTTGGATTTGACTCTGGGTTGAGATACAAATATCCAGAAAATTAGTAAATATGTATAATATAACTTTATAATGTCTAGTTCAATGTTTTTTCTAAATTGAGTTGCTGACGCCATCTGCTGGCCATATAAGGCTGCAACAGGCCCATAATAACTACAGAAGCATAAAATAAATTAAGAGATGCTATCTGAAATACTTTTTTAGTGCTTAAATGTAAAATTTTCAAAGGTTGGCATTTTTTTAGTTCGTTATATCACAGATGCATTTTAATAAATTTCTATTCTACCATATTAAAACATTTCCAACCATTACATTGAATACTAAAGTTCAATACATTTTTATTCGAGATTTCTTACTTGATGTGCTTGAATAATAAAGAAATGTAGTGGAGTATGACATATATGCCTCATAATGTAAATCAATTTGATCCCTGAAAAAACTATAACTTCTAAAATCCCAAAAGCAGAAGTAAACAATGAGAACTTAATATTAGCCACAACTATCATGTTACAAAAAAACAACTCTGGCTTATTTTAGGAAAACGTACCATCATATCAGTATAAAGTTTCTGTTATAAATATTCAGTGTCTGCAATGAATAGTCTGTCCCAGAGTCCATGTTTTATTAGCATAAGCATGCACAATAATGACAAAAAAAAAACACTTCTGTAACCTGGGCATACTAAGTATATCATTAAATAAGGATTAGCGTTCTGTTTGGCTTATGTTCAAGTACACAATTCATATGAAAGAAAAATAACCAAAAGAAAAACATGAACAATGAGCAGAAAAATGTTTACAGTTTTAATGGCAGTTGATTGTAAATGATTAAAAAAAATGTGTAAACCTGTGAAATGTATTGCATTCCGATGGGTCAGTTCTCAAGAAAACAAAAGGAGTTATCCATTCTCATAACAAGTGTATCTGTATGTCTTTTTACAAACATTATTATTAAAATCTGTTTTGAACCATTCCATAGTTTATCTGGAACACAAAATGTAACTAGAATATATGTTAATAAAATACACAGCAGATAGTTCAAATGACTAAAAGAAACTTCCATTGGGACCTTTGCGCAAAACAGTACAGTACGTTGTTTTAAACAAAGAATTCGGCACAGAGGTCTTAAATAGTTCAACACAGCTAAAGAGGAAAGTTAAATAAAAACAAGTCCTAAGAATGATCGGCATTCAAAAGAAGTGACAGATAAATAACAACCCCAAGTACGACCAACACCCGAATGCCACTGAATGTCTCAAAGAATCAGAAACCGCTTGAGAAAAACACAGTAGCTTACTGAAGAACTAACAACATTAAGGCTAGAAAAATATGATATTTGTATCTGAATCAACCTTTAATTCTGTGTCCGTGACATACATAAATAACATCTGGAGTTTTAAAGAAATCCAAAGCTCCACGATTTCGTATGAAATGTCTTTTATTAGCTGGCCACCGTATGGTTGGAATTAAATGCACAAAAATAGTCAAAGGCACCTTATCTTTGGATAAACCATGGCCACTTCCATCAGTTCAAAGTAGTGTTTTAGAAACACATCTGCAGAGCGATCGCTTTGATCAGACGCAACACAAATGTGTTGTGGGATCATGGGAAGGGCAGAAAGGAGTGACGGAGCGACATGGTCCGGCCTGCGCACTAACAGCTCTGCGGAGGCTCTGATCGGAGTGAACTTGAGAGTATTTTGAAAGAGGAAACGGCATCCGACTCTACTTTAATATCATCAGTAGATTTACACTGTGAGAAGAGGTCACTATGCGGTTGAGGTTCTAAATTCGGAGATCCTTCTGAATCTGTCTCAATGGTCCCTACGACTGCGCTGCTTTTGTCCTCTACAATACTAGATGGCTTTACAGCCGAAACGTCCGGTTTGGGAAAACAAGTCAGGCTCACACTTGTCCTATCGGAAAGCACGGCTCTGGCTCGGCTTGGGGAGCTGAGGTCCGCTGGCTCATCTTGAATCAGCGGAACCAGTATTGACGTGCCGTTCCATTTCAGAGAAACGCTGATGTCTTCTGTCTTCATCCTCTTGGTTGGAGACTGTGCATCGTTGTTTTGCAATTGTGAATCTAGAAGATCATCTCCAGACGATCTTTTTGAAATGGATCTCTTGCTTAGGTTTAGCGGGAGTGATTGTTCCTGAGAGGCGCTGAGGGAGTCGCCGCTGGGTTGGGAAGTCTGTCCAGCGAGATCTTGAGACAGCACTTCCGAAAGACGTTTGGTGAATGTGTTCATGTGTGCCGAACCGAGGCGGGTGCGCATCAGCTGACGCAGCTGCAGACTGCACCCGATGTCCAGCGGGAGGATCCTCAGGGGTGGCAGGGGCGATCTGGTCATCGCGAAACCTGCGTTTTGGAAGGGGGTGTCCAAACTGCACCCTGAACACTGGTGTTGGAGATTCTCGGGAGTTTCCGGCATACTGGTTTTCGGTTGGTGAACCGCTATCGCCTGGTGAGGCGTGGAGGAATCTTGAGGAGTTTCCTCAAGATCAGAAAGTCCGTTAAGACCCAAACGGGCCCTGAAGAGGTCCAGCGGACAAAGGCCTTTAGTGGGACTGAACCCTTCCAGGGAACCGCCGGCCAACAACTTGACAGGACCTGAAAGAAATGTGGGAACAGTCTCCATAATCTTCACATCTCGTCCCAGTATGGGTTGGTGGGATACAGGTGTAGAGGCTACAAGGGACAGTCCCGGGGAGTGAGGATGGCTAGTGAGCTTCAGTTCTTGAAAAATAGGCTGCGGCTTAATCTCCTGCTCAGGTTCTTCAGGAGGAGGTTTGGGGTGCAAAGGTGGTCTTCCAACCTTGCCTCTGGTTAAAACTTTAGTGTTTCGTTTGCCGGGTGGTCTTCCTCTTTTACGCACCACAACGCCATCCGGGGGAGGTACCTGGAAAAGAGCTGATGTTAGTCAAGTTGAACATTTCACAATTTGCTCCTCCAGAAAAGCGAATCCCCACCTGGCCATTCTTGGGGCTGTTCGAAACTGCTTTTCCCACCGCTGTCTTTTTGAGAGTGGAGGGCGAGAAAGATGTTGCTCTGATCTTGCAAAATTCGGAGGTTTCTCCTCTTATGTGCAGTTCGTAAGGGAGCATCAGCCTAGGACATCAGGAACGAGTCAGAACAAGTCTTGAAAAATGAATAAATTGAGTCGAAGCTTAACACTCACTTTTCGTAATGTCGTCTGGTGCAGGTGGCAGCGCTGGTGCTTCCCGGGCTTCCACCCAGCTCATTGTACACCACCTTCCACAAACGCTGTGATGTCACCTGCAGGCCAAGGAAAGGACAATTGATTTTCATTCACGGTACTGAGATCATGCTATCACTTTCAGGATCATGGCTTATACCGAAAACATTAAACACTCACCCTATCATAGCCTCCCATCTTTTTAACAACTGAATACATGAGGAAGAGATCAACTGCGGACAAATAAGCAAGCGTTACGTTTTCAAGATCATGTGAATAGAAACTGGTCCAAAACAAAAGGCTTATAAGCTGTCATGCACATACTTTTTTTGAAGCCCAGGTTGGGAACTTTACTGATGGGGGAACCCCGGCGATCCATAAAAAGATACAGTTGATCCAGGAAGAGCTGTTCCTCGGGGTGTGGAAGCCAGTTTCCATCCCATTGCATCTCTACACTTCCCATCACATTCTCCTTCAGAAATAAATCAGGATAACATTGGCTCAATTGACTTGTGCAATATCGTCTTTTGTTTCATAGTAAAAAAGTAACATATAGGTTTGGAATGAGATGATGATACATTTAAAGTTGAACTATCACTGTAAAGTTACTTTTGCATCTCCGACGCCATCTCTGTTCAAAATGTGAAATTGCAGGTTACTTTATTTATTTAATGAATTTAAACTTAAGTATGACATAAAATCTTAGCTGACAGTTCAATTTTATTTTAAACATGATATAAGAAAAAAAAATTTGTTTGAATTATTTTTATATACATATTTATTATTTCTTTATTTTATTTTTGTTTATGTAAGTTACTTAAACAAGTAACAGATTCACGTTTAAAAACACCTTTCTATTATTACACCTTTAAAATCATAAACATTTTAATTTTAGTTTAAATGATCTGTTAATCTACAAAACAAAGGGGACCTGCACAGGACTCTAAACCGATAGTAGAAAATGACAGCAAAGAGACAAATACACACAAACTGTTAGACAGGAAGTAAGTAAAGTTAAAGAAAAACAGGAAGCACGGTGATGTCACAGTATGTTTTATGCGATCTTAAACATCCTGTTAAATCCATCACAATCACAGTCCAGAAATGCTACTAAACAAAGTGTATTTTCTTCAAAGTGTACCTTCATCCTTTCCATCCATGACTCTGATAAATGTTTCTGGTTTTGGTAGTCAGATATGTTTCCATCTCTGCCCCTTCTTTTACGCGGTCGCCCCTTCAGGCTGAGTGAGGTGCATCCTGGAATAGAAATGCAGAAACATTAAATAAACCGTACGCAACATTTATAAGCTTCAGGCTATGCGTGTTAATCCATGTTGAGAAACTGAACTGAACCGTGTGATGAAACTCAAGTTGTGTTACGTTTTGCCAAAAACTTTTTAACTGAATTAGAACTTTCTTATATTTCTTCATGCCAGGTTTTAAGATTAGGTTCATGGTAGACCTTCATTATAAAGAATAACAATAAAGAAGTTGCTTTAAATTTGAAAACTAGATAATCACAAATTGTAATTGAACAAATCTTACCTATTTACAATCACTTCTAAAGCAAATAAGTATGCTGTATTTTTAAGAAAGAGTTCGTCCTAAATTTAAACACTATCTGCATGTTCCTTCCCTCTTATCATTTCAAACCTGTAGGACTTTCTCTCTTCTGCAGAACACAAAATAAATCTTTTGAAGAATGTTGCCAACTAAAGAGACTTGGCATTCCTTTACTTGCCCTGGTTTTGTGTCAACACAATAGATGTGACTGGGTCCTGCGGTTGCCAACATTCTTCAAAATTATTTACTTATTTACTCACCTCATGTCATTTCTATACAGGTTTAAAATAACAAGAGGGTGAATAAATGATGACAGAATTTTCATATCAAATTATTAATACATTTCTATTTAGTAGTCCCAGTGACACATAATCAGGGATGCCTTGATACCCATATCTGAATCCGGCCTGATACTGAGCTCATGTACTCCAAACTTGTGCAAACTTACAGTGCGACACTGGCAGCAGCAGAAGACAATGCTTTTTTGTTTCTTAAGATGTTACATTTTATCACTATTATTTTATTATGCCAATAGTTTGGCTGTGGAAATTATAAAATATGTTTGCACTTTGAAAACTTTGTTTCAAACAGAAAAAAGAGGATTGAGTTACAGTTGTTCCATAATTACAGAGAAGCTGTCTTAAAATACTAGTATCACCATGTCATCACTTGGAAAACTGCCACATCCCTAAAAAATGTATTGGTCTCGGCGAGCACCAGGATCAAAATATCGGAACTTGTGCTTGGTCTTTAAAAAAATGTTATCGGTTCATCCCTACTTGTCAACTGGTACAGCAATTCAATGAACACAAAACCACAAAGACATAAAATATATTCAAAATATCTTCTTTTGTGTTTTACAGAAGAAAGAGCCACAAACTGGTTTTGTATTATGTGAGAGTGAATAATGAAGATAGAATTTGTATTTTTGGGTGAACGAGCCCTTTAAACCAGCAAATTGAGTTTTCGACAAAGATGTTTTGAATATAACATTCAACCCAAAAAGAGTACAGTACTCACCCAACTGTGTCAGTATGCTGGTACTGAGGTCTAGAGTAGGGTGGTTGAAGGTATCCCGACAGTAAAGGACTCGTGTGTTATAAAGGGTCACCTTTATCCCCCCCAGTGCCATCAGGTGAGGGTTCTGTTGACCGGGGCAACCAGCCTGATCTGGGACTCGTCTTTGCAATGAACGGAAGCGGCAATACTGAGGGTAGCTGAGAACTTTAACCTTCTGCTGTGTGTCTGTAGTCTCATCTGCAACATGACAAAAAACACATGTAACTGTGTGAACTTTAATGGACAAATTATACAGAAATTACAAATGAATAGTCACAGACATACAATTATACATGATTGAGAATATAAAAAAAAGAGATTTTTCAGCAGTTACCAGTTTTTTCTTCTTGTGGATGAGAAGCGTCTTGTGACCCATCAGGTTTGTGTAACCTTTCACTGCTGCGTTTCCATCGCGGAGGTTCCCGACACGTCCACTTAACCAGATCCTCCACTCGCACCACAACCTTCTTCGACACCGCCAGGACTTCATCCTGTCCATGCAAATAGACACAAACACATGTTAATTGCTGAGCAAAACAACTTTGCATTGACATACATATTTACATATGATTAGAAGGCGTTAAACATTTTAACACCAAGTGAAAGCTTTAAAGAAGCCTCTCCCTGGGTTGTGTTGTTGACAAAAGTACACCCATAACCTCAGGCAAAACAATCTCCTTACACCACTTAATTCCTCGACATTTATATCTTTTCAACAATTCTCAACAAATCCAGCTCAACAGAGTACAATGGAAACTGGGACAGATTAAAGATTTCTTCTTAGTCCGGACAAATCAGATTTTAAACACATAATGAAGATGTTAACATTACATATTTTTCAAATATGAGTGGAAGGATATATAAAAAATAAATTATTTGGTTGGGTTTTCTGACAAGTTACAAATGCCCATGCATTATTTTGACTCTTTCAACATATTGATGTCAATCGAAATATGTTTACAGCACATCAAGTTCAGTGAAATAATTTTACAGAAAAATGTTTTCTGTTCTCGGTTTCTGTTCTTGCATTAATTCTTTTTCTTATTTAAAGGGGTAGTACACCCGAAAATAAATAGTCTGTCATCATTAACTAACCTTTGAGTCGTTTTAAACATGTTTGTATACCTTTGTTCTGATAAACACAGAGAGAGATACCTGGTAGAATGCTTGAGGCCAAATAGTTCTTGAGCTCCATTGACTACCTTAGCAGGAGAAATGACTCATAATTTTTTGTTACGTTGTACACAAAATAAGATACTTTGAAAAATGTAGGAGAGCAGTGACTCAGTGGGTTCCTTAAACTGTTTGGTTACAAGCATTCATCCAAATATCCTTTTCTGTGTCCAACCAAACTAAGAAATGTATACAGGTTTGGAACTAGGGCTGCAACAACGTTTATTTGAATAATTGATTAATCTAACGATTTTTAGAGCGATTTGTTACTTAATCATAGAGTATTTCAACGACTAATCACAAGGTTTAGCTTCAGTATTCATATTCTATTGAATAAATGAAACGGAATCATTTCAGCTTTGTTTGAAGTTCTTCATTTTAATGAACTTTGAAACAACTAAACAGGTTACTCTGTTTGAGTTTCTGTTCAACTCAAATCACACAAATACTCTCAAAGTTTTATTCTTTGCAAAACAAATTATAACATTTAAATAATTATATGACTATGATTGACATTGTCACTGCAATAAATATCACATTCTTTAATATAAAGATCAATTGCTAGTTAAATCTGTATTCACATGAATGTCAAAGACCAGAACTAGTGTTGTCTCTGGAGTCTTTTATGCTGATGTACATCCTCCTCGTACAGTCTGCTTCTGTAATAAACAAGGATAATGTAAACATACAATAAACTTCAGTAAGGCAACACACTGAATATACATATAAAATAAGAACAAACATAAGCTCTCATATTTCATTACCACTCGATTACTTTAATAACTTAATTAATACATTGAATAAAAGCAACATGCAGAACACATTAATAGTCAAGCGTTTATTATTTCTAACACATAAAATGTGGATGTATCCTATGAATAAATACTGAGATTGCTTATTTTATCCAAATAAAGACATGAATAGGATAATATGGATATTTAAAGGGATAAGCATAGCGCCAACACAAAGATATTTTTTTATATTTATCATAATTTTAATTAACATAAACTAAAACAGTCATAATGCCAATCATAACAGAATTCACAACTTACCGCATGAACTTGTTCATTACATCTCGATTTTTCCTCCTGTCGTAATAAAAAATGTTTTTTTTTTTCATTATTTGACTTTGTTCTGAAGCATCCTGTTAGCGTAGAGAGGCACATCATGTCTTATTGCGTCTCTGAAAAGTTTCCATCTTACAACCTGTCAAACAGCCAACTGTTCCCGGTTGACCGCATACATCGAAAGTGGTCAAATTGTGATACTGCAGGCCTTTACGTTAGGTAACACGATCAAACAACTACTTGATAACAAGGATACTTTAATATTTTAAGTGCAATTAGGAATATAATTATTTTATAACATTTTACACATTCAAAGGTAAAAGCCTTAAACATTCATTTTTAAAACCAGAACATTGGACTGAAATACAAAGTGCAGCATCAGATTTATATCACCAGGGCTTATCATTTTGAAAAACATACCAAGTTTAATATCTTGGAAATATTTTGTGAAAATTCACCTCTCGGACTGTCAAGTTCAGTTAATAATTATTCACAAAATAAGTTATTGCAGTTAACTTAAGAATGTTTGGAAATCTATATGAACTGAAATATAAAATAAAAACATCTTAAAACACTTTTTTCACCCCAAAAAGAAAACCCACCAACCCCCCATTTCAATCATGCGCGACTTTCTAACTCGGAACACAAAGGATATTTTGAAGAATGCCAGCAACCCCTTCACTTGCATTGGTTTTGAGGTTACACAATAGAAGGTTCTGGGTACCACTACTGTTTGGTAACCAACTATTTTAAGAATATCTTTTTGTTGTGCATACAGGTTTGACACACTTTTCGGTTTAGGGAGGACTATCACCCTAAGTTATTTACTATTTGATTTAATCTAGTTATTGACTGTTGTTTCTAATGCCAATGAGTCATATTACACCGTGGTAATCGTAACCAGTGTCAATGTCTATTTTGTTTTCTATTGCTTACCTCTCCATGTTCCACCGCTCTGCCCTTCGGGGTATCTTCAGGTAAGAAGTAGAGTCTAGAGCTGGCCAGAAGGTGACGCTGTATCTGATCCTCCCAAAGCAGTGTGACCTCTGCTATGCACACAGGCTCCTGAGGGCCACAGCGTAGAAAATAAAACTCTCCGAGTTTCCAGACCTGAGGCGGACCTCCGGACTCCTGTTTGCAACATACTGACTTATAAAAGGCAAAAGAGCCCCGAAGGCAGCTGGGGGAGCCTAACCACTGTTAAAAGAAAAATACACAATAATAATGAGATTAGTTACCATCGATAGAAGGAGAAGAAAATAACTCATTTTTCTAAATATTTCCAAATAAATAATGAGAAGGAGAAGAATATTACCAGATGAAACTACATGAAAGCATTGGAGATATGGTATTTTGACTTAAGGGTTAAAAAAGGTCTCAATTCATAAACCAGACGACTCATTTTTGTATTTTTCTTCTGTTCATATGTTAGACAACAAGATCTGTCGTAGTTACACAAACACGTTAGCAGTCTGACGGCTGTACAGAAATATATGCATTCAAGGCTCGAGTACACGCATGCAATGATTCAAATTTTGTGTCTGAACAGTAAGGATTGCAGTTCTCCGTGGCTCCTTTAAAAGCAAATAGCTTGTTTTTGTATAATCTGGCCCGTGAAATCCGTGAGAAAACTAAATCTTAACATTTAATGCAAAATAAATCATTTTGAGAATTTTTTACTAAATAAAAAAGTCCCCATTCACAATCAACTAACTTAGTCGTGTTGTTGGGTTAAATCACATTCCAGTGAATTAATCGACTTAGGAGCGGCCTGAAAATCAGCGTTCACATTTATTATTTCTGAACAGCAGAACAAACATAAAGAAATTCCACAAAGATGAAGTCAAAATCTGGTTTGCAGATATCAAATATTAAAATGTACTTGTGCTACATTCTGAGGCTAAAAATGTAAATGTATATATAAGCATTTCTATAATGTTAGTATTATATAAATAGACCCATTATATATATATATATATATATATATATATATATATATATATATATATATATATATATATATATATGCATTTATTTGGCTTTATATGAATTTCTATCCAAAGTTACTTACATTATACTAAACATTTATCTTTTAGGTGGTGAACACATGACCTTTGTGTCACTATCACCATGATCTATCCACTGATATATAACTACACGGTTATATAACATTTATATAAAACACAAAAAAGATGATATTATTGTTTGTGTGTAAATGAAGTTCACTAACAGCATGATTTCTTTGATCTTTAATCAACAATTGTCTGTTTTGTATTTCTTGTGTTATTTATATATTATTTCATCATAATATTATTTCATCAACATTTGTTCTAAACAGATGCTTTACATATTATGTTGTAAACATTAATTTACTAAATCACTTTTAACGACAAAAAAAATCCATTTACATTGTGTAAAATATTTATGGTTTCAAAATATCCTACAACTGAATGTCAAATATTTGAAGTTTCTTCATAAACTTTATAAAAGTAAACTGATGGTTTAACTTATAAAAATATAAAGGTTAAATGTTATTGAAAAATTAAAAAAATAAGTCTGCACAAACTTTTTTTATTTTATCAGAGGAATACTAAATCCATTTTATCTTTTGAACAACATGCAAACAACAGATTTAATGTCATATTGAAGCATTTCTTTTATAATTAAGATTATTTTCCAACACATGTCATGTTTATGAATGAACTGAGTGTCAATCACAAATGCGCGTTCACGAGAACGCATTCAGGGGTCAGTCACCCCGCCCCTCCCCCACCGGTAGCCCATCAAAAATCCGACCAATCAGAAGCCGCAAAACTCGGCGTCCACATGTCGAGCGCCTACTGGTGAAGACGAGACTTCACATTTAAACCACAAAACACTTCTGTGATTAAACTTTATATTTGTGTAATTAATCATTAAAATCAGTGTGTAACACTAACACATTCTTCCCATATATCAGATACGGTGAAATATTTATAATTAAATATTAAAACGACCTTGGAGCTCGCTATAATACACAATATTGTTTACATTTATTATTTTAAATTGTGTAAAAATGTGTGTGGGCATGAAATTGTTTATTTTCAACATAATAAATTCAATACCAACGGCGAGAAAACAACATCCGGTGCTCTCGCGCTCACAATAACGTCCGTGTTGATTTAATCTGCGTTATAAATGCAATATTTGAGGTCACTTCCTACAGAAACCTATACGAGCCTCCTATATAACACAAGAATGCGATACCGCCTACAAAGCCAACACCTATATATTAAAAATAAAATGGACGTCAAATGAACAACATCCCATAATTTGGGATAAAAATCACCATTAAAAATTATTAAAAAGCGACGAAATCGTGTTTACAAAATAAAAGTTCGAACAAAATAAGTTTACCTCTTCCTAGAAGTTTCAATAACACGTCATAAAAATAATCCTTTATATTAATCGGCAAAACGCAGAAAAAAAACAAACACAGCGTTTATAAATCACCAATAAATATAAAATAAAATAAAAAAGTAAAAATGTATGTGGGGGTGGGGGCAAATCTAGGTACACACACACACACACACGACACACAAAGAAATTAATGATTAACACAAAAATGGAAATATAACAAACACGCGTTATTAAAACACCGATGAGAGACGCGACGCCGAACGGAAGTGGCGGAAATAAATAAAATAAAAGTTTGGAGATGATCTGGGCTTTGATTGGGCAGTAATCAATTCGGCATTTTCGCCAACTTCCAAATATTACGACGTGTCACAAAAGCGTGTCGTCAATCGCGAGCGACATCCCTATAAAACACACACAAGAGTGAATAGAAATGAAACGAAGTGCACTTGAAAGTGTTGATTTCATTTACCTGTATCGAACTGTGCTCCATTGCAGCTCTACATTCCCTTATCCCTCTCGATGCCCCCTATCAAGTTACACAGCCGGGTACTCCCAGCACACAACTCTACACAAACTCTACACAAGTCCACAAAACCTCGGGCTTTTGCCTGAAAATAGGACAGGATCTAGGTGTGGCTTAACTCCATTTGTTCTTCATTCTACACTCATTTTTAATAGGAACAGGGTTTGCTTTCTATTTTATAAGGCTTGACGATCACATATGTTTTCAAATGTAAACAAAAAGCAAAACATGAAAAAGTATGCAGGAAAATGTTAATTAAATAACAACAAAAATCAACAATGTATGATATAATGTTCATCATTATTTATAGTATTACTTTTCTTTTTTTAAACAGTCAAGATCAATATTGTGCCTATTTATTGTACATAAACCAGTCACCTTTCAAATATGATAAACGTCTCAATTTCTATAACCATGATGAGCAATCTTTAAATATTCAGGAAGTCTGTATATTTAAAAAACATGTGCTATCAGACATAAGCAGCTCTGGATCTGTGCATTACACTGACAAAACTCAAGGGGTAGATGCATAGAAAACACTGGAAGTGTCCTTGTGTGTTTCTCTTCTGAAGTCAATTGTGTCATTCTATAAATGGACTGGGTGGTGGATACATTCTGCATTATGAGTGTTTAATTGTCTTAACATATATGCATTGAATGAAATGCATATGTGTGATCTAAACATGCATGTAATGTGTGCTTTTGAGGACCCCCTGTAAGCTGATTTCCTGTTCTGAAGATAATGGTCTCTATCTCACTTTTCACCCGGTACACACTGCTCATCTTTCAATATCTATGAATCATCATGAACGTTAACAGCTACTTTTATACAGGCAACACATTTGATTGAAGAACACAATGTGCTCAAGAGCTTGAATTTAAAGGCCTTGTTCATGCAGTTTAACAGATGTTTAAGATGCTGGTATTTTTACAAAGCATGCAATAGATTGGCTTATACTTTATATCATAGGGGATGAACTCTGAGCTCATGCGACATTGAGGATTGATGTTGCTTATGATGCACATGTCAAATGTTTTGTCAAGTAAAACAGGTCAATATCATTGGTTTATGTACTTAATCTAACCAACCTGATATCTTTTCAGGGGCCGATTAGGTTGAAACAGATATTGTAACAACAGATTATTTACACGTTTTCTTTGTAACTCTTCATAAACTGTCTAACAATACCTAAAATGCAGTTATGCACATGCTATACAAATACATATCAAGATGTCACGATGACCTTAAAACAGAACCGACCCATTAGAAAGTGGGAACGTATAAAATGCAGATTTTGGAAATATAACAAACAGATCCATACACAGAAATAAAAGAACAAAGATAAGCAAATGCAATGTTCTTAAGTCACATGGGCAGATTTCCTATAAACAGTATATTAAGCTCCTCCCATTTTCCAAACCAGGAAATTTCTTGTGTCTATAACAAAGTCAAGTACTATTATAAAATATATCACTATCTCTTATCGTTTAAAACTTTCAGTATCAACCTTTAGAATATGTTCTGAAGGACATATACAGAAAATTCAATAACACTTTACAATAACGTGCTGCTTGTTAATTTAGTTATCTTCAGTTATTAATCCTTGTTAATATTAGTTCATATCAATATGGATATGTATTTTAGTTCATGATGTATTGACTTACATTAACAGGGACAACTTTTAATTTGAATAATGTATTAATAAATGCTTAAATTAAACTAAACTAATATTGATCAATTCTGCATTACAGTTTGTTTGTTATTTAAGTTAAGTTATTATCAACTAATAGCAATTCTTTGTAAAGTATAACTGGTATTTCTACTAGGCGTGGACAAAAATGTTTTATGCCATTTAAAAGGTAATATCATTTGCTTCAGATTCTAAGACCAACATGAACATCTTGAAGAACATAAGAGAGAAACCACCTGTGCAGACAGCCAACTTTCAAAGTAAAAAAATTTAATATCCAAGAGTTATTGAGGAAACCATGTGAAACTTTGTTTTGCTTATATCTTTTACAACATTACTCACACAGATGGACCTCATTTCATAACATGCTTATCTGTCCACACAGAGCACACTGAAAATCTCTCTCTATACAGTCAGACCTTAAAAATGGGTGAAAGGCCGCATCGCAACGTTTAGAGTCGATACATTTTTAAGAACTTGAAAATGGTTTCTCATGCTGAAGCTTTAAAAAGTCGAACACATCTGAAAAGCGTTTGTTAAAAGGCCAGTTACTGCCAACATGCAAACTTTTACAGAATAAAATCATTCAAGAAACACGTCTGTTTATTAGTTTTTCTGAACAGAGTTGCTGGAAACTGCACTCAGAAATTCCTCATGGAAACCTTAAACATTTGACCCAAAAAAGAAAAAAGCATGACAATATTACAAACACCTCCCATTAAAAGTGGGAGGCATTTCCTGATTAGTAAATAATTTCTATAAAATTTTTGTTTAAGCAGTAATACAATCGCATTGTAATTTGAACTCTTACAAAAACAATAGTTGAATAAGAGAAAGGTTTGCTTTAATTTTTCTTCTCTGACATGGACCAATGGTAAACCAAAGTGTTTCTCAAGACATTCCTAAGATGTTAACATATGTATTGCAACATATCTTGTGTCAAAACAAAAGTTTTATGTAATTTTCTTTAAATATTCAAAAAAAACCTCAAAAGCATTTTGTACAGGGCCAAGAGGATTTTGGTTTTCAGCCAAAACTTGACTTAATTTACTCATTCAGGCTTTTGGGCCATAAAATATTAAGTTAGAAGTTAAGAGAAGTTAAAGTTCAATCTTTAATCTTACAGAAATCTGTAGAGAAGGGCTGTACAACACAGAGAGCTGTAACATAAAACTCACACAAGGTGGCAATGTCACCCAAAAAATCATAGCAGAACCAACACTCAAACACTTGACTTATTTATACAGATGATTATCAACAAGAAAACAAAGTTAACTAGTATTGAATATCTTTTTATATGGATTTTACTTGTTTGGGCTATATGAAAACCAATATTTTCAAACTTTTTGTAATGTGAAAATAAACATTTAAGTTGAATTAAAAATATGCAGTAGTATCAAAAGAGATGAACGACTAAACTGCTGCTAAACAAAATCCTGAGCTCTACAGTTAATCTGTGCAGATTAAATTCAGTATAAATTAGGCTAAAGAGAATGATGTTTCAAAAATGCATATATTGAAAAACACATTTCAAGTATATCAGTCACAGAGTCAACTGTCCAGGGTTCATAGATCAATAAAGACATCAGAAACCATTTCACCTTTTAATTACAAAGACATTAATTACATTAATTTACGCACTGTATATGTTTAATAGAAAAATCCATACAAATATACAAGCTCTACAAATGACAGACCAGTGCAAAACAAAAAAAGCCATCCCTATCGTTTGAATTTTCTTTTTCGAGAGAGTCTTTGGCTGTTTTTGGAAGAGTCTTGTTGTTGGAAATCAGTAAGCTGTTCTGTGTTTTCTGATACACACCAGTCTTGTCCAGACAAATCTACATGGCCACTGAGGAAGCATTAAAGGATAATTTAACATTCCTGGTTTACTGCTGTATGATGAGTGTGTGTTATTAATAAATTGGTTTAGATTTGTGAATTTGCATTCATATGCACATTACATACATTTATATATATAAACACAGATCGACATAAGATCTATTAAAGAGAATATTAAACATGTACCGATTGCTCTTTGAAGCAACATCAGATGGTCCAGCTTCATCACTACCTGAAAAGTCAATTTACATGAAATACATTATTGAACTTATTAAGCTTATTAAAACAATAAACTTATCCTGTGAGATGAGAATCACATACCAGCAGGTCTCTGTTCAGTTCTCTCAAGAGCAGAAATAAGACCATCACCCTGCAAGACAGACACATACAAACAATCCTGATCCTCAAATGAAAGATTCAGACACACAATGACATTGTATTTTTGCAGTAGCGTTTATGCATGTAGATACCTGACTTATATTGGAATCTCTCTTTTTCAAACACACATTTACATGTTCCGTGTATTGCTGGGATGGAAACATCCTCTGACACAGGTAGCACTTTTCCATCTGTACAGATCTGCTTTAAAGAGGAAGTTTTCCACAATTTTAATTCACTGCAATCTGCAAATGTCTATTTTATCTTTGTTTGTGCAAAATCCAAGCCCACAACTCAACTTACTCCTAATAATCATTATTTAACTCACAGTTGTGTTTTATAGTAGGAGTATTGAACACTATGTGCTTTACCTACTTCTCATATCTGTGTTGAGTCTCTTCTGCTTGATCTCTTCTGGACCTTGTCTTTCTGACAACTGAAAAAAATACTGTATTTCAGACTAAGCCTAGGCACATTCTAGAAATAGAGATAGACAGATAATTTGAGTGAATATGTGCATTTTTTTTTTAATATCGGCATTGCCGAAATCTGTGTTTAGCAACACCGATATAAAGTGATGTGTTTTGACCAATGACTATTTATACGTCGCACAGTTATTATCCACATTAAATCACTAAGATCACTTAAGGTTAAGCACTGTCCTTGCAAACTGTACAACATATCAAAGTTTTTTACATATTTAATCCCTAGTCAGATTGTTTGTTAGGTTAAATTTGGATAAATATTTTCTTTTTATACTCAGCAGTGTACAAAAATAAGATCCATCAGATAGTTCAAGGCTTTGTTTAATAAGTAATGATGCTAAGTTTAGGAATGTTATGCATCCTCTTATCGTAAGTGTGACATTTTACCGTGCAATGAGATGTTAAACTTTAAGATATTGGCGATAAAAATAGTTTAAAAAAATCAAAACAAAATACAGCACATATCTGTCATCAGCTGACAATGACCTTAAACATCAGCACCAGCTATAGACAACCAATATCAGTCGATCTTTATTGTAGAAAAAAGCTTAAGAAAGTTTGGCCGTTAAGGCTTATTTTCATGCACAATTTTAAAACAAAAGCAGAAGAAATGTAAATGCTATTTTAAAATAGACACAAGCCCTCTGTAAGCCAGATGTAAATCATCAGTAATTAATGTCTCAAAAGTAAAATTAAGTGGAAAAAGATCCACTCAGCAGAACATACCTTGTGATTGTTCCTCATGGTTCTGGTCTTCTGTTTCTCCATCACAGAAAGCAGCGTGCATCTCGATTCTGTCAAGGGAAAATAATTTGGAGCACATTGGACACTCCATCTGAGTTTTAGGAGGCACTGTGTCCACTGACTCAGACTCCTCCTCCATCATCTCCTCCTCTGCAGCTTGAACATCTCTCTCCTCATCCACCTCCATCACATCGCTCCCAGCACGAGACTGAGCCTGTTAATGACTCTATGTTATCTTTCTATGAAGCTTTAACATTATCACCATAGGATCTATTTCAGTTAACGCTGAACTAAAGTGGTGACATCTGTGGAGCTTATATATAAGGGATTCTAACCTGCTGTTGACTGGCAGGACTTGTCATCATGAGCTCTGGTGTGTTGTTGTCAGTCAACTGTGTCTCTGAATTAAAATACAGTTTAATTTTTATAATAAACATCAAGCATCTACAGCCAAATACTTAACTTTGTAATAATAAAAGTCCTCATAAATATAGAGCTGATGAAAACTCACATACCAGGACAAACGGTCTCTTCATCATCAAACTGGTCTTGGTTCTGTGTTTCCTCCACTTCATCTGTATGCTCTTTTTGGGTTTTATCAGATGCATCCCATGGATCATTTCTGTCAAAGACAGCATTGGTTTGAGTTGTACATTAGCTGAATGTTTTTAATCTAAAATTAAATAAATTCTATTCTTTACCTCAAAGGTGTAGTCACAGCTATAGTTTTGTCCTGTGTTGCTAAATGGCTTTTTTGCTGTTGGGAATGCAAACAGCTATTTAGCTACAGGTGCAACAACAACACTCTCAACAATGTTAACTTTCTTGTCAATAAATTGTAGTTAAAGAGTGTCACCTTGTGGTGGTTGTAGACATTACGCCAAAAATCCAATACAAAAACATCATGTGTTTTGCTGGTGAAATAATTTAATCAGAAATGTTTGATTTCTAATAGAAATTATAGTGATGAAGCTCAACTGATCCCTTATGCTTATATACATGTTCCAAAACAAATGCAGAAAAAGTCATTTTTTTGTGATTTAATGTTTACACATCAAATCATTCTAGACAATGCAAGGAACATTATGTTTGAGTATAACGTCAAT
Organism: Triplophysa yarkandensis; assembly: GCA_033220385.1. Classification (NCBI taxonomy): domain Eukaryota; kingdom Metazoa; phylum Chordata; class Actinopteri; order Cypriniformes; family Nemacheilidae; genus Triplophysa; species Triplophysa yarkandensis. The sequence continues at coordinate 13,686,186 of CM065666.1, forward strand.
CTCTTTAATATCGACAGAGTAAGACCATATCAGAGATTGAAATCATAGAAAAAAGTCATTGGTAAAAGCAAAGTTTAATGCTTGTTTTCTCAAAATTTGATTTTTCGACTTGAGCCTCATTTTAACTAGCAGGGATACTTTTGATGAATACAAATTCTCAAAAACACCCACCAGGTCTTCATCTTTAGCCTCTGGAGAAGACAGAACTACGTATGTTTCACTCTGTTCCCTCTCAGCAGCCTTCTCTGAGCGCCCCACAGACTCCTCCCTGTCTTTCTCTCTTTCCTTCTGTACCTCTGTTCTCTTATTTAAGCTCTCTTCTTCATTCAGCTCCTCATCCTCTGACAGTTGAGGAGGTCTGTAGCGCTTCAGCCTCCTAGGACCAAATGGCCTCTCAGAGCTGGGAAGAACCTGAAAGAAACAAATAAAGCATGTTAGCCATTAAAAAGGAATATATATGGTGATAAAATCTGAATCAGTTTTATTGACATCTGACACTTACTGGCTGACCCCACTCTGCCTTATGCAGCAGCTCTCGCCTGGCCTCCTTCAGACTCTTCTCGTACACCTCCAGCTGACACAGGATCACTCGCGTGTAGTCGTCTGGGTTTTGACCCATGGGGCAGAAAGGCACTCCCCAGTAGTATGACACAGTGCATTGTCCTTTCTCAACTCCCCTATACAGTGGATTTGAGTCCAAACATTTAAGGTCTTTGGATGTTTTTGAGTGTTCCTTCAAGGCAGGCTGGGATATCTGTTTGGAAGAATTGAGCAAAGATGAAGTGATGCAGGGTTGGACTGGGCTATCCTTTTTTGATGCCGTATCATCACAAAGGACTGGGCTCGGAGAAAAAACCTGGAAACGTGAGACAGTGACAATGTATTAAATTTGATTGTCAGGGGAAAACTACAACTTTTACAGATTTGAGAGAATTTATATGAGGACATGGAGCCTACCTCTTCACTGCCATCCTCATTTTCTGATAATAGCACCACCATGTGAGTAGAAAATCCATACCAAGAATCAGTGTTTTGATCACTTTCTGCTTTTAAAACATGAAAAAATTTGTTAGGTTCAACTAAATTTTCCTCTTCAAATGTAAAGATTTTCACAGAGTCTAAAATATATAATCGACTTTTGTGTGGAACCATCGCACAGAGAACCCATTAACTCGACAGGCCCTGTCGGCAGGAACCAAACTTGCTATGCGTGGTGCCAAATACTGCAGAACACTGCTCAGTTCCTGCAGCAAGAGAGGAACCACACGAGATTTGCTTTTCATGCAGTACAGCTGTATATTCAGTGTGTCCTACCGGAATTAGCAGCTGAGTTCTCATCCTGAGTTATCTGATCCTTCACCTGCTTTAGGTCGCTAGTTTCCTGTTAAAATGACCACATAAGAGAGTTAGATGTCTAAGTCAAGGATGCTTATCCCTCCAGTCCAGCTTAAACTATAATCACACCTGAATAAGATCTACTAGGTCTTAAAAGTTCAGAAAGCCATATGACTAAGTTGAAACTAAATTCTACAGGAAATTACCATTTTAAGGCAGGATTAAACCTTTTAGATAACATCAGATGATATTTTACTTTCCCAATAATAAACGTATGTACTGGTATTTATCTTTGAAATCTGGCGTGATTATTTTGCCATAATATTTCCTGATCAAGATACCCAAACAAAAACAATGACATCAACAACCCCAAGTGGGAGCTGCTCCATGAGAACATGTCTTTCTTTAATAAAAATTTCTCCAGCTTTGGTGTGCCAACTTTATGACATATCATGATGCATGATTTTTAATTATATGTCATCTGTTTATTCCTACTGGTTTATCTGCAAACATATGACCTGTGTCAACACACTTGGAATATTTTTATTATATTTTTACTTACTTTAAGTGGTTATTTGTATTGGAGTTTAAAATATTTATTTTGTTTCATGACTTTTACTGTTATATTTTCATTTCTTTTTCAGACCTTTCAATTTTTCCCAAACTACTTTTTTTCATTTTTTAAAAATGTTTTCAAAAAGTTTTATGCACAACACAAAATGTTACCAAAACTCTTTTATAATGTAAAATTAAAAATATGACAATGTTGTATGATGAACACATTCTCGTGTGTTTTTATTGAATTTTGAGCTAAGTATCTATTACACTCCAAGTATGTATTCTACGAAAGAAAAAAAAAAAAACAGGTCGAAACAAAAACAACTTTTCATCCTTTTGCAGCAAAAAAAATCAATGCAATTATTCTATCTTGGAATAAATCAATCACCTATGCTCCTTTACCCAGCACTAAATGTTCTGTAGCATTCCAAACACATCACATGGGGAGGCGCATTTTTGATGTAAATGTTTTACAAATATTTATACAATGTTAAGAGAATATTTAAAAATGGTATACGATAATTGACAAAATGTTCTACTTACACTTCTCACAGTGACATCTGCATCTGTAAATTCCGGAGCAAGACTTGTTTTCAATGTCTGGGATGTCCCGGAAGGTGAGGAGCATTCAACTGTGTTTTTGGGAGATAAATCATACTTTATTTTAATGTCCAATTTTATTTAACTAACTCTTGCATCAAAAACCTGTCATTTGATGCTTATTAACAATAAGTATAGTAGCTGTATTGGGTTTTTATTGATTAGGAACGGATCTGGGATGTAGAATATGGTCATGAACTTTATAAGTTCTAATAAAGAGGCGATATACTAATATTAGACATGCAAATAAGCATCAACTTAATATTGAGAACACATCACTATACTACAGAGTAACCAGCGAAACTTTATGACCTTGATGCGCTGGTAAATCCTCATCTGGTATTTGAGTAATGCATTCATTCTCTTCTCCCGGTTCATGTTCGTCCTCTAGCAAATCTGTTTCTCCTCTAAAATCTTTTTGATTCAAAACATGGCTTTTGGAAAAGGACGAGTCCTCCGGCGACTGAGACGGACAGCTGGGGCCGACAAAGCTGCTCTGTGTGCAGTGTGGTTCTTTCAAGCCTGTGCTGGAGTTGATGAGATCCTGACTTAGTTTCTCCACACATACCAGTGGATGGCGAACAAAGCTGCAGGGCTTTGGGAATACGGGCGAGGGCTGGGTCTGCGATACAGTCCGGGAGAACTCGTCCTCTTCTGAGTCTTTTACGACCTGATGTATATCCGGCGTTGACTCTTGAGAGGCAACCGGAGGATCACAAACCAGTGCCGAACTGCTGGATGAGGGCGAATGGGTCGCCTGGGACAGATCAGGCATTTCTGGAAGAGGACTATTGCTTTCCCTCTCAGGCACATCAGCCTGTGCAGTTAGACTCTTTCTAGCAGAATGCACATCATCCAGGTTGGGGTAGGACAGCTTTCGTCTCATACGTGATATTTCATCTGGATCTCTCTGTTGGGGTTGAGCTGATGAGCTTGATGCTTCAACACTTCCATCCTGAAAACACACGCGCGACACGGATTTATTCACATGAGTAAAATCGGACCGGTTAACATGTTGGATGATTGCTCAAGACAATAAAAAGAGAGGAACACAAACCCCATCAGAAACGTTAAGGCTTTCCGCTATGGCTTTTTGAATGTCACTGTCTTCCAGATGTCGTCTCCGGGCAGCTTCTTGGGCGCTCAGGTTTAAAGCCAGATTCAGCATCTCATCTTCGGTCATCTCTGAGATCACAAACGAAACAAAATGAGTTAACACATGACCTGAAGATCTGAAATGAGTTGGCGCTTGAGATGAAAAACCTTGTAGTTGAGTTTTGTCCCTCCGTCTCCATCGCGCTGCCCGAGAAGACCGATTGGCGGGACATTCTTCCTCCTAAAGGGTTTAAGTTTGAAACATTCGTTTATCATGCTTATGTCAATCCCTTCATTGCTGTCAATCACTCTCGTCTATAAGAGAAGTGCATCATTTCCATTCTTGTGTTTTAAAGTGACAGTTCACCCCAAAATAAAGATGAGGTCACCACCTGCTCATCCTCTTGTCCATTTAAACATATAAGACTCTCTTTCGACCCCGGAACGCAACGGAAGATCTCTGAAAAATGTTGGGAACCAAGCACGCATTCACTTTTAACAGAAACCAAAGGCGTGTCAATGGCAACCGACATTCTTCAAAATATCTTCCGCAGCAGAAAGTGATTCCTTGAGTGTGCCACTGGGTTGTCAAACACACACATGACCCATACTGTACCTCTTCCTGTTCAGAGTCAGATATGATGAGTGTTTCGTCACTGTGGTCCACGCGACACACTTTGGGTCTTCTTCCGCCGTCACCAGACGTGCGCTTCCGGCGGGGCATCCTGTGACCTCATACGCGTGAATGACGTCACACCAACACACCTGAACGCGTTGCCTAAACACCGAGGCTCAGGAAGGGGGGCCGCGGTCACGTGACACGGCGTGACGTCGGCAAACAAAAAACGCGCGTTTACGAGATTAAAAAAAAAAACCGTTAAATGTTCGCATGTATGCTAGCTGTGCTAATCAACACAGCGCGTCAACAAGGCAGTCCGTCGTATATTTACCCCATATTAAGCCGTCGTCGCATCCTTATATCTCCCGCATTGCTTCGTGTGTGCGCAGAAGTGCACAAAAATAAATAAATCCGCGAGAAAAGTCCACAATTCACTTCCGCGCGGGACGCATCAAAGCCCAAACAGCGATGAAGAAGCTCGTGAGGCGCATGTCCACACTGCGCATGCGCGGACCATCAATGGCAAACATGGCGCAGCAAGACACGAATGGAGATTTTCCATATTTACCAGCAGGAGTGACCGAAGGTTCGATCTTAAACGTGTGCAGCAGGACTGACACGAGTTTTAATACTCGACTCATAAAGTTCAACAGTGTTTGATTTGATCACACGTGTTATTGTGACGTTAGGTTGTTTAAAAGCCGTGACGTCATGTATGTTTAGGGGTGTTTCTGCTGTCAGTGTTGATTGTTTGTGTTGTTTTGTTGTGTTTCAGTGAACCAGATGATAGAAGAGAACGGACACTTGTTTTCGGATTCTCACTGTAAAGTTTGTAGCGCCGTGTTGATCTCGGAATCACAGAAACTCGCACACTATCAGGTGAGACGCACACACACGTAGGGATGTTGATGGACGGATGACGTCATTCATTTCCCGCCAGCATTCGTTTGGGCAGTATCTGTAAACAATCGGGTTTAATAGACACTAAGATGCACTGCATCGCGCATCTACACGTGTTGTTGGTAGTGTCTTGCCCTGTCCAATATGGCGGCGACATTGACATGAGAGTCAGCAGTCAATGCTGCCTGTGTGTGTGATTCTGGTGGTGTTTATAATTGTGTATTTAATGTTTTGCAGTATACTCTGAGATGTTTATGACATTGTAATGTGTGATTTAGACATCTTGTTTACTTCAAGACCCCCGTTTGTGTTCAAGGATATTCGAAGGCCTCCTTTCCACTTACAAACCCCCAAATTTCAAGAAGATGAAATGTAGCTTAACATGAATGGTTAAACGTTATTAATTATTAAAAATTTCATATAATGATAGTTAACGTACTTTTTTAGAATGGGTTATCTTTAGGTACCCTTTAAAGTCAGCTGGGACCCTGTGTAGAATGAAAGTGAAAAAAGTGAAGTGACATACAGCCAAGTATGATGACCTGTATTCAGAATTCGTGATCTGCATTTAACCCACCAAGAGTGCAAAATGTGAACACACACAGCAGTGAACACACACACCAACAGTAAACGCACACACATGCACGCACGCACACCCACCCACAGTGAACACACACACTCACACCGACAGTGAACACACACATGCACACCTACAGTGAACACACACACACACGCACACCGACAGTGAACACACACACACTCACACCGACAGTGAACACACACACGCACACCGACAGTGAACACACACGCACACCAACAGTGACCACAGAGAGAACACACTGGGACTTGAACCAACAACCCTAGGATTCAAACTCTTACCACAAGGCCATGACTTCCCCAAATAGAGTATTTCAGAACCCTACATACTTCTTTGCTTGTCTTTTTTTTTTCTGATAAGCCGTTTATGTTTCACGCCTGACTTAATATTTTGTGGAAACATCAGAAAAACGATAATAAGTTTGAATAAATAATCTGCTTGCTTCTTATTTCTGATTTATTTTTGTTTTTAGAGCAAAAAACATGCAAGCAAAGTACGCCGATACATGAGCATACACAACAATGAAGAGCCCTTTGCCAAACGGTTCAAGTCTTCAGATGAGACTGTAAGTCACGGCGGATGTGATGTTATAAAGCACAGGTGGGCGTTATTAATTTCCATTGTGATGTTTTTGCAGAGTGATGTTGATGAAGCAGACAAAAACAAAGCATGCCATGTGTGCAACATGACATTCTCGTCTCCAGTGGTGGCACAGTCACATTACCAAGGCAAAGTTCACTCCAAGAATCTTCGCTTACAAAACTTAAGTCCACAAACTCCTGGTATGAATACTTTGGTTTTGTTTCTTGTGGCATGACACATGACCAAGATGGTTAAAGGTGTAGTTCTGTCATCCTTTACTCATCCTCTTGTCATTTTAAACCTGTATGGCTTTATTTCTTCTGTGGAACACAAAAGAAGATATTTGGAAGAATGTTGTTACAAGAAAGCCAGATATCCATACAATATATACACAAAGTATCTTTTGTATTCTGCAGAGGATTCAGGTTTGAAATGTGATAAGGTTGAGACTAATTTTGATGACAGGATTTCATTTTATAAGTGAACTATCACTTTATTGCTTTTGCTGCTCATTAAAATCACTGTTCATATAAAGTGGCAGGCAGTTTAATGTAAAAGCTGACATGCTGTGTTTTTTCTCTCTCCCAGTGTTACCTCAACCCAAAGCACAGGTGAAGAAAGATGAAGCGTCACCTGAGGAAGGGCCAGCGGAGCAGGACCCCAACCGCTTCTGCTCGATCTGTCAAGCCTCCTTTAACAATCCACTCATGGCCCAGCAGCACTATGACGGCAAGAAACATAAAAAGCGTCTGACCAAACAGAAGCTGATGGAGACCTATGGGGCCTCCTCAACACCAGGTAAGAGCATAGAGGGGCCACACAAAATTTCTTTTAAAATATGCCTCCTTTAATGTGGGTGACAAAAGGAGGTATTTTGAGAAATGTGTCTGTGGTGGGTGGATGTTGTTTGGATAGCAACATTCTCCAAATGATCTTCTACAGGTTGGAAATGAAATAAGAGTGAATTAAGGATAAAAACAGTTTTGGATGAACTAGGCCTTTTATAGTAAAGTCTTAAAATATGGTAATGCAAGTGCACATATGATGAAAAGCTTTAAATAGATTTTTTTCGTTCAATGCCTTTTTTATTCAGCCTCCACACAAAAGGGCTACCCTTGCACGGTGTGCAATATTGAACTGAACTCTGTGGAGCAGTACCAGGCCCACATCAGCGGTTCCAAACACAAGAACAAGTGAGTTTCCAATGGTCTGAGCAAATATGTGTGTGATAAAATATTGGCAGCATATTAATTATTTGTCCTGTTTTAACAGTGTCCGGCTTAAGAAAGTGGGAAATGTTTTTGTCAGTCCTTCCGAGAGCTTCCAGCCCGATTACCAGTATACAGCCAGCCACGATGCATCAGAATCATCGGGTGAATGGGACAACTTTAGCCAGGGCTGTGTGTGAGGAAAGGCCTTGAGATTGTACTTCCTTCTGCTCATTTGTCTGTTCTGACACGGTCACTTGTCTATACGGTGTGAATCTCCTAACTCCAGCCTTTTACCACATTCATTTCTGTTCGCTGTTTTGTTCTAAGTTGAGGGACCATAACAGACTTTCACAACAGATTGATTTTTCTCTTTGTTCAAACTACAATTAGATTGTTAAGTATAAAACCTGCTGCGTTGTCTCATGTTAAGAGTCATTTGTTTGATTTGGGGGAAAAATGTAGGCAGATGTGTTAATTTCTTAATTTTTAATTTACATTATATGTTTTAAGCAGTTTAAGTCACACATTTCAGTCACTTTGTCTTTGAGTGGAGAATAGTTGCTCCTTATTTCTATGTAAGAGTAAATCTTTAAGTAGGAGCTATAATGTAATTATATACGCTTAGAGGTTTCAGCTAAGCTAAATGGTGCTTTGGTGCAAACATCAATTTGTTGCATCAACTTTAAGCTTGAGTGGTTTGACTGAAAGTTCACCCAAAAATGAAAATCGTGTCATTATTTTCTCACCCTATTTTCATTTGAAACCTGTATGGCTTTCTTTCTATCACAGAACAGAAAAGATTGTTTGAAGTATGTTAGTGACCGAACAGTAATGGCACCTATTCACTTCTTTTGTAAGGATGCAAAACTTATAGAAGTGGTGCCAGTCGCCAACTTTACTCAAAATATCTTTTGTGCTCTGTGTAAGAAAGTCATAAAGGTTTAATAAGATTTGAGTAAGAGTTGACCGTATTTTCATTTGGGGTTGAACTGTCACTTAAAAATCATAAATTGAGAGAATTATTGCCGGAAGTCATATTTATTTTGTTTTTTGTCCAAACACAAGGTTCAGTTCTCGTGATGTGGATTCTTGCTGTATGTTCTAATGTGTAACTGCTATGCTTTTACAAAACCAACCAGTAATATTGAGTCTGTATGAACCCAGTCCAAAGTAAATACAAAAAAGGTGTGACCTATTGAGCTTATGTCTGTTGTCCCCTGGCTTGTATTATTTTTGCAATGTATAATGCAGAATGTACTTAGTAGTGAAAGACTGACACTGATACGACATTAAGACAAACTTTGTGATGTCAACGTTATTAATATTAAACGCCTTCATATTAGGCTTCAGTTGAAAGCGTGTTTATTAGGAACTTTTTTATTTGTGTAAGGTTTCTGTATTGCTTTATGTTATAAATGTGAATGTAAGAAAGAACATTTGTGTTTTTATATATTCTTAAAGTGGAAGGGCCTAGTTTTTTACTGAGTTATGTTAAGCTTAATAATACAAACACATCAGAAGTGCTACACGGTAGCTCGGCATTGTAATGCACAGGCAGCAGATGAGGACTGTCAGTGTTGCTTGGCTTGAAAATTGGAGATGTTTTGTTAACAGATCTTCTTGTAATGTTAAAGGCGTTTGTAGCAGAATAACAGCAATTACATGCTGCATAAGGACTTAAGACATCTTATGTTTGTAGCATATTTGTGTTTCGATTGTATTGGTTATTTTTTTCAACATACAGTGTGAACGTGAAGAGATTAAAATTACATTAAGTAATTAAGTTACATCCAGTAAAATATTTTGAAAGAAAGTAAATGCTTTCATTGTGTTTGTTTGTTTTGTGTTTTTTGACACTTAACGGGACACCTAAGAAATGTTTAACAATGCAGCTTTTGCTCGCTGTACCTTTAAAACTGAGGTTTAAGGACCCGGATACCTGTTTTGGTGTCTACACAATACAATAAAAATTCTCTGCAGCAATGTAATAAAAGAATCAATTAATGCTTCTACAAAGAAACTACATACCGCTTTTGTGCATATGTAAGAATTGTGTTAAGTGTGTTTTTTGTTTTTATCTTCAAGCACACACTGATTTCTATTAAGGGTAAATGTAGAAGTCTGCCTATGTCCACCTTTATCCTCTAGATGGAGTGCATTACACATTACACACTCCTTGCCTTAGTACTGACACTCTTTCTTCCCCTAAAGTAAAAGTGACTGGACAAGTATACACAGCACTTGACAACAATTCTGTCTTCATGTAGATTTCAATTCAAACCCAGTATATGCATACACAAAGAATATATTTAGAAAAATGTCAGTAAACAACACCGGCTCCATTGACTCCCACTCTATGGGGAAAAACCACAGACATTTCTCAAAATATCTTCTTTTGCCTTCCACATAGAAGAGTGTCATACTAATTTCTACACGAGATGTGTGATCTATCCTACAATTCATTTTGTAAAAATTGCGAGGAATGTAAATACATAATCATGCACCATCTTAAATTGATCAGAAAAGCTATTTTTTACATAACCAACATACAAAGCACCGACGGCCATAGAACTGCATTGAGCAGTACACATAGGCCACATGTGCCCTCTATATGCACCAGAATTTTTTCCAGTAGTAAAAATGAAATATATGTTTCCATTCATGAAATGCACCGAGGAGGAGGGTTCAGTCTTTCATTGATAAGATCTATTTACTCAAAGGGGGAGGTGTCTGGTGCCTTTCCATTCACCAAGAGCAAGCGACAGGGATTCTGCCCCTCCAATGAGGCGCCAGGGTGTATAAACAACCCTGTTCCATATACTACCATCATATGCTGAACATAGACTCCTGTGTGTGTAGAGTAATGCCCACCCGCTGCTATTTAAAGCTTTTCCTTATGTATCCAAATTCACTACACAGATAATACCAACGTGGGGAATAGCTCTCCAGTGAATTACTTGTAAAATATTCCCAAACAAAACACAATATTCACAATTATGTTTTGAATGAGACCTCAGTGCTGTGAAAAGAAAGTTGGCTGGATTTGACATCACTTGACATAAATGTAATATTAAATGCTTAATTTCATCCATGAGACAGAGATGTATGAGGAGTAATCTTTGGCAGACCTACTGGTATTTCAGTTTCCTTTCTCGTCTCTAAACATGCCCTTGTGTATTGAACGGCCACACAGATGCTTGTTTGATCTAACTTGGGTTTGTTGACCCTCTGTTGGGGATGTGGACGTGTTTATTTATTGGTTCAGGCTACGTGACCTGCACGCAAAAGCCGTCAAGCAAGCTGTCTATCAAAGTACTGAAATATTCTATGGTGCCCATTTTACTGCATTGGTTTGAATCTGATAATGCAATACATTTTAAAGTAAGCATAAGATTGGCCTGGTCTATTTATGTATGGCTTGCACAATTTTGCAAATAACAGTTATTTATAGAAATAATTCACTCAATTATGAAAAATCTGTCATTATTTACTCACCCAATGTCCTTTTCAATCTAGAAGGCCTCTGCAAAATACAAAGATACATTCCAGGTAAATGTTTATAAAAATATATTGACTGTTATAGTAGAAAAAATACTGTGTATGTCCCTTAGTACCTCTTGATTTTTCTTCAAAATATATTTTGCCGTTTAACAGAAACAGGATTGGAACAACTTGGGATGAATAAAGATTTTTCATTTATAGATGAATTATTTCTTTAATGGTGACTATATTTGCAAAAAAAAAGCATGGTCTCTTGTGGCTTAAAATGTTTTGTCATGTTCCTCGATTAAGTATGGAAGAGTATTAAGCAAATTTAAAACTGCTAAGTATATAGTTCACAGACTGCACATGACCTTTCGATGTTTTAGATTTTAAGTGTTATTAAAGTTCAATATTTAAGCATATGTTGTCTTACATACATTTCTGTTAACTTAAAACTCAACACAATGTAGTGCAAAATTCAAAACAGTTTAAACGGCTGTGAAATATGGAAATTTAGTTTGTTTAAAGTTTAGATTTAGTATGACGTTAAGTGTCTGTTTGTGGTTAGATTACATTTCACTATATTCATAACACTTACTGCCATCAGAAATATTTAATGAAGATTAGATGGGATATCATTAAAATGATGCATACAAAAACGCATTTAATACATTTAACAGGGAAATGACCAGATTAGTGGGTTCTAAGGCTATCGCAATTAATATATTAATGGTTACAATTGTGGTTGGCAAGGAAATGTGGGTTAGGGGAGTGATAAATCCACCATCTTCTTATCTAGATGGGGTGAAGAGGAAAGGTTTTGTAGGGGAGAATGAGGGTGGCTGGAGGCTTCCCTCTCTTCTTGTCCCTGTTACAGATTCAGAGGGTTATTGTCTGGGATGGAGACATCCGGAGGTCAAAGTCTGTGTGAGGCAGGGAACAAAACAGCCCTGTATAAGAACAGGCCAAATGGGAATCACAGGTGGCAAGAGCGGGCTGCATCTATATGGAAATGAGCTCACTCTTCTCAGCCAATATACTTGATGGGCTCTTGTTCTCCGATGGGAGGTGATTTTTAGGGTTAATCTATGAAACTTCTAAAGAATCTTTCATGCAAAATAAAATGTTCCTTCATTTTTAGATAAAATGTGTTTTGCTATGTTTTTAGGAATTTTCATGACATCCATACTTTTGCCTCTAAATCGGTAATACAATTCTACCCTAAGGGATGGTTTACCCAAATAGATAATTTTGTAGATAATTCAGGTTCATTGGGACACATTGTGATATTAACATCAATGTCAAAATGTATGACAATCAACCCGAATTCACCCTACTTAACCCTCTGTAATCCTTTATTATTTCGTTTCTTCTACAGAGCATAGAAGAAGATATTTTGAAGAATGTTGGGAATAGGAGTAGCAATGGTTGTGTTAATTCAGCAGAGGTCAATGAGAACCATAGGATTTGTTAACTAACACTTTCCTAAATATCTTGGTGACAAAATGACAAGATTTTTTATATGAATTTTTTGTGTTTTAAGGGGCATGGTTACGTCTTTATTCCATTTATAAATGAACAAAGATCATTAACAGACATATAGAGACATTCATGTCGGTTTCTATAAATTCCATCTAAGATCGCATTTTGTACCAGGCAAGCGAATTAATATCCTCACTTGACCCTTTTCAAAGAGAAACGGCACTGAGCACAGCTGTTGGTCCATTTTTCTCACATTAGTCAAGCAAAAAAACTTGATAATTTACCACAAAGGGGGTTGACCCTTTCTTGTGAAGTGTATACATTCCACATGTTAAACATGCTCAATTCCAACAATATATATTGAAAAGCATAAGTTCTCTAAAGGTCCCAGGTACAAACACCACCAGACGTTCATGGGCAGTTACGTAAAAGCTATTTCATAATGTCAAATCGGATGTTTGGTTGACACGATCCAACAAACATTAGAGGATGTTGAACTGTTGATAAGAGCGGGTCAAACATTTGTTTGCCTGATGCTTGAGGTACTTTGGCTTCATGTCTGCTTTAGTAGTCAAACTGAAAAGTGCTTACAATTAGTTTGCTGTTACTGTTTTATTTGGTTTGGCACTTTTTCCAAACGTATGGTGCATTCACAATATACTTTTGTCGTAACAGCATGTGTGTTCCTTGGGAATCAAACCTATGACCTTAGGTCCTGGGGAGGGTTAACAGGAATGGATTGGTAGGGATATATCATGTTGCTTGTGATCGATAGCACTTGTGTACCGGCATTCCTTTTGCGTCTATATCCCCTCTCGGATTTCCTGAAAATGTCTTTTTTTAAAGGTATAGCAAGTCGCTTTTAAATGAAAAATCAGGTTTTGAATAAAGCTAGACTCCTAAAATGGTTACTGGGATTTTTCGTGAAAAATTAACCCACAAAAGGATCAATTTTAAAGATTTTAAATAAATAAATACACTGTTTAAATTTGTATACATGTAAGTAAACAAATAAGTAAATGTAATTAACTAAAATATTTCTATGGTAATTCACCAAAAATATTAGGTGTATATTACAAATTTATTTTTGCCATTGCTTTTTTCATTACTTAAACATTTATTTTCATAGTTTCCATTGAAAAAGGTTATTTTTATTTAATGTTTTGAAAAGGTTTTATTGAGTTTTTTTTGTGATATTCACACAGTCACATGAACTATTTTTTACAGTGTACATAACTGACTTTGAGTTTAAGATGTGCGTTTGTTCTTATGGGCTACCAAAGTTCTGGAAGCCAAAAACAAACTCAGAGTGTCAGATAACAAATTTATCGTGGTATTTATTTTATCTTTAGAAGAAATGCTATTTGGTTAATGAATTACACTCGAAATCCAAGTGTATGAAGGGAAACTGTGTAACCTCACTTGACTCTGAAAAAGGTTCAGTGTGCAACAATTTAGAGGATCTATTCACAACAATAAAAAACATTACAAATAACTATGTCTTCAGAGGTGTATAAAGACTTCACATAATAAACCATTATGTTTTATTATCTTAGAATCAGTTCTTTCTATCTACAGCATGGGCTTTTATGCGGATTTTGCCCACTATGCATCGACATCTTTGTCTTCTACAGCCAACGTAGGATTTTCGAAAAGGCGAATCGGGTGGATTTCGTAACATTGGAATATAGTTCCAACCTAAACAATCTTTTTTAGGAAACATGTTTATTCATCCAAATACTCTTGGAGTCAATGTTCTGTACATTTCCCAACACCGGCAGTGTATTTCTAAACAAGTCCTGACTTCTCTCTTGGTTTAAGCTGCTGGAATTCATTTCATACACCCCTGTATCTGCATTTGTCCCATAATAGAAGCTGTATATGTCTGCATTCAGTTCACAAGTAGGATTAGTTCATCTCAGGAGCAGAATGAAAGACCCATTTCCTGGACCCTAAGACAAGTGCAGGTGGCTGAGGGCATCAGATTACACCCCAATGAAAGTTTACCCTACCCCTCTGGTCCCTCCTTCTCCCACAGCCCGCTTTACCCACCAGGCAAAATCTTTCCGCTGTCTGTGAATTCCTGCAGACCACTTCTAATTCTTCTGACAGATGGACACACTTAATCTGCAGTGCTCGGACTGGAAGTAAGTGCTACAACCTGTGAACAGGCAGCTAGGACAGCCACCTGTCAGGACCCCTGTCACATGATAGGCACCGCATGGCACAACTAATCCACTGTGTGCCAAAACACATTAACATTTAGTTCACCCCAACCTGTATACTGTTTTTGGCTTTTGAATAAATAGAACAAGGCCTGATTTTGTTCTACACGATTTGATTGGATAGGCCAATAATAAAGGTATCAATTACGAACCTTTGTGTCATTCAAAACCTTTATCAAAATATCTTCTTTTGTGTTTTTATGAGATACAGGTATGTTTTTCACATCATGCCACCAGATGAATAGTATTTTGATAGTTGAAGTGTCTGAAGAGGTCAAGATGGAGTGCTGCGTATAACACATCCAGACCAGACAACAGGTGAGCGGTTACGGTCGGCCGGCAAATCTCACTGATATTCTAACCTATTGAACTTTCCCAGAGAGAGTACCCCGGTAGACGCACGTTATTGCATCGCAGGAGCAGTTTCTTGCGCTTTGATCCAGTCAATGTGAAGCAGATCTGTGGCTACGGCTTTAAATGTGAGATAATGAAATCAGGCTGGCTGAGAGTTGTGTTGGGAGAGATCTGAGCACACAGCAGCTCACTACAATGCATCTCTTTCAGACCGCTGGATGGACCTGACGGATGCTTGTATTAGACAGTTTACACAGGGCTTTCCTGATTCAGAGCCATTAGCTGGCAAAGAGTTTAACAATGTGTTGTCCAATCTCAAAGCACAGGAAATGTATGTAATTCCTCAAAAAAACTGTGTGGACGCTCATGTTGTAAAGCATAAATTTAACAGTAAAGTATTATATAATCCACTGTTGTTCATCAGTTTTCGCTGTTGTGAACACAAACTCTTTTTGAGTGTCAAGGTTTCATTGAAAACTGCAAAGCTGGTCACTGACAAGCATCAATTACATTCAAAGTTATTTTAAAGTTAAATGAAATTCAAGACAGTTTAATAAAATTCTTAAGCTAAATTGATTTCAATTAAACATTTGAGGCAGCCTTTGTATTGAAGATGAAATGTTCAAACCTATGACACAAAGTCACTCAACAGCAATTTAAAATCATGGTTAATCTTTAAAATATCTAAATCCATATTGTTAGTAGTTTAAAGATTAAACAAAAAATAACCATTGACCAAAAAACCTACCATAGTTAAGTCATAAAAACTGCATAAATAATTTTGGAGTGGTAATTTTATAATATAAAGTACATATACTCTATAGGTCATAACATAAGAAAATGTTTTAAGGGACAGGTTGTAATATAATACAATTTTATTAAAACACAAACATTTATAAATGATGTTTTGAATGAAATTACATAATAGAATAGGAACTACTTGAATATTTTTATAAAAGCATCATAGATGCTGTTTAATGTAACGTAAGAAATATTTTTGCAAATTCAAAGGAAACTGATTACTAAAATATAACAATATGTTTTGATTTATTACTGCAAACTTACTAACATTTGTGTTACAATGGGACAAACTATCAAAAACATTAAATGATTTGAGAAACACGAACACACAAACACATTGCAATTGTATTTTAGGATCAGTTCAAAAAAGAATGTGGGTAAATAAATTTGAATCTTAAAATCTGTATAACACTTCCACACAGCTCTTGGGTAACTTTATCATTCCTGAGGTTTGATCTTGGATTGGACTTAACACAAAACAGCAAAACTAAAATGATATCTTAATTCTTTGTGGCTGCTTGACAAAATGATAAGCTGGAAAAATGAATTTTATGTACGTTTTGCAACAGTTTGGCATCCCTGAAATTTGTCTTGGCTCTGAAAAACACTGTAAGGGTTTAGTCCGGCACTACGTGCTCTTATTGCTACATGTTATTTATGAGCCTAACCTAAGCTTTTGTTTTGGGAGATGAGGTGAAACAATAGTCTCAGCTTTCCATCGGATTTTAAGAAGGAAGGATCTTTTACGTGTTATAAGTGGCTTCTTCTGTTTCAGGTGTACAATGGCCGCTCTGTTAGGCCTTTTCGAAGGCGTCGAGGCCGCACGGTTCGAGCTGCCCTCCCCGGCGTTTGCTTAGCCACCCAAACGGCAGTCGCAAGGCAAACAGAGACGCCCTCCGCTCCATCCTTTCAGCCCGCGCTCATGCCTCTAAGAAGCTTATGTCCTCACCCAGGGGTGATAGGAAGCACGGGATGAATGCTCAAAAGAGGGAGGGCCAGGAAGGATAAGGGCATCGGCCAATCAGCACACACCGCTGAGATCACAGGATCTGAAGAGCGATGGAGAAGTCAAGAAAAGAACCTCTGAAGCTCCGAACTAGTTGCTCTCCCCTTGGGGAACTATTTGGTAGTTATTCTCGGTTTTCAAAGAGGAATCCGATTTTTGAAATGAGACAAGGAAATGGCAGAGTGCCTGCTGGTGTCGAGATTAGATGGCGATGTAAACGTGCACAATTCTGCGCTCGAGGGGTTTGGCAGATCAGAAGCGTCCATAATTATTCGGTAACCTGGGAGGAAGTGCTGTTTGCATGAGTAGATTGAGACAGAGAGAAGGATGGGTCTATTAAATAAAACTCTATTCAGTGAATGAATAAGAATGGAGGGATGAATGGTGCCTTACACACATGAATACAAGGGTATTGCTTTTCACAATGGCAGACCACAGGGACCTCGCTTTGAAATGGGAAGTTAATCTGGAAAAAGCCTGGCAGCGGTCTTCGAAGGCACAAATCCTGGAGAAAAACGGCACGCAGACTGGCACAATGTCAGTTAAAGGCCATTAACAAGGTTTTAAGGCCCCCACAACTCCAGAGCTGAAGAACGCAGCTGGTGGCTTTTCCAGACCGGTCATGCATTGCGGTAGTGGATGGTCCTAGAAAAGCCAACGTTGTGGGTTTTATGTACTGACTTAATAACGCAAACGCACATTGAACGCAATGATTCCGATCACCAGATTTGACTCATTGTGTACCTTTGAATGTGTTTTTTTTATGCGATAAGCCAGGACATCCTGTGTTGGATTGCTGGTTTGGCTGGAAATCTATTGTCTAACCCCGGCTTCAGAGACTCCATTAAAGTTCTCCATCCAGCTGTAAAATTGGCTAGAGAAGGGACCCCCTCTAAAAACAAGATATTGCCCCGCACGTCCGGGTTAGAGCTAGCTGAAGGTGCACGCTTAGGGGGAAAACATGCCGCACTCGCTTCCTTCTCTAGATTCCAATTTCCTGCCCAGAGCTATTGTGTTTCATGGTGCATTTCCCAGCATCCACCGCATGCATTCTGCAACATTAGGAAGGCCAGATTAGCATAACAGTCCCTCCAGGAGTGCTGTAAGCAGTCAAGACATTTCCTCAGGAAGTGATTTGCGGTATAATCTTTACAGGCCGATAGCGAAAGCAGCAGGGATGTGTAATTGTCAGAAAGTTTGAGTGATAGTTTGTGTTAATGAACACAGTCAGAGAAACAGCACAGACCGATAATGAAATCCGGGGTTTGGAACAGCCGTGTTTGATGAAAATATTCGGAGAATTTAAAAGCTGCTGCCAGTTGGTTTCTGTGGACCAACTTAATAGGTTAGAAACTTAGATCCGATCTATTTCCAAATATTTTCTGGGAATTTGATTGGCATTGTTCTCTTTTAGCACACTATTGAAAAATGCATTTGAAACTCCAACTCTTATCATATTCAATGACAGTAGATTGATCTTTTTCTTCAACCAAACCAAAAATTTTTACGTAGGTTTGGAACAACTAAAGTGAGTAATTTTCATTTTCTGTAACTGATCACTTTAATGAAACAAAAGTCCAAGGAAATGTTGCATCTTTTCCTTGTTATCAGATGGGCTGTGTGTGTAAGCACATAAATGACTTACATGATTCATGTTACGCTGTAAAAAATGTTTCACGTGGCGTAGTGAATATCGCAAAAATAAATAAACACTTTTATTAAGGTTATTCAAATCTTTTAAAAACAATAAATTGATTTTTAGGGAAATAAGGAAACACTTTTAATTCATCTAAAATGTACAAATATTTTATTAAGTTTATGTAATAAAAAATGATTTATTTAACACATATATATATTTGTAAATTGAACAACATTTTTTGTGAAAGTTATTAGAAATGAATGACATTTACTTTTTTACATAGATATACACAATTTGAAAGCAGTTTATTTTCTTAACTTAAAATATTTTAAAATTCAAATTGTTACATATTTTTTAAAAAGTAGCATGTTAAGTTATTATGTTCTTGGTTTAAACATTTTAGAGGGATTTTGGAACATTGTTTTAAGCTTGACCATCTCTTCTTAACTCTATCCTTGACATTGCATCTAGTAAAACCCAAGAAAGCATGAAGAAGCCCTGAAAGTGACCATGAATACACTAGCTCATCCTCATTAGGCCTGATAGAGGAAACACAAATTTTAAGGCTGCGGTGCTGGTGTCCTGACCTGTCGCTCTGAGATAAACCTCCAAAACAACAGCTGTGGTGGAGGAGGGGTGAGACCTGGGCCCGTGGCCATGGTCACGCATGGGGCCTGCTGTTCACCATTTGAGATGGCCTGATCTCTCCACTTGCAATAACCGACTGACTGACTGATCTTCGATCAGAGACAAAATGACGTTACCCGTAGCGTGTGTGAATGTTTGGGTTGACACCACATTGAATTATGTAAATTCAGATTTCATTTTAAATATATTAACAAATGTTTGACATAATTCATTATGCTCCGCAGCACCCAGAATCACAATCCAAACTGAAAGATGTTTACAGCTGTCATTGCTGGCAACATAAGTGCTTCTTTGTTCCCGAGTGCCGTGAAAGGACCGGTTTGAGCCGATGCCGGCCTCTCCGCGACTCCCCTCCACCCCACAGTTCTGTGACGTGAGGTCACCGCCATGCCCTACCTGAATCGAGTGCCTTTGTCAGGCCAGGAGACGCTGAGGAACGCAGAGAGAGACCTGCAATTGGATCTCAAAGTTCCTCTGGCTTCCATTCCACTGTTTTCTCTGTCAACAGAACACTTGAGGGGCAAAGTACTTCTGGTCTGGTGGTGATATGGGAGCGCGAGGACAATTTAATTCTCCACGGCCTCTTGCCCCGAAACCTTTATGACCGGTCTGAGCGCTTAAATGAATGTTCAGACGCGCAGCTGTGCGAGAACATGAACGAAGTGGAATTGCGCTTGAATAGTTTGGATCTTTTATCTCTTTGAATAATGTGATCAAAACTATTTAAAAGATTCTTGGTTGTTCTACATGCAATTTTTTGTTATGGACCTTGGCTTGGGCTTTTCAGGGTCCTTTGTTGCAAAATATCAATGCATTTCTTTTCTCTAATTAAAGTCACAAATCATAGATAAGTGCTTTTGTATCATGAAATCCTCTCCCGCGAACATTTCGTAATGCGGTTTTGTTTTTGGAAGCAAAGATTAAGCTATAAACAAAACATTTCTTACATGTTTTCAGTTGGCCTTTTGCACTTTATTAATTTTACACCTTGGCTCAGACTGTAGGATATTCAAACAACTGAAATGTTTTTAAACCCAGACTTATTCTATGTTTGTAAATGAAATTCCTTTGATACATGTGATTTATTTGACATTTATTGTTGTCAATTGTCCGATCTGGATTGCGGTCACAATCAAGGACCAACAACACCAAACAACTGTGAATCCATGGGGACGTTGTGTAACTTGACAGGGGATTTATGGCTCTTGGGAAAAGCTCAACACAAGTGTACCAGTGAATCAAGAGGGACACTTTTAGTGCCAGCATAAAAACAAACTCCTTTCACCAGGGTAGAGAACTGATTTATTCCTGACAGGAACATCCCTATAAGGATACAGGTCTGTTGAAACATTGTGAAGGTTGAAGCTGATTTCTATCTGTTGTGTCATTTACACGCTCAGAGTTTTTAATGGCCTTGTGCTTATAAACTTATTGTGCTTAGTATTTGGTTCAATCTGAATAAGATCTGAATTACATTGTGAATGCTGTGCTGTACGGCCGATACATGCAGCCATAGAAAAAGTTAAGAGGCCATTTTTAAGACATTTTCCAAGTAAGATATTTATATTTATTCGGATTAAATTATGTTTAAACTTATAAATATTTCTCACAAATGTTAAACAAAAATCTGATTTATTTGCAATTGTTGCAGAAAATGAACTTATTATTATTATTATTATTATTATTATTATTATTATTATTATTATTGTACATGTATTTAGGAAAAGTTCTAGAATTCTTGAACCTTGATTATAATCACAGTTTTGATCTCATGCTGTCAGTAACCAATTTCCTGAGGTTTGATTTCAGGAAATTCTACAGACACTTGCCTAAATAACATCTAGAAAAGCAAATTAAACAAAAATTTGGAATAGTTTATCTATATATTCCGCATATGTTTATATGGTTTAAGCATGCAAGTACATTAATTACATTTTTATTGTAAATGTATTAAATCAGTAGTTAGAATTATGGTCTCTGATCAACTGGAAATGTCAACAGAATGTTTTGTACACAGATCAATACACAGAGACTGTGTCTTAATTCTCTGTTGGAGTCGATACATGGAGAGTCAATATATTTTTACATATATAACAACTGCTCAGAATATAAATGTACAAATCCAGTGTGACTAAACAAATGCATTTATTTTGTATGATAAAATTATTTATGTACTCTTTTTGCATGCTGTGGTTCAAACCTGATAGTAAATTTGTATATTAATATTTTATATATGTTAATTTTGTTATTTTTTTTATTTATTTAGTCAAAGTTAAGCTTTACCTACTTTGTAAGAGTAAAAAACTACTATTCTGCCACTGGAGCACCCTCAAAAATGAGGTATGACGTCCAGTCCTGCATGTTTTTCTCTTGCAAACAATGACGGAGAAACTTAGTGAAAGACAGAAGCAGAAAGTGCCCCGGGGACCGGCTGCTGATAATGGCTTTTGACGCTCACTTCTTCCGTAATTTGCCAATTAATGGGTGACAGATGCGCATAATGCTCCTGTGCGTGAAGCAGGCCAACAGAGGACAGAACTGGAGTGCTCATGGGATGAGATAATGCCTACAAGAGGAAAAAGAGTTAGAGCTCTCCCTTTCTCTGCTTTTTCCCATTTCCTCTTCCCTATGCGTGATGTCCAGCAGATGTTGTGCATACCCCTCAGTGCTGTGGGGTCACAAACCCTTAAATCTCTGCTGCTCTGCACCCGTCAAGAGTGAAACAAACACTGCAGGTTTGAGTGTGTTGGACCATGTCACCTGTTAAAGGGTTGAAAGATCACAGGGATACTTGATGTGATATCTTACCCCAGAATGAAATATCTGTCATCATTTACCCATTTTTTCCATTTGAAACAGATATTTTGAAGAATGTTTGAAACCAATTCACTTCTGTTGTATAGACACAAAACCAATGCAAGTAATAGGGTGCCAGTGCCCAATCTTCTTCAAAATGCCTTCTTTGTGACTTCCAGGAGAAAGCCTTTTATCTTTGTATTTACAAAACAAATCACTATTAACTTTCATAAAATAAAAAGTTGTAGTCAAATCTGCCCCAGTGTCTATTTTCCTTTAAAGAACTTGCCAATTTAGAACAGAACATACTTTCTAATTGAAGCATTCTAATTGAACAACACATGTTGTGCGTGAGTGTGTGCATTTGTGTGTGTGTGTGTGTGTGTGTGTGTGTGTGTGTGTGTGTGTGTGTGTGTGTGTGTGTGTGTGTGTGTGTGCGTGTTTTGTCAGTGCGTGCGTGCTAAATGCAGAGTAGATTTCCTGCAGTGAGTTGCAGGGTTCCGGATTTGAGCTCAGCGCGTCCCCACTGATCCCCCCTTCCTGTTTTGTGTAAATGCAGCACGGCAGAGGAAGAGCGGATTTATTTGATAATGAGGCAGATAATGGCTTACAACCAATTACCTGATGGGTGTGTGAGAAGTGTGTTTGTGGAGGTCATGATGATATCTGTATCACTCCACAACATCCTATGAGATGGATCAATGTTTGCGTGATATATCAATATGGATGCCTAACATCTAACTGAATGCTGGTAAGCGAATGGCTGGAATCTGGAAGAGTTTGTGGCTTTGCAATCTTGCGCAAGCTATTTTACCCTTCGCCCGCCCCTCTACACATAAATATGGGTACGGATCAAAGACTGGCCCACAAAATAACAACATGTTTCTGTAGTGTTGTTTAAAGGCCCCATGTAGGAACCAAAGGGTATTTTTAGGGATTGTGAGGAATATTCAGCAGCGAATGAGTTTCTGAGCCCAATAATTTTATCTTTTTTTTTAAACAGTTGAAATGGAAAAGAACCATTGCCATTGGTTAAATTTAGAAGGATGTCCTTTGTTTATTTTCGGCCGTAAATGGGATCACCTGTCAACGCGACATTTGCCTTGGCCTTCACACATTTGTTTATTGTATCTATGTCAAAATACCCTGCATGAGTCTTTCTTTTGTGTCCGTAAAGATATTTTTGCCAATGTTTGGACTTTTTGGCTGCATCACAATCATTAATGTTTATGAAGTTTGCTTATTGAGGCTGGTGGACTTTTATTTAGTTTCGACTGTCATTTATTTGTCATGTTCCAAAAATAAAACACCTTCTTTTATTTCATGAAAAAATACAAATGAAAATATCAGTTCCTGATCACGGACATTGTTGAAAATAAGCGATATCCACATTCTTTAATTTTTGTTTTTATGGAAAGAGAAACATTATGAAAGTTTTAAATGAAATTTAAACTAAATTAACAGTACGTTAATCAAGAAATAATCAAAATGTTTGGCTGAACCGTTCCTTTAACAGGCCCTGTCAATAACACAACTTTAGTTTTGTTTATTGACGTCACAGAGTCACAATGTGCAGAATATGAGTTAAAGTAGAATGTTAAATAAAAAAAACACAATTCTTCATGATTTATTCAACCTTATATAGTTAGACATTTGTATATAACTCTTTCTTCGGGGAACACATAATAAGTTATTTTGAGAAATGTCTTAGGGGTTTTGTCAAAGCAAATGTTGTTTGGCGACAATATTCTTCAAAATATCTTCGTTTGTTTTCTGAAGAAGAAAAAATGTCAAACAAGTTTAAAATGACATGAGTTAGAAAATGTTGACAGAATTTTAATTCATGGATACCCTTTAGGGTTTTTAAAGACAGTTGCCAATTTAAAAGTACAGCTAAATCCTTGTTTCTCTCTTTAACAACAATCTTGACTCATAACTCTTTTTTAGCCTGTTAAACCTCCCTGTTATGAGGTCCAAACCTCTGGAACTTCTGATCCACTTTAATGGCGGCTGGATCACAGTCTGTTTTCTTCTGGCGTGCTGATTCCTATTTAGCCGACTTGTTCGCGTGGTAGATGGTATCTTGTTATTTTAGCCCTTTAATACAAACATTTACTCACCACTCCTGCCCATTAACAGCTCTTGGTTTGGGCCGGCCGAGGCGCCGTCGCACGCGTTGTTTCGGGAATGCTGATAAAGTGGCTGGGTTTGGAGATTTCGACTGAGTGTGAAGGGAAGCGAGGCAGAAGGGGCCCAGATTCCTCATTCCGATTGCAGGGGCTCCTCCCATGCTTGAAATCCAAGCCAAATCAATTACGCTCCCCCGGCACCTCCAAAATTACAGAGCAATAAATAACCCCCCAGAAAAATATGAAAGAGTTATGAGGGCCTACGGATGGTGGTGAGGCCCACCTCTCCTTCATGGTCCCCCTCCTCTATTCCCTCTGGATTTCTCACACTTGTCCTGTCTTCGTGACTGTAAATGGGGTATTCTTGATTCCTCCCGCATCTCTGGTTTCAGAGCTTTGTGTTGTTCGTGACCTTGAGTCCAGCGTAAGGATATGTGATCCAGTGTGTAGCAGGCTGACTGCTTTTTTTTGCAAACGGGTTTGAAGGGTTGAAGGACATTCATCTTCTCTCATAAATTGATAATTTGGCACATTCCAGGAACAGTACACCCAAAATTAAAAGCTTCATATCATTTGGAACCGGTAATTGTCTGTTTAAACGAGTCCGTGGAGCAGAAAAAAAAGATATTTTGATAAATGTCTACGATTGAGTATGAACCCAGAGTAGATGTTTTGGTGGAAAAATGGCCTCAATTTCCAAAAGAAATATTTTGGGAGATGTCATACCATTGTTAGAACCCGAAGTAGATATTTTGGGGGGAAAATACATGGCCACCATTTCCAAAAGAAGACATTTTGGCAAATGTTGTACCATTGTTTGGGGACCCGAAGTAGATATTTTAGAAAAAAATAAATGGCCTTCTTCTCCCAAAAGAAGATATTTTGATCCTACCATTGTTAGAACCCAAACTAGATACTTTGTGGAAAATAAATGGCCTCTATTTCCAAATGAAGAATTTTTTGATAAATGTCATACCGTTATCAAAATCCCAAAGTAGATATTTTGAGAAGAAAAATCTAAATTTCTATTTCCAAACAAAGGTGTTTTGATAAATGTACGTAAGCCCCAATGTTTCCCTTGTCTATTGTCAGTCTTTGTTTAGTGAAATTGCGTTCTTGTTCTTGTCTTTGCCTTGCCTTCGATCTTGTCTTGCTCAGTGGATTATATTATTTAGTTTTTATGTTTAACTGTTTCGTTAAAGCCTTTTAACTGCAGCTGCTCTCCACTTGGATTATCCGCATTACAATACCATGTAGGACATTTATCTAAATATCGTCCGTTCTAAATTGAGGCCATTTTTTCTTCAAATATCTTCTTTGGGTCTTGTAGAGGAAAGACAGTTCTGAAAGAAAGGTTGGAAAACATGACCAAAAATTAACGTTAATAAAGACATTATTGGGTTACTGAAGTGCATGTGGAAAAACCCATAAACCTGACAAGTAGTTTAAGCAGGGAACATCAACCTTCAAGAAGCAATCCGAAAGCAATATACGCTCTCCATAAACTCTGACATTTTCCAGGACCGTTTTGACAATCTTCTTCAGTGAAGAGATCCAAACCTGCGTGAGCGTAAGAGCCAAAATAAAATGGCGCCATTTACTGGGGATGTTTACCCTTGGCACTCCCTGGCCTCACACACTCTAGGCATTATCCACAGAGGCTCTGTGTATAGACAAGTGTTCAAATACTTCCCGTGATCAGCAGATAGAGGGAAAGAGAAAACACACACACACAGATAAGCCATTGTGCTTTCGTCCGGAGCACTGGGCTGAAGGCTACGCGGTTGAACATTAACTGCGAACTGTATACTGCTGACGGCTTAGCGTGACTTAACTACAGTGAATAAACATAAAACTCGGGCAAACAATACATTTTTGTTAAAACAATGAGTCGGTAATAAAATCTAAGTTTGTCAGTTTGATATTTGTGATGTTTTTTGTCCTTAAGTGAGTTAGGGAATGCGTCCAGACTAAGTGTGTGTCTTGATTTGAGATACAGGAAAGCAAACACTTGATATAATACTTGTAAGTAATGGCTTCATAATTATCCTGGCTGGCCTTCTTACACTACACACTGTTTTCTGTAGATAAATGTGACATTGATGTAGTGCACTATAAAAATTACAAATTAAGATGTTTTTGTTGGCATAGGTTTTCTTTTTACTTGGGTATTTAGCAATATCAGCCCGCAAGTAATCTTTTGACAAGTCTGATGACCTAAGGCGTCTGATGTGTAAAGTGAGAATGAAAAGTTGTGTCATTGCTCTTATCTCATAATCGGGCCCAATTCCGATGTTTAGCAGTGCTTGTAAACATTCTGTCTTCTTTTATTAACCATCAAATCATTTAAACCCTTTGTAGGTCTGCACAAGATATGATTGGAAGAAAGTTGTAACCAAACAACACTTGATTTTTCATTATATGTACACGAAGCCACTGGGACATTTCTCAAAGTATCTTTTTGGGTTCCACAGTCATGAACAGGTTTCTAACACATGATAGTAGAATTTGATTTTATAAAATTTTATCTTTCTGAGCGAGGACTCAAATTTACCAGTGTTGTCTACAATACTGATTATAATTGTGTATTATAAGGTTGTGTGGCTTTTAATCGTTTTCTACAATCTACAATAATTCTACAATATTATTTTTACAATCTAATCGTTAGGTTTGTCCCCAACTGTATAAGTTTATAGTAAAGTATCAAATATAATAAAACTGGATTCGGAAATTTGGTTTATGAAATTATTGAAGGATTTGACACTCTTTTCTAAAATACAAAATGAGTACATCTACCTGCTCCTTAGACACAATCATACAATAAAATTGTAAATAGTTCAGCCTGAGGCATGCACAGTGTAATTTGCAATCCTACTATGGACCTTTGCCCTTTGGCCAAACATGCAGGTCATGTTGAGATGAGAGACAGTCAGTCCATGATGGACAAACCCTTATCTGTCCAACACCAGCCTGCTAAGACTGTCTCCGCAGAGACACATACACATTTCACAGTCATATAGTTCTGCTCGTCTCCTGATAATCATGTGTGACACATGGCAGAAACATCAGAAATGTAGTAGATGTCTAGACAGGCATTTAGGGTTTAGATTATAACATTAATGTGTGAGTCTGTTTCAAATGAAACACAAACAAATCCAGTCACTTGGTGTGAACATTTTTGATTGGAGAAAATCTGATTTCAATTGTCTGTATTGTGTGAAAAGACAAAATCACATCAGATATTCTCAATAATTAATGGTCAATCTATGTAAAAAAAAATTGGTTTAACAAACAATTTAACACTACACTAAAAAAATCTTTATTCAAGGATAAAAAGGATTAAAAAAATTAATAAAAATTGTGTCAAAATTCCATAAAAATTGAATCAAATTTTGAGGTTGTTAGTATACAATTTTCTGAACTTGGCATCTTACTATAAACAAACCACATACACAAATCAGTGTTTTAAATTATACTTTATTTGATATAAAACAAACAATGAACAAATAAATTAGATATTTCTAAAATAATTCTCTTGAGGGGAAATTTATAATAACATCGTTTGATTGTTACATGGGAACACAAATGGAATGTCACGTGGTTTAGAATTCTTTTGTTGTTCGTACACAAACAATGCGCTTTAGAGATCTTGAGGGGCCGTGTGAGGTCACGCACTGCCAACAAGACTTTGCTTCTCATCTGGAGGACATACATCGGTGTAGCTGCCTGAAAGAGAGATTTGGAGCTCTGGAGACAACAAATTCAGCCTTGTTCCAATCAGGAAAATCAGCCAGCATACTCCATTTGAATGCGCACCATTTGTCCCCAGAATGCACCCGGAGGGATTTCTAGGAGCCTCCCTGGCTTAGAATGCAAAGTATCGGCTAAATTACCTTGAAAAAAGCTATTGGCTTCTTATCAGCTTGTGGGATGAGGCTTTGCATTCCCAGAAGGACATGGCTGAATTTGTTTAGAAAGGCCAGCATTAGCATTTGTATATTAAAAGATAGTGCCGGATAAAGATGAGCAGCTGGAGTCATTAGCATAATAAGGGGCTTTCTCATTTGCACACAGACTTAGAAAGCCTCCGAATCATCCCAGCCAGCAGTCACACAGATCACAGCTGCTTGAGGCCATTGTCCACCTTAGCCTGTACCTCGCAAACACACCGAGATGGTTAAAAGGTTACAGTTGAACAATGGAGGATTCCGCGTTTGAAATCAATCAATATCAAGGCATTTTACATTCAGTAAAATCCTTTTCTTGGGTACAGTACTGACAATGGAAGGACTGCTGGTCCCTGGTGTCTTGGTTTGAATGGGGTAGGGCATTGGGAGAAGACCGAGGCAGTCCACGCTTACCAAACGGTGAGCAATGAAATGAAGCCAACAGCACAAGGCCTTGATGGCGTACGATGAGCAGCAAACAATTGGCTATTGTAAATACGTAGACAAATTGAACTGTTCAGGGGGAAGTCAAAAGAGATTTACACAATTCCTTAACCTATGTAACACCTTCACTTTATATCATTTAGAATAATTTATAAAAAGTAATTGTCTTCTGTAAGGATATGTACATAAAATACTTTAAGATATTCACAGGAAATCCAAAAAGTTAGGCACTTCGCTGCCTAACTCGAGCAATTTTTGACATGCAAGATCCTGAGATTTAAGACAACTCTTTAAATAAAAAAAACTTAGAATAATCTTATATAGAGACAGATTTATATTTATCAATGCTATCAACTTTGTATATCAAAATAAATGTTCTCTTTTAAAGACTAAATCTGGAAAATGCTCCTATATGCCGCTCGGATGTAACTTTGTACATGCAGCAGCACCCACTGAATAGAAACGTTAAACATGACTCAGTCCTGCAGCGGAAATCTGATGAAGTAATAATCTCAGAGTTTCGTAGTGCCAAGCATTCTTGTAATGTTCATAGGCAGAGCAACACAGGCAAAAGTCCTTGTACTGCTTTTTAATGCAAGTGTTTTTTGTAGTGAAAACAGACGTCCGCAAAAAGACTATCGGATTGTGGGCTTCAGGTCCATTCGGGAGCTCACGTCATGGTAACCGAGGAGGCATGGGTCGGTTGACAAAGCATCGTGGGTAAATACTGAATCGTTGTCTGAGGAGCAAGAGCTGGAGGTGTCTTCACAAGATGGTGAATATTGTTCAAATGGGGTGGATAGGTCCAGATACTGCAAACACAAAGATGCAAATGAATTTAAATCATGTGTTTGATTTCCAGAATTAACACAAAAAGGTAGCTGTGCACTGTATCAAATCCAAATATGTTAATATAATGTAATGAAAAAGACATACCTCATCTGATATGGACACCAGAACTCTATCAAGCTCTTCCACTAGCTGTTTAAATGTTGGCCTTAGTGTCGGTACAGCGTGCCAGCATTCTCTCATCTTCATGTAGCTGTGAAAAAATCCAAAAATATTGCAATTAATCTTTGACATGAAACATTTTCCAATATTCTGTTTTGTAGGTTCCAGGTGCTTACAGCTCATGTGTGCAGTTGGAAGGTTTGTCCATTCGATGGCCTTCCTTTAGAAGCTTAAAAAGCTCCTCTACTGGAATTCCAGGGTATGGTGATCCCCCCAATGTGAAAATCTCCCACATAAGAACTCCAAACGACCAACTGCAGAAACAAGGGACCAACATTTTTAGCGACTGGGGCTTATTTTGGTCATTAAAAAAGTCTAGTGACATCAGGATTAAACTCTAAACTCTAAGTCCAAGCATTCTGGGTAATCTGGCATTCCTTTCTTACTCTGCTGAATGTTTGGCATAGCTGCAATGATTAGCAAGACTTACACGTCGCTCTGGTGTGTGTAGACTCTGTCAAACAAGGCTTCGGGTGCCATCCATTTCACTGGCAAACGTCCCTGAAATTGAAAACAACAGGATGGTTAGCGGGATGGTTGGCTGCCACACTAGCTGAGCCAAAGAATTCACTTTTGAGCCTCAAAAATATGCCCACTTTCTGGCTAATCCCAGCCCCCATTTGACAATGTGCAACACATAAAACATATGTCTTTTGTATTAAGGCTTCAAACACACTCAATATTGCTAGTTGGCTTTTATAAATGATACAATGCTTTGGTCCTCACATTGGTGGTCTTTTTGTAGTAGTCAATCTGATGGACTCCTCTTGCCAAACCAAAATCTGCAATTTTCATGACATTGTCTTCCGTCACAAGAACGTTTCTTGCCGCTAGATCTCTGTGAATGCACTGTTGGAAAAGAAGAAATTGTTTAGTTAAAATAGCATAGTTTCCATGTTGATGGTGATTTAAAAAAAAGTTCATATTTTGTTACTCCAAACCAGATGTGACCTCAACAAAAATGACAAACTGTTTTCAATATGAGGGCTTTGGTCAACATGTAGCGAGCAATTTTTGCAGATGTTCTCAAAATAGACTCGAACTTCATTGGAAAACAACACAGGGCTACTTTCTAAATGCATATCATTAAGTTTATTTTTGTTATTTTAAATAGAAGTGGTATTTGAGGATTGAAAAATAGGACGAAAAGGCCCCTGGTTTGTGGCCCTTAATGGAGGGGTTTCAGACGACTACATTCTTAGCAGGCCACAAAAAGCTAGTAATACGATCCCGTACACAGGCGGTTCTGAGCGCCTGCTTGCTAACAGATTTATGGCAGCGCTAAAATGGACAAAGACTGTAGAGGCCGGATGACCACGGCGGTAAACACAACACACCGCCACTCCATTGAGGAATGCTTGGCATCACGTATCAGACAAAGGGATGTGTTGATAAGATGAGGGGGGAGGTTCTTAACCCTGCAATCAACTTACTCTTTTGGACGCGAGGTATTCCATTCCTCTTGCCACTTGGTAGGCGCAGGAAACCAAGTCTTTGAAGGTGAGCTGTTCCTCAGGAACCTTTGTCACATCAAAGGTGTAGTCCATGCCAGGAGGTCGACGGGCCCGAAGGTATTCCCGTAGGCTACCCTTAGATGCGTACTCAACCAGCACATAGAGTGGACCTGATAAATTTTTTTTTTTACATTGAAATCAATTTTAGAAGGCCGATAAATACAGCTATCTGATGGCACTGGGGACTTACCATCTTGTGTGCAGACACCAAGAAGGTTTATGATGTTCTTATGTTTGTCCATCACCTTCATTAGCTCCATTTCTGATATGAGGTCAGCAAGATCTTTGTCGGTTGCATCATCTGTATCAAAACGACAAAGTCATCCTTCTTAGTTTGTGGTTGATATCATGGTTATGCAAAAATTATTTTCATCAACCTTACCTTTAAGCATTTTAACAGCTACAGTTGTTGCTTGATCTGAATGGTCTTTGTTTATCCCATAAGCATCTGCTCTCACCACCTGACCAAAGCAGCCCTCACCAAGTGGTTTCCCCAACATCAGACTGAAGGAAGAAAATTAAAATAGTTTAGCAAAATGATAAATGGAACAAAAAACATTTTCAGTCCCTGGTTGATGCTATTACATACTTTTCTCTTGGAAACTCCCAGTCAGGATCATAAGGCAGTTCAAACTCCATTACTCCAGCCAACATTGGAGAACAACTGGAGGAAAGACGAGCCACCCTCATCAGCGAGGCACTTGACTTTCCAGAAGAATTGGACTCCACTGAATACTGCGACAGGGTCCAAAAATACCGAATTAAAATCTGGAATGGGCAGCTGTGTGTTTTGTGTATTTAGGAAATTGGCACAAGTTTTGTTCAAGGATTGTTGTCTCACCTGTCTGCGTAAAGGAAATTTGGATAGCTTTTGCACTGGAAGCGTATCAAAAGGCTCCCGACTGGGGTGAACTTGCATGCGGCAAAGAATGACAATAACAATTGCCATTACCAGCGCAAGAAAACCAGAGGCGTAGATGATGATGTCAGTGTACTTAGCCTCCATAAGGTCTATATCCTTTGTCACCTCTTCCTCTGTGAAATTGACAAAATTTTGAGTGACCAACATTCTAATTTTGACAGTTAAAGCAATAAATGTCTGTTTTTGTGTTTATGCAAACATACCTGAGAGAACAATAAGCCAAGCAGATTGATGAGAGTAACCAATTGAGTTTCCTGCCAAGCATGTGTACTCTCCAGCATCCTCCATTGTTATGTTGGTAAGATATAAGACTTCAACTTCCGACATGTTCAAGCTTCCAGTCTGAGAAGTGTAAGATTAGTTTAATCACTCATAGTAGAGAACCAAATCACTACTTGAAAAACCAATGAATGACTTTATTACAATACCTTTACAATCTTGACATAGGGAATTCCATCTGGTCCATAACGAGTGCCATTCATCTCTATGTGCTTCAACCACTGGATGTGAGGTTGGGCATCACTGTAGACTTTGCAAAGGAACTGGGCATCTCCACCCACAATTGCGGTTGTGTTTTTTGGTAGACCAGCTTGCAGAATGGGCCTGTGTGGAGAACGTTCTGAAAACAAAAAAAAAGATGGTTCAATATAGATGGTTCACCATGTATGATCAAAACCCATTCATATATTTGTAGTCTTTACTTGTGCTAAACCTCCTTAAAATGTAATAACAACAGGGGTAACTACAATATGCAAGGGGATGCTCAAGCAGCTCTCCCAAAAGCTCACTAATGCTCAGTAAGTGATTTTATTAGGTGATACTTTAAGTCAGGGCGGTTTGTTTGGATGCTTTAAACTGATGTGCTATCTCTCCCCACCAGTTAGGACTTAGCAGTTAACTCTATGCCGTACTCCTAACAAACAGGTCTGTCACAGGTCAGGTAGAAAATCAGTCTGGACCCCTTAGCCTATAGAACTCCCAGGAACGCACAACACAGTTCCATACCAACCACTACAGAGCCCACCACCTGAGATGATATTTTTTGGCCTATTCTAGTGCTGATCATGAATATCTGTGTTGGCATCTAGCGGTGGTGGTGCAGTAGGGAGCCCTCTGGCCGTTCCTGAGGTGGGTTTAGAAACTGTCTTCCTATGTGACGCCACTGAGCTGCTTATGCAGGATTTTACTGATTTGATGCTTATTGGCCCTGACACATGCTGAGCATGGCGGGCCTGTGACAGCTCCTTATGTAGACAGTCGGCTGTCTAGAGCAGGCAAGCAGAAACCCTCTTACCCAATACGTCTAGGAGGTAGGTGTGAGCGATGGACCCGTATTTGTTTTCCACCACACAGCTATAGTTCCCACGGTCTGAGGGAACCACGCTCTCCATGACAAGGCTCCAGTGCTGATGTCGCAACTACGATCAGAAGCCCATGAAATAAAGATGTTAGTGGGTGCAATATTAATTTAAAAGTCACTGTTCAGCTGAGTTATCCATGCTAGAATGCACAAGAATCGATGACAAAAAATGTCTCTCTTACCTTAATACCTCCGATCCTGTGCTCTCCCCTAAACTCTCTGCCGTTCTTTAGCCAACGAATAGTAGGGAGTGGGTTTCCTGTGGCGGGGCAGCGGAATTTAACAGTGTTTCCAGCCGGGACTGCATACAGCTTCTTTTCCATCCGTTGAGTGTGAGTCCAGTATGGTGCTAAAAGAGCAGGAACAAATTAAGTCAATTGTATATTTAAGCCAACGTTTCAATTCTGCAACAGAAGGTGCCAAAACACATTAGTAACGCTAACCTCTTGAGATGTAAACCTGGTCGTTTTCTGTCTCAGGATCAGCATCATCCAGACCATTGTCCTCATCATCATCTCCTGATCCAACGGCATCTGCAAAAGACAACGTGGGTGATAAAGTAATTACACTCAAAGGCATTGCTATTAATGAAGACAACAGGTGGTAGAACCTACCCATCACTGTGATCGTGAAGTTGCGAACGGGTTCTTTGGTACCACGAAGAACACACACATAAACTCCTGAATCTTCATAGGTCACATCTGCGATCTCCATGATTGCTGCTCTTATTTGGATACGAGCGCTGTGTTGCACCCGTACGCCACCCTTGAACCACTGAACGGCTCCAGGGTGACTTGTGTCACAGCGGAGTTTTAATGCATCTCCAAGCTCCAAAAGCAGATGTTCTGAGGTTTCCTCAGTTGTTTCTTCAGTAGCTTGCAAAAAAATCATGATAATAAGTAAAGTTGTCCGAATTTAGTTTGTAGAAATGATCTGGTGCAAAATAAAATTATACACTAGCAATAGTAGGATATCTACCTGATAAAACTTCCACCCAGGCAGAGCGAGAAGCTTGTCCAACCGAGTTTTCTGCCTTGCATACATACTCTCCGGCATCTTCCGAGGAGACATTTACTAAAGGAAGAATGTTGACTTTTGAGGTGTTTTCCAGAAGAGGCTGTAGGGGAAACAAAACATGACTCCTTTTCTTCTTAAGACACAAATATCCATAACAACAAATCTTTAAACCACTTTCTCACCGTAAGCGCAGTGAGACGAGGTGATCCATCAGTCCCTAGGCGATTGCTGTCCTTCTTGAACCACTGAAGACGTGTTGAGGCCGGCTGGTGGAGTTTACACACCAGCTTCACATGTCCTCCAACCATTACAGTGGCATTCTCGGGAAATCCAGGCAGGATAATTGGCCGGGAAACTCGGGTATCTGGCCAAACAGAAACAAGTAGACATTGCAGGATATCATGTCTGTTTTTGACAACAGGATTACTCTGTGGGATAAAGCACAATAAACACAACTATTTACCCGGAACGTCGCTAATTGCTAACTACGGCCTATCTTGGAATGATTATCACTATTTGGAGCTAAATGGAGCAACAAACAAAAGCCGGCAGAGGAACACAATTTTCAGTGGAGAATGACCTTGCATTGACTTCGCTGTAGTGTTCCTTGTGGCCCAGAGGTGAATGCGATAAGCATTTTAGTGAGGCACCCCCTCCCTGCAACCCCCCAACTGAGCAATGTCACCTCC